>JAEMWC010000086.1:1322500-1437500 GCA_016490735.1 Pachyseris speciosa | reverse complement strand
TTCTTGATAAATCAGAACTGGTTGGTTTCGTATTTGAGTTATTAAGTTAATCAAAAACAGTCACAGGTAACGCGCAACTGCTTATGTTATTTATGAAGTAACCTCACGCGTTTTGTTGTGGTTTTAAATGTCACCATTTATAGCTATGTATTGGGTTAATTGGACAACCCATGAGGTCGTCACGCAACACTTCTCCTAGGGGATAAGTGACTTGATTAAGCCTCTAATTTCACTGGATCTTTATACGATAGGTCGCACCTCTATTGTGTTAGGGCTAGGTTCCATTGTTTTCATTCCTTGTTTATTGTTTTTTTTTTTAACCAAGCTTGTGACGTCTTGCAAATGGTGCAGGTCGCCCCCATGCACGAGTTGCCGGCAATGTTTTCTTTTTTCACCTTTTCCCAATGGAAGAAGAAAGATGCTCAAAATCGAAGGAGCGTAAGAGAAAATATGGTAATTGCGTTCGACGAAGGAAGAACGCTTCCTAATCTTCTGGGTTGCCTGTTATCGCATAGGCTCCCTGTGCACGCAAGCGAAAGCTGACCCGTGTTTTTTCGTTCCATGGTTCACCTTTTCGGCGCCATTTTGAATGACGTCACAATTTCGTTGCGCAAAGCATTCTGCCTCGTGCTTCGCTGTTTGTCGGACGTGTTGGAAGGTTCATAATAATAATAATTGCGTTCGCAGAACACAGTTCTAATCCAGACTGAATCGAGATTTTTGGACAATGGTTGAATGGTTGGGTCTTGACAAGAGCTGCCCCTGCAATCTGCAAGGGGCAAACAAGAATGAAATCATCGCCAAGCCAATTGAAAAGCTTTCAAAATGGCGGCCGTCGGCGAGGAAGACAAAAGTGGTGTCTAAATGTCTTAAATGAGCTGCTACAGCCTCGAAATGGCGAAAGTAAAAATGCCGGCGATACAACTACAATGAGTGGAAAATTCAGCAAGTAAAAGCAGAATTGAATCAACGAAATGTTTCAAAATCAAGACCTGTTTGATCGAGTTGTTGAACACGCTGAAATTGGGGTTCTGCCAGAGACTTCTGCTAGCAGGGAAGGTTCTTTGTGGCGACGATTGGCGATTGAAGTGGATGATCTGCCACCTTACCTCTCAAGAAACGACCTCGACCTCGAATTTGTTATATCAGGATAAACGAATGTCTGAGAAATATTTTGTACACCTTTTTACACCACGGATCGGTCATTTCGATTTCGTCACTGAAACAAACAAATATGCCATGCGAAGGAACATACCATGTTGGGTCGGAACAAGTCCTGAGGAGCTGAAGGAATGTCTGGGGATTACTGTCTGGATAAAGCTCAAACAATTGCCGATTTCTACAATAATTTGTTCGTTGCTGCTACAACTATTTTCAGAAACATTAATAACAATAATATTTAATATCGTGTTAGTCAAAGTTGATATTTTTGAGGCTTTCCAAGATGCTGTCAATATGCTTTTAGTGTTTATTTGTTTATTTATTCTATATATTTATTTATTTATTTATTTATTCAACGTGCTTGTATATGTATTTTATCTCTTCACTTATCCCATACTCACAATTATTATACTTCCTCTTTAAACAGTCCTACCCGCTACCCACCTAGATTAGCCTTAGCTTTTTGCGGGTTAGCGCTGTTTTGTATTATGTTGTTCATTTTAATAAACTTGAACTTAAACTTGACTTCAAAGATCATCATGGACCACATGGCCCTCCATATGGTGGTTTTAGGGTTAACATACCAAACCTACCAATACTCGAACGCACTTTCTAATCTACGATTACTACTAGTTTAATGTAAAATCTTTGTGTAATACTTGTAATGGCCGTCACTTAATTGGCTTATTATTACGCTCTATCTGGAGAAGAGAAACTTTTATCCACTAACTACCATCCATTGCTCCCAGCGCTTAATCTTCAGATGCTACTTACCGTAAAAGCTCTATTAAGCCCCCCGTCTCTATTAGCCCCCCCTCTCTAATAAGCCCCCTGTTTGGAAGTCGGTTTTTGTAATAAGCCCCCCCCCCCACCCCTCTCTCTCTAATAAACCTCCCTTCCCTTTGGGACATGAGATATGCAATCCACTTCATGATGCCCAGTTGGTTTGTGTTTAAACAAATATACACTCAAACACATAATACTGTTTGCTACTCTGTATTAAAGTTTCACTGCAGTTGTTTGAGTTAAGTACAAAAATTATTTAAAGACTAAAACGAAGGGTTTAAGATTTGAAATAAGCCCCCCTTCTCTATTAAGCCCCCCTCTCTAATAAGCCCCTCCGTCAATGAGGCCTGAAATGAAATAAGCCCCCTGGGGGCTTAATAGAGCCTTTACGGTATAAGAAAGTTGACCCTTCCTTAATTATTGTACTCTGCTCTTCGCTGTTGAATGGTCTCCGCTGTTCGCTTTGCGTTTAGCGGGTTAACCGCCAGCCTCGAAAAAAATAAAACCTCTGGCACCCAGGGTATGTTTTGGTTTGAATACCGAAATAATCCAAGGACCACAAGTTACCAGAAGCAAAACTGTAACTTTGGTAAACTGGAGGTTGTAATCTGGGAATCTGGCAACAAGCCACAGTTACCACATTGACTTACCAGAGAATTTTGCAGTGAAAGCTTTATGCAATTCTGTTTTCTCTGTTTGAAAGCCCGAAAAGAATCAGTTTTGAGCATAATACGTGATTTTTACTGTTAGAATTAGCACAATACGTCAATTAACGAGCAGAATTTCAAGTAGTGATTGTGCTGTTTAGGAAGCCGTTTATCACAATAACTCTTTGTTTTGTTGTTGTTTCAGGGCGGTTTATTCAGACTTAACTTTCGCTTGGCTTGCGAGACTGCGAGAATACGAGATTCTGAGACCCTCTCTACTTTTTACGAGCCCGAGATTCCGAGAGTCTAGTTTCAAACTCTGAGATTCCGAGACTCGCTCAAAATTTGCTGAGACCCATCATTTTTCAAGGACCATTCTATACCCCTTGTAATGGAGTTCTTTATGGACTTCCAGATTGTGAGATAACAAAACTGCAGAGAGTACAGAATGCAGCAGCTAGGTTACTAACTTCGAGCCGCAAATATGACCATATTACGCCTGTTTTAAAAGAATTACACTGGTTGCCAGTTAGATATATAGAATACATTTTAAAATTTTACTTTTAGCTTTTAAAGCACTAAATGGTATGGCACCTGAGCTTATATTAGCAATTTAATTAATGTAAGAAAGCACGCATACTATTCACTGCGCTCTAATTCAGGCACTATTTTATTACATCCTGCAGGGAAAATGAAAAAATCTTTTGGTGACAGATCTTTAAGTGTAGCTGCGCCTACACTGTGGAATGCACTCCCAGCAAGCCTGCGCAATATTGACTCTATTAATTTTTAACTTTTAAATCTTGTCTTAAAACATATCTTTTTAAGTTAGATTTTAGCCTTTAGTACTTAAATTATTTTATTATTGTTAAATTAGTTTATGTACATACTTAATATATTTTAATATTGTAATGCGCTTTTGATCATTGAATGTTAACAAGAGGCTACAATTAGCCTAAACTAGGGCTTGCAAAAAACAGCATTGTATACCCAACTTAGCGCTAAACAAAAGAATAGAGGGAAGTCTGTCTTTCTTACATCGGACGCATTGTGTTTAGCTTGTGTTGGAGTCTATTTCTTTAGACCACCCTTATAAACATATATTCCTCTAAAATACAGCTCAACCATTGAGAACAATAATTACAACACTTGTAAAAAATATTTCTAAAAGAACAAGAAAAAGAGAAACAGAAAAAATAAAGCCCGTGATATATACCACTAAAAGACATTGAACCCGAGTTAGCTGCGTCACAGGCAGGAACAATGACCTTTAGGCCACAGAGGTTTATCGTTATGTAAGGTGATAAAAATAGTGTATTGATTCCAAAGAAAAACTAAGCACACTTGTTTTCACTTCAATGGATAATTGTTTGAGAAAGGAAATGCTTATCGATATAGGATTTTTTCGCATAAACGTTAATGGAGTCTCGGTGAAATGTGAGTAGAAAATTAATTCGCAGAGTGAAACTGTTTACAAATACGTCAATCCAGGGTCATTTGAAACACAAGAAAGGAACGTTTCTGGACAGTTTCAAGTGACGCTAGTACATTTGTAAAAACTAATCGCTTATCATTCAAAAATTTAAGTCCAGAAATTGAGATTTTGTGGGAAAATAGTAAATAAACTACCTCTCAAAGTCTCAGTGGTGTGTGATATCCCGTACTTGAGTTATTCAACAAAATGTACATCTCAATGGAGTGGATACGGGGAACACGGCAGTCCATCTGGAGTTAAATTTTGGTCATGTTAAAAGCTTTCTTCTCGCTGTTGAACTTGCAAACATTCATATAGACACTTCTCCTAACGTCATATTAGTTGTTCAGACTTCAAAGACACAAGGTGAATCGACGTTTTCCGATACGTGACAATGGGCATCATTCTTGCTGTTGATATGAGATTTACACTTCTGAATCACTCGGTCGTGAAAGGTCAAACTCCCTTTGTCTGTAGTCTCTAATTTTTCGCACTCCCCTCGCGTCGCGTCTCCTCACAACTTCGCGCGGCGCACGTGTCTTCGCCCGCCCCACAATCCATCGCCAAAATTAGAGACTACTCGCAGTCTACTGAAGCAGACACGAGGAAACACGGCAGTCCATCTGGAGTTAAGTTTACTCGTGTTAAAAGCTTTCTTCTCGCCGTTGAACTTGCAAACATTCGCATAGACACTTCTGTCAACATATTGTTTGTTCAGACTTCAAAAGACATAAGGTGAATCGACATTTTCCGATACGTGACAACAGGCATCACTCTGTTAAAAATAGCTAGCGCTTGCGCAGAAACGCCGGAAGTGAGCTTTGTGGATGATACTCGACGACGAAAAAGAAGAACCGTTGGTAATCTTAGACCTGGGCACCGCGCGAGACGCGGGCAGCCCGAGTAAAAAGAGCAATATAAATTAATAAATTATTATTATTATTAACAGGTTCTTATTTTTGTATTTTACTGCAATATCTGTAAATGTGCATTTGATCATTTTCATAGAAAATGCACAAAATAAATATTATTATTATTATTCACTATTAAATTACCTCTCTGCAGTCTGGATGGCCCAGTGCATTTGCTGCTGATAATGTCTTATTTTGAAATCCACAACAAGTTTTCATTGTTTGAATTTTTGATTTTGTCTCATTGTCCATTCTTTGCCATCCTGCTTTCATTAGATCTTCCTGTTGGTCATGAGTGATAGCTACAGCACCGATAGAAACTGACATTTGAATGATAAAGAGAAGAAACATAATGACCATATACTGAGGAATGAGTTAAGGTTCATAAATACATACAATGTCATGACAATAAATTAAAATTTTGCATTCATTTGCAAAAAATGGGGTAGTACAGTGTATCATCATTGAAAGGTGCAGTAGTGGTGATTGACTTTTATGTACACATATATACATGACTGTACACATCTGTTTAAGTACCTGTAGATATTCATCACTTTAATTTGTAAGCTTTAATTTGTTACAGTTTTCACCTCTTTATAGGTTTCAGGTATATAAACATCTGCACTGGGGTTGGGTGACAACCCTAAAGAAGAAGAGAAAGGAAATTTCTCTGGTAATCTGGAGATTTTGCATAAAGAAGCCTGAAAATAAAATTCAGGACTTCAACATGGGTTTGAACCCGTGACCTTGCGATACTGGTGCGATGCTCTACCAACTGAGCTATGAAACCACTGACGTGCTATGAGGCCTCTGACGTACTGGCTTCATAGCTCAGTTAGTAAAGCATCGCATTGGTATCACGAGGTCACAGATTCAAACCCGGTTAAGTCCTGATATTTTTTTCAGGCTTCTTTGCATAAATTGCGTTCACAACTGTGAGGATCCTTGGTTCATTTCAGTCTTTCTTTGAGTTAATTGTCATCGAGGTTTGTGGTTATTTTCTGGACCAAAACAATCAAAGAAGAGGTGTGCGGAGCACCAAGTAGCTGACATTCTGCAGAAATTCTGTACTTTGGAGGATGCATATCTAAAAGTTATATTGACATAATTGAAAGGATACAAAGAATAAAATAACTTGGCTGTGCCGTATGGCTCCAATGACACCCAGCATAGCTACAAGGAGAAGGAACACACCACATGCTATGACACCACCAAGGATTGGCAGGCTTGTTATTTTAGCTGACACTTTTGCATAAACTGCTACACCTATTAAAACCAGCGCAATGAACTACAAAAAATAATAAACATTGAAAGAAGTTAATATCTGACATAAAAACAATGTCTCCATGTAATATCGGCCTCACACACCAACTTTGAAAAATATAATGCATAAGAACGAGTTTTGTTACATACACTGTACTTATAGAATTGTTAAATTCCTATACTGGGAGGCTCCACCTGAAAGGGGTACCTTTTCACACTTCAGGTATATGAAAGGGTAGCGATTTCACTAGTCAAAGGATATGAAAGGGTAGGGAACTCTGTCATTTAGGTATTTGAAAGGGCCTTTCATTAAAATATTTCAAACACACATACTGTACCATATGACTGTACTGTTCCAATGGAAGCTATACGAAAGGGGTACCTTTTCTGTCAAAAATGGTATATAAAAGGGTAAGGGGTTGGACCTTGGGGTGGAGCCTCCCTGCATTAATTTTTTTAGTAGCCCCCACAGGGTCTTGTAGTCTCAAATGTTGTTGTGATTGAACCCAGCTCAGTTTCTGGAAGAACTGTGCTAGATCTTTGTGGGTCTTTAGAGAGACTTTAGCGAATTCTGCAGGTTACTCAAGGGTTCTTATGTACAAGGGTTTAAAGGATGTTAGAAAGATCCTTCAAAATGTTTGAGAATTGCAGTGCAGAGGTCGTCAACAATCATTCTCGAGATTGTTGAAAAAGCCACATACTGATCTTCAAGGGCCTTTGAGGATCTTTCAGAAATTTTAAAGAGGAATTACCCCTCAGCTAGTTCATTTAACCAAGAAACATAAAATTAGTGCCTCGCTGATACATGTTTCTTGAATAAGTAAATAAGAAACCTGACATATTTTATCAATCATTTGAAACGAAAACAAAGGTACCCCTTTTGTATACCTTCCATTGGAACAGTACAGTCATGTGGTATGTGTGTTTGAAATATTTTAATGAAAGGCCCTTTTAAATACCTCAATAACAGATTTCCCTACCCTTTCATATACTTCATATACTGAAGTGTGAAAAGGTACCCCTTTTAGGTGGAGCCTCCCTGTATAGGCCATTATAGGGAGCACCCACCCCAGCTACAAGACCCATAAAATTTTGCAAAACTATGTATTTTCTCTGGAAGAGCATCTTTTGCCCCTTCTTACATTTAGATCTAAAAGGATTTGTCACAAAATAATTTGTAAAGATGTATAATCAGTCACTGTTACACACACTCACAAAGAAAAAAAACAATCCGTTATTTAAGGCTAATGTGCTGTGAATTTCTCAGAGCTGCCCAAAGTTTGTGATCTACCGTTCACATATGCATAGCTGAACAATAGCTTTTAAGGGTCTTGAGGTAAAAATTTTCCTGCAAAGCAATCTTGAAGTCCTGCTGTTTTCTACAAATGATTAACAACTGTACTGTCTCACTGCCTCACAGAAATCCCAACTTAAAGGAGCAGCATCATGGCTGAAGATGTGCGATGATGCTCTTCAGTGAGTAGCAGACTTTTTATCTTCTGCCATCTTCAATTTAGTCTGTAGGATTGATTTTGGCCAGTATTTCTTATAATACACATTGAAGCCTCAGCTATATTTCTCTTTTGCAGATTTTTGATTGTTTGTTCTGTGCCATATGGATGGCATTGATAATGGAAGATATATATATCTCAGCACCGAAACTTGAAAAAACTTGCCAGCTTTTTCAAGTTGATGTATCGCTACTGCACATGTGCGAGATCCGTGACACTGTTTCCTTTAACCATCCGTTGATTCACTTAACACATTTTCGGTGAGGCCAGATTGAGGCTCTTATATAAGGAGAAAAGTGAAACCTCTGTATTCAAAACTGAAAAGTTTCAAGCATGATGTTTTCGTTTCAAATGATTGATAAAATGCATCCGGTTTCTTATTTACTTATTCAAGAAACGTGTATCAGCGAGGTGCTATTTACAGGTTAGACAGCAGTCAAACGGCAGCGAAAATTACCGGACGTACAAGTGGAGTTGATCCGATTTTAAAGTCTTGTTTTGCAGGTCTTTAAAAATTTTCTTTTAATTAATTTTAAGACAGTCCAGTTGACTTTTGATTACAATAATTAAGCAGATCTGGCTCATGAAAGGACACTGCAAGTTAGGATGAATAATCTTTCCGCCAGTAAAGCGGCGAAGAAACTTCATATCCTCTTAGGAATCCATTAATCAGTTGTTGAAACGTATTAAAAAGACAAACTGCAAACGATTTCCGCAAGATGTTTTGATAAGTGGTAAAAGATCGATAAAAAGCCCCAAAAATGCCACGTATGAAGAAAGCAAGAATCAATTTCCTGATTCTATGGACAATGCACACGACTAGTCGCTATTTCCACAAACGAGAACAATAATCGTCGCGTACTTACAATGTACAGCGTATTAAGTGCCACCAGAACATTCTTGGAGCAGAAATAAGCACAACTCTGTGCTTTGGAGTATTTAGGACTGTACATCTGGAAAATATATTTTTAACCTAACTCGTCACCTTGTGATTCCTATCGATTCCGATTACTGTGAAGACCACCAGCATCGTGGGCTCCTTCACGATCACGTGATAAATGACTCGGGGACGACATAGTCCCCTTACGACAACAGACAGGCGGATATAAGACGGCTATAAATATACAGTACTGGCTTTAAAAACGGGTTCTTTTGACAAACCGGTTTACCTTCACCAGCCCCGACTACCCTAGGTCTCTGAGGAGGTTGGAACGAAACCCAACACCCTCGTGTCGTTCGCTTTTGCGCGAGTTTCATTCCCCAAGGGAGGGGAGGGGAGGGTGAGAGGGGTGAAGGTAAAATAAATGAATGAACGAATGAATAAATAAAATTCAGGGCCCGTTTCTCGAAGCTCCCGGTAATTACTGGGCCCGTTAAGCTGTTTTGTTTTCCATCCCAGATGGGAGTTTCAAAAGTTCTGAAAATTATCAAGAGGCATAATATTCCCTCTTGAAATTCAGTACAATAAAGTTATCAGCTAAAGAAACAAAACGGACTCCATCATTAGAAGTCAGAAAATACACCCTACTTTTCTTGAGAGTTTGATTTCAAAATGTTTTCGGGCCCATTAAGCTACCGGGACTTTCGAGAAACGGACCCTTGGTGTCGAACCCACGACCTCTGCGATACCGGTGCTGTGCTCTCCCAACTGAGCCGACAAAAAGCCAACTGGGAGCTGGTCATTTTGTTGGTTCTTAATATACCCTTGAGTGATGAATATGTGAGAATGAATATATGATCAGTGAGTCAGTGAATGGAAGTTGTGAATGAGACCAAACTAGCAGATCCCCCAAAAATCCAAAAGGGTAAGATTGGATAAAACAAACAAACGGAAAACAACAACAACAACAACAACAAGCTCCAAAATCCAGAACAAAGCCCAGAACAACCTCTGTTAAAACAATAACGAATAAGGGTAGAGAAAGTTACTGCACTGCTACATTGCAGCCGAGTCAGGTCAAGCGTTATTTGAACATTGAACCCGTTAGTCGCTTGGAATAATGCAATCATTTTTGAAATATTCGAATCAAACTTCGATTGCTAATAGGACTAAGCGAACAAAAGATGCTCCTTGTATGGGAAATCGAAGCGTCCAACATGGCGTCCAACGGTGAATGGAAGTGATAGGTGAAAAACGGTATTGTAAATGTTATTATCGAGAAGTACTTTTGTTTCTACATCCTATAGAGCTTGTAGAAGTCTTGTACGTGATAAAAGGATTCCAGGCGAAGTTCTAGCAAGTTTTCTCGTCAATATTTTTGGTTGTTTACAACGCTGTACGCTATCAGCTGTGTTTAATCTGTTTAATTTCGCTCCGTACAAATTTATTATTTTTAGGATTCCTCGGAAACAGAGCTCTCAAGTCTCACGCATTGAGCGTGAGACTCACGCAAACAAATTCAATCTTACGCTCTCACGCTGAAACTATTATTTCTCAAGCATTTAAGATTCCTTGCTGCTTTATTGAAGTTCCTTCATAATAAAGTATCTTTTATGATATAATTTAATCCTTGTTCGGTTTTGTGCGTAGTTTCCTATGCAGCTGTTCTTTGGGTCGCCACGCAACGCTCCTCTCCACGAACGGCTCCTTTCTTTTGACCTGCATTCCTTTCCCTGATCTGACCAATCAGAGCTTGCTTCTCATATCCTGAAACCGTTCGCGCCAATTGAATAAGCCAAGCAGAGTGCGTGTCTTATATTCACGAGCAAAATGGCGTCTCTTCAAAATTGAAAATTTCTTCCTGAAATACGCACCAGAAGACAGCTATAAGTGCAGTTGAAGAAAACAAAACAGATGTTTCCGTTAACTTACCTACAGGCTATGGGAAATCGCTTATTTATCAAGCATTACCGCTGACCGTTTTCGATACACCATTCAAGTTCAGCGGGACATATTGTCGTGGTTGTTAGTCTTTTTTCAGGGGCACCCAACGAGCCAAATCAACCAAAAGCTGTAGAAAGGCATTTTTAAGTACCTTATGGTGATTGAAGTCTGTTTTAAGTGATGTTTTCGTCAGCTAGAGGAATTTCATCTGTTCGGATTCCCTAGGCTGAAATTTTAATTGCCCGAAAATGTTAGGGAACAAAATCTTCCTTTGAGAAAATGGTAGCTGAAATGAGCTTTCCACGAAATTTTCTTCCGAAAATGCTAGTTGACGTTTTTGACTGCCAAAAACAGCAATTACGACCTTTCCGAAAACCTCAGGGGCTATGATTTCCCCATTGCGAATCTTTTAGGCCACGTTTTAGTTACGAAAATCCGAGTGCACTCTTTAATCGACGCCGAAAATCCAGGCGAACTACCCTCCACCGAACAGATATCTACCGAAACTTGTCGTTGGGTGCCCATGTTTTTAGCCTTATAGATCAAGTCAAGTTCCTTACGAGTGTCGGCACCAGAGCCCTAAACCTGACTTTAGCTTCTGAGCATCGAGGAAAGAATAAATGCAGAAAAGGAGACCACTCAGTGGTCTACGGATCGCCGGAAGCACGGCCCAAAAATGAGCGCTGGAGATCGCTGTCAGTTTGCAGAGTGACAGCATATAGAGTAACCGTTATAACATGTTAATCAAATTTGATATTGATCTGATTCAGTGATCACACTGACAGCATGTAGAAGAGACGTTATAACATGTTAATTTGACTTCTAGATACATGTTAGTCAGAATGTTCAGAAAGAGTTCATATTGGTCCAATAAAAAGAAAATTCTGGGATCTAAACAGTTGCTTTTAAAGCACCACATTTCTGCTAGAATCAAGGAAAACACTTCTTAGCTACTTCCATTTTTCAAAATTTCCTGGGGGAGCATGCCCCCAGCCCCACCTTAACTGACTCACGCTAAAGCGTTCGAAGTTAGCCCCCCCCCCCCCTCCCCCACCAGTTGCAAACTTGCTGCGCGGGCCCTGTACAAAGCCAAAATTTTTAAGAAAAGTGTAAAGAAAAGAACAAGATTAAATTGAAAACTTCTTTTGGAGGGTTATTGATATTTTTTACACATAAAAACTAGGTGAAGTCCTGAGACGGAATATTTGTCAATGTCACAATCAATGGGTACACCATCGAAGATCTCACTCTTTGCCAACAAATCAACTTGAGAGCTCTGCGGAAAGAACAATGTTGTTGGATTTTAAAGGGCTAAAAAGGTGTGCTCTATTAAAAGAGATGACAGAAATAAAGTCCCGTTGGTCGAACACGTTTTTCATACACATCTACGGACTTAGTCAAATCAGCAATTGAAGTTTGATTGGAATATTTTAAAAATTATTGCATTATTCGAAACGACTAACGCGTTCAATGTTCAAATAATCAACTCATTAATGTAATCTAGGCGGGTACGCTTGACCTGACTCGACTGTAATAACTAAAAAAAGTCCACCATAAAATCCTTAAAGGAACACGGTCACGATATTTTGGGTCATTATTAGAGTTATCAAAAAAATGCACTGAAATAATGCGAAACAGTGAAATAACAAATTTTCAGGGAAGATAAGCACCAAAGAGACAAGAATAAATGCAAATACGGCAAGAATGGTGAAGGATGGAGAAGACAAATTACCTTTTTGAAAAATTTAGCCTAAATTTTTCAAAAAGGCGCTCTCCAACTGGCAGGACGAAACATTCAGATTTGAGGATTATCATCTTTATATAAAATTATGTGGTGGAGCGACGGGGCCTTTTGCCCATAATATAACGCGTTCGCATTACAACACGTCACTAAAACAACGCTAAGGAATGTCTGTGCAGTTTTTATTATTTCACGGTTTTAATAATTACAATTAATTTGTTTTGCGTCAGCCTAAAATGTGAACAGGACTAACGATCAACTTAATCGTCAGGTTAGTTTCCAATATTCATCGCACTGGCGACGAAAAAAAAAATCACATAAGACAGGAATTGTTCCATAATCTAAAAATCAAAATCTTGTCTCACTGCAAACTTGGCAAAAGGTAGTAAAGGGACCTTGATCATGTTTCAAAAAAACAAACAAACAAAGAAACACCAAAAGGGGCACTTCACCTATCAGGAGAAAAAGTGTGTATGCATCTTCTTAACCCTTTCCCGCCCGTGAGTGCCAATTGGCACTTATAGATTTTACTCTGTCCAACGCCAGACGATTTTACTCGTCAATGGGGAACCCCTTGGGCAGGAAAGGGTTAAAGAATAGATGGTTCCACGATCATTGGCGCCGTATTAACTGGGGGGCAAATGAGGCTAAAATTACAGTATATGTATGGGATTTTGACCGACTTTGAACCGCTGTAACACCGCTACAGAGAGGCGGATTTCCACAGTGAAAATGTCTTTCAAAAGACATTTTTACTGACATTATTATCATGAAGTATAAAGAGCAGATTCAGGCTACAACGACCGTAAACGAGTTTTTAAGATTTCATACAAACCTCTCTAATCAAAATTATGCAAATTACCGCGAATTTAGAAGCCAGATGAGAAGATTTATAATTCTAATTTACGGACGTCGTACCTTCGTTAATGGCCTTATTTTTTGTTGAATTAACAATGTCAATAAAACCGTTAAAAGTAGTGGCAAATGTTGGATATCCGCCTATTTTTAGCGGCGTTACAGCGATTCAAAGTCGGTCCAAATCCCATACATTTACTACAATTTTAGCCGCGTTTGCCCCCCAGTTAATATGGCGCCAATAACCGTGGAACCATCTATCCGAAAATAGAGACACATTCCATTTTCCTAATAGCATCCAAAACGCCACTTTCTTTTATGTCGTTATGGCTCGTAATGCGTTTCGTCAAGAACGAAATAACAAAAATAATGACAGAAAAGCTCATTAAAGGTTACCTGAAGGATCGAAGGAAATGACGTCTCATCCTCAGTCAGGTAACAGTTTATGCTTACCTTTGGGATTGTCTTCAATACCGACCAGACATTATCACATTTCTTTGCGAACCAGATATTTCACCGTTAAATACAACATTAAATCACAGCTCACGGCTTTTGACCAAAACGTGATTCACTAGAAAAAGTAATCATCTCATATCTCACACCGGAAAAAATAAAAACTATCTACGGACACCGTTTACCATCGCTTAACAGGTGCTTTCATACAAGGTACTTGAGTAGCATCGCTAAAATGGCACCAAGTGAAATTTGGACCAGTGTTCCTATGGAAACACTGGGGTTAGCACCGCTGACCGCCTCCTTCTCGCCACCTAACTTCAGCTTCGTCAGTTTAGGATGGTAATCATTCCAGAAGGCCATTCGACGGGGATTAAATGAGGCAGCCATCTTGGGATTTGCGTCAACAAACAGGTATGCTCTGTGACTCGAGTTGTATCTCTCCCACGTAACGCCGCTGGCCGAGGGATCGCCGGACCTTGCGAAGTTGGCGTACATGGCCATGATAAGCAAACTGACATTTCTATCAGTCGCGTCAAAAAGGGAAGAAAATTTTGGGAGGAACGGGATCCCGACGTCGTAAGGTACGTTATCACCATGTACCACACCCATCCATTCAGGGTTGTTGTTAGATAATTTGCGACGATGGGCGAACTCGTACATGTACACCGGTGTAACGTCGCTGTGAATATCGGCAACCTCGTGACTGGGTGCGAAGTAAACGTAATCACTGATGAGATCTACCAGCTGGCTCCTCAGTTCATATTTATCACTGTTGTCTGGCCATGGGGTGTACATGAATTCCAATGCGTCCGCGATGAGATCTGCAGTTTCGTTTCTAAAGAAAACGAACAAAAACAACTGAGGACAGTGAGGAGGGATAAACTGCGCATACTCTAATCGTAGAATTGATGAACTGTAATGATAATTTTATTAACACGCAGTTTGTTAAGTTTATTTCCTCGTGTTTTGATCTACTACGAAACAAACTGTCATTAATCAAGTTCTATTCTTGTTCTCTTAGCACCTTGATTTGCCTGTGATATTTTCATGTTTTATGGCAAGAGCACGGCCATGCAAATAAAGCTTGTTGTTATTATTATTATCGTTGTCGTCTCTAGTTTTAAACAACCTTATTCCCAGCTAAAATTTTTCATCCCTCCCGTTTCCCTGACGGGAAGAGGAGAGATCCTTGAAGCCAACCTTGAACCCAGGCTCTCTCTCTTTTCTTCCCTTGTCGTCGAGAGAGAGACCCTGGTTGGCCCTGATCATGTGACCAGTAAAAACAACAATACCGCAGGGAGGGTGGGTCATTTAAGCCGTTTCGTAACAGTAACAGTTTCTTGACTTTGCCACCCCTCGCTGCCATCAAATTTTTTTACCACCCAGATTTTGGGTGCTACAGTGATAAGTTCCAACAACGGTCTCCCTCTTGACGACAAGGGAGGAAAAGAGAGAGAGAGAGCCTGGGCTGGAGGTTACCTTAGAAACGAGGTTGTAGTTTTTGACTGAGTCAGTATCGTGACGTCATCAATAAGGAGGAAAGGCTTGATTCTCAATTTATGACTTTCCGAGCTGTTGTGCTTTCGGTATGAGATGAATAAACGCAACGATCTGACTTCAGTCCGTAACATCGTTCTTGGAATTTCTTTTGCATCAACCAGTTTCTGAAATATGACATGACTTTTTTTCGATTCCTTGAACCATTATTCTCAAAGTGTTTATGCCATTTTTGTTGTGTAATACGTTTTTCAGAATCTCCAAGTTTATTTTTTATTTGTTTGTGTAAGATACTAAATGTTATTTATAAGACTGAAAAATTCAAAAGACAAAAAAAAAAAAAAAAAAATTTGTGGTGCGAGATGGTAAACTGAAACCGACCTGAGGTGGACCCCACCCCTCGCATCTTGGGCAATATAACGTTATCTAACGTCTGATGTACTGACGCCTGATGGAGGTGTATATTAGTAACGCAAGAAGGTAAAAGGCAGAGTTTGCGTAAGAGCTTTCCTGTCACCCTCGTGACAGAAAGACAATTTACTGTCCTCGAACATCTGCACCAGTCCAGTATAATAAACAACAGTGAGGAACGGTAGCGATCTCAGAGAGTGAACAAGTGTGGCATGGTATTAGCTATAGCTAAGCTTATAAAAAAATTTCCAACTTACTCGCTGTTTCGAAGGTGGGCCAATTTTGTTACGAAGGTTTTGAAGGAAGATAAGCTGAATCCATCGTTTACATCCACCGTCAGCCCAAAAGATGTAGCAGCAAATTGCAGAGAGCTGGCAGACTCCTGACTATTAAAGCTAATCATCAAATTTACTTTCTTGAATTCTTTCTTCGACCGCAGGTTCCGAGGCGTATCGGGGAGAAAGTTCTTGTCCACGACCGGAGCCCAGTTTAGGTAGTCACTGGAGAATCGGAAGTTTGCTGAATCAGCAGCTTTCTTTACTTCAGACGCGTCTCTCTGGCGAATACAAGCCACCAACGCATTGTGGTCGCTCGTAGAACACTTCAGCTTCTTGGCAAGCAACTCAGCGTGGCTGAGACCAAGTGAAATTGGATGAGTTGCAAAAGGGCTCAGGTCCACACCGCTCTCTGCGATGACCTGATGAAAGAGACCTTCAGATAAAGGCGACATCAGATGGAGGCTCACACTCGTTCCACCAGCGCTTTCACCAAAAATAGTAACTTTGCCGTGATTCCCGCCAAAATTCTTGATGTTATCTTTGATCCATTTCAGCGCTTCCACCTGATCCAGCATTCCAAAATTTCCAGGGGAAGCGGAATCCCCGGTCGTCAAGAAACCAAATGGCCCCAGACGATACTGGATCACGACCGCAACCACTCCCTGAAGAGCCAACATGTCGCTGGGGAATGTGGCTGCAGTACCTAGCTCGTAACCTCCACCGTGAATATAAACCATCACTGGTAAACTCAAGCTGACATTAGGGGTGTAGACATCAAGATACAGGCAATCTTCGCTGTAAATGGGATTAGGAATGTGCCATTTGATCAAATTTTCGAAGATGCTTGTGAAGATACCAAACTGCAAGCAAATGTTTCCGTGCTTTTTCGTCGCACGAACGTTCGGTTTCCACTCTTTTGGCGGTTGCGGTGCCTTAAATCTTAGCTCTCCGATCGGTGGAGCGGCGAAAGGTACCCCAAGAAACTTGCTGACAGACTTGAACGGACCAAAAGCATTCGGGTACGAAGCCATCAGACCTTCGATTTTTCCGTATTCCGTGGAGACTATCACTGACAGAACCAGCGGCAGAAATACACAGAAAGAAAATACTGCTGTTAGACGCATCTTCGCGTGGACTTTTTATAGAAGCTTTCCAATAAACGTTCACCACACTGCTTAAATTCTAAGGTTAAATTCTAACCTTCGATTTTTCCGTATTCCGTGGAGACTATCACTGACAGAACCAGCGGCAGAAATACACA
The DNA here is from genome assembly GCA_016490735.1 of Pachyseris speciosa. Lineage (NCBI taxonomy): Eukaryota > Metazoa > Cnidaria > Anthozoa > Scleractinia > Pachyseridae > Pachyseris > Pachyseris speciosa. The sequence continues at coordinate 1,420,424 of JAEMWC010000086.1, read as the reverse complement.
GAAAGAAAATACTGCTGTTAGACGCATCTTCGCGTGGACTTTTTATAGAAGCTTTCCAATAAACGTTCACCACACTGCTTAAATTCTAAGGTCAACTTCGACTGAGTGGCACCGACTGTTTATCATGTTATCGTCACGCAATCGAGAGAATAAGGAAGGCACCCCCCTGAAAACAAGCGTTCTATTGTATGACGTGCCAAAACGGACAATAATACTTCCTTGATATATATATGACTTCTTCTTAATATATAATACTTGTTTCATATAGATATAACTCGATATAGAAATTTCCAACTTGTTTCCAAATAAACACAACATCTTGTAAATATATAAAACTTCTTTTGAATATTTATACAACTTGAGGCACACATACAAAACTTGTTTCAAATATTTGACTTGGTTCCGCAAAAATAAAACTTCTTATCGATTAGATTATTGTAAATCGATACCACAGGTAGTATCCAGGCTTCTGGAAAACAATGTCTGCCGCCAAATCAACATGCCGGACGAAGGAGTTGTCAGTCAACGAAGACCAACTGAAGCGTTTTGTAAGACTGATAGTTATCGTTATTAACATCGTCGGAAAAAGGTAAACAATGTTCACTTCCACGCTGGCGAAAAAATCTAGAAATATTGCTCTGAGATATCGAAGAGCCCTTATCCACCTATGAATCGAAACTTTTTAACTTCTAGTGAAAGAATTTGACAAAATCAAAACGCATTTATTTTCTTTGAAAGTCAACTACAATTCTTGCGAAGTACTTCGAAAGAGGTCTTAAATTGTCGAACGAAATGTTCATTGAAAGCTGTAGAGCTTTATCGGTCGCAGATCTATGTCACGTGCTAGGCAACCATATTTACTATTTAACACCCAGTGCCATTGTTCTCTCTCTGCACTAAATCACTGATTGCAGTCAGTAAAGATGCTAAAACAAGTGTGTCAGGAAAACGGGGGCGGTCCTTTTTGTCAGCAGGGAAATTCTCAGGGGTAATATATAGTAAACGTGCTAAAACAAACAGGTTGCAATATTAAAAACAGGCTGCAATATTAAAAATATTGCAGTGTACAGGCTGCAATATTTTTAACATTGCAGCCTGTTTGTTTTATGATGCTCAGTATATATGGCTCTTTTAAAACGGCCTTGTTTTACGCCAAAAAAACGCCAATCTTTAAATACTTTAAGGATCCAGCGCCATTTCCTCCGACTGTTTTCAGCGGCCCAACTTCTTCCAAATTCTTCCAACTCGGTTGCCCTAATAGGCTTCTCACAAAGCGCTCATCTGAAGCAAAATTAAACACCACACATTACTAATAAAAATGCCATGGCGCGATTCAATTAAATCATGTATTAAAACAGTATTTCGAGTTCGGTTTTGTTGTGTTCTAAAAATCGCCTCTTCATCCTCGTCTGATGTGAAGCCATCGTCGTAAACTTCTTTCATGTCTGGTCACAACTGAAAGAAAAAGTTACTCTGCACGTGCAAATACCACGGTATATCTAATTGTCTATTGTTTCCATATGGTTTGCCGGAAAACAAAGAAGAACAAAGAGATCTATTGAAATTATCATTAGTGGCAACTGTTCAGCAAACCCGCTAGTTGGAAAACATCACATGCTCAAAACAAACAACACAAATCAACTATTTGATCAGTAGTTCAGAGACCTGCTGGTTGAAAAATGTTGAAAACAACAGCACATACACGAAACGCAATCAAATGTTCAAACGCTACTGCTTTTATTGGGATGCAAGGCATCTCAGTCACCGATTCCCAATTGAGCTAATCAACAAGTGCTAATTATGTTTTTTTGTGCGTTCAGGAACAAAGCGGAAGGGGCGCCTGCAATCAGTGATTTAGTGCAGAGAGAGAACAATGGCACTGGGTGTTGAATAGTAAAGATATTAGATAGTTACTGAGGCCGACAGCCATATGTGATATATTGCAGTAAGCTTCGGGCTACGCCCTCAGCTGACTGCAATATATCACATATTGCTGCCGGCCTCAGTAACTATCTAATACAGAATGATTGTATGGCGCGTTATCGGTGTCAAAATTATGTTTGTCACTTAATTATGGGTTTTGTATTGACATTAAAATTTTCATTGTGAAATTAACCTCGACATCATGATGTTCGTCTTGATGCTATGATGTTCGTCATGACATTATGATGTTCGTCTTGATGTTATGATGTTCGTCTTGACATTATGATGATGTTCGTCTTGACATTGTGATGTTCGTCATGACATTATGACGTTCGTCTTGAGATTATGTTCGTCTTGACATTATGATGTTCGTCATGACATTATGATGTTCGTCTTGAGATTATGATGTTCGTCATGACATTATGATGTTCGTCTTGATGTTATGATGTTCGTCTTGAGGGTATGATGTTCGTCTTGAGATTATGATGTTCGTCTTGAGATTATGATGTTCGTCATGACATTATGATGTTCGTCTTGAGGTTATGATGTTCGTCTTGAGATTATGATGTTCGTCTTGATAGCATGCACTGCGCGCCCAATTCCCGCCAATCCATACTGTTGTTGGTCGTTGTTCGCAAAACATGGCGGAAAACATTGCGGGATCTAGTCAGTCTGGTGATAACGACGATCGGGACGTCTTTGCAACCTTAAGAAAGGCCATTGACAGCTTAAACAAAGTAGCTGACCTATTGCGGGACAATGGCCGCGGGCGATATGTACGGGTCCGCAAATGATCCCAGGACCGCAAATGATCCCGGACCGCAAATGATCCCCAAAATACCGAAGCGTTGATCATATACCCGACAGAAATTAAATCTGATTAAGCATGTTCTTGAACGTCCTGGGATGTACAACACAATAAACAGAAGACATGAAGCGAAACTCGCAGTCCACGATCGCAACAAGCGTCTTTTACAAAATCAATTACTGTACTATGCAGCTGGCGTCCTGAAATCAACAAACAGACAGAACGTCACGCAAGATCACAAATTTTCCACTAAAAACGAAAAAAAAAAAACTATAGAATAATTCTCATATGAAAAACGTGTTTTTTGTGTCATTTTTACATCAATCCATGCCATTCCTTATTTTTTGCTCGGGATCATTTGCGGTCCAATATGGGGATCATTTGCGGTCCGGGATCATTTGCGGTCCATTTTGGGGATCATTTGCGGTCCGGGATCATTTGCGGTCCTGGGATCATTTGCGGATCCGTACAGATACGCAGCGGAGCGTCTTCGACCAGTTCGACTCCATGTTCATCTACTACAGCATACGGTTACTACAGTACTGCTGCTTCACCAAGCCCAACAAGTGGTATATTTTCAGAGCATCGTCGATTGTTTGGCAATGCAGCTGTACGTGCCAACAGTCGAGTCCACCAAATAGCGGCAGCAATGCGCTTCAGTCCACTTTCTTCCGGAGCAACCCAAACAACAACAAGCACGGGAAGGAAAAGGTCACGTGGAACAGCTGGAGAAGGATTTGCTAAGCGAAACCAGTGGACTCACAAGTTCTGTTGTTTGGCGAATATAGATGCTTGTAAAATACCCACTGTGGAAGAGAAGATAACACTGAGGGCTGCAGGACTGGGTGAAAAGGAAATGGTCTGCGAGTCGTTCGCACGACAAGCTATCAGAAACATTCCCCAAGCTTAAAGGAGCACTGTCACTGGGATTTTGCTGTTTTTGGTTCAATTCTGCCAAAAATTACTGCCTTTTACCTGTTATCGTGCAAAAAATGCTCCTACAGAATCAGCAAGGTGAATTCCAATGAACTGTTAGCAGGGAGAGCTAACCATAATAATTTTTTTTGTGATTATTCAATGCATAGCTTGAAATTTTGAAAAAAGTTTTTTCAAATTTCAATCCATTTCCATCCTCATCATCTTTGATTTAATACAGTTTATAGTGCCAATGCAGTACTACAGTCTTTGGCAGCAAAACTAGACCGGCATTATTTTAAGGTTTCAACTGATGCATTGTTAGTTTTAAGCTGATGGTACAATACCGTGACACTCACATATTCACCACTCACGGGTATATTACAAACCAACTAAACGACCAGCTCCCAGATGGCTTGTTAGCTCAGTCGGTAGAGCGCTGCACCGGTATCGCAGAGGTTGTGGGTTCAAATCCCATACAAGCCTGATTTTATTTCAGGATTTATTTCACTACTGCTTAAGTAGTGTTCACAACTGCGATGATCAGTCACATATTTAATCATTAATCTGCAGTTCAAATATATGATTTTCATTTATTCATTCTCAGATATAATAATTATTGTTAAATATTCCCATTTATATGTAGAGCTGACTACATCTTAATTTAACTATAATGACTGCACATTGAACACTATTGTTTTATTATATATAATTTGGAACAAAAAACAACAAATGAAATGGCCGAAGCAAAACCACTTGCATCTGATTACAATTTGCAAGGTGTTCTCGTAAATCACTCATGGAGAAAAAAAAATCCACATTGCTTACACTCCTCCATGGGAATATCAGCCTATAAGGAAAACAAATTAAGTGATGCAATATTAAAAAGCCCTCAAGTCATCAAGGTAATGTGTGAGATTTTTTATATTCCAAAGCAACATAGCCAAAAGCACATTAAAGTATTGCAAATTTAATACTTATTATCAAAATGTAATTTATTTGACTTGCCTTCTACAGTTTTCGTTCTTTACTGCATTAAGCTTACCTGTGCATTTTTCTCCAGAAAACATCAAAGTAACTCATTTAATCGTTCTACTTTACTGCTAAGGCTGTAAACATGCCATGAACGTGAGATAATTAATCTAGATAGCTAAAAGATCCGTTGAAATCTCCCCAGTTTAGTTGTCTGCCCCCCTGAGTTTTCATGATAATAAGAAAGCCAACATGGTGGCCATCTTGAATAAGATTTATTGACTTACTACCATTCCAACTTCAAAGTCTTCTAAAGGGGACAACGAGAGATCGTTCTGTAGTGGGCGGATGTAAGCACTTGCTTGATTCAAGTTGTCTTTCAGGTACTGGACACTATAACCCTCTACCTCTGAACCGGGTTTAAGCACCAACCGTGAAGTTGACCGACCATCAGTTCTTAAAAATTCATACCCTCTACCATCATTAAGCTTGGGGAATGTTTCTGATAGCTTGTCGTACGAACGACTCGCAGACCAGCATTTGTCGAGCGTCATTTCCTTTTCACCGAGTCCTGCAGCCCTCAGTGTTATCTTCTCTTCCACAGTGGGTATTTTACAAGCATCTATATTCGCCAAACAACAGAACTTGTGAGTCCACTGGTTTCGCTTAGCAAATCCTTCTCCAGCTGTTCCACGTGACCTTTTCCTTCCCGTGCTTGTTGTTGTTTGGGTTGCTCCGGAAGAAAGTGGACTGAAGCGCAATGCTGCCGCTATTTGGTAGACTCGACTGTTGGCATGTACAGCTGCATTGCCAAACAATCGACGATGCTCTGAAAATATACCACTTGTTGGGCTTGGTGAAGCAGCAGTACTGTAGTAACCGTATGTTGTAGTAGATGAACATGGAGTCGAACTGGTCGAAGACGCTCCGCTGCGTATCGCCCGCGGCCATTGTCCCGCAATAGGTCAGCTACTTTGTTTAAGCTGTCAATGGCCTTTCTTAAGGTTGCAAAGACGTCCCGATCGTCGTTATCACCAGACTGACTAGATCCCGCAATGTTCATTCCGCCATGTTTTGCGAACAACGATGCATGCTATCAAGACGAACATCATAATCTCAAGCTCAAGACGAACATCATAACATCAAGACGAACACCATAATGTCATGACGAACATCATAACATCAAGACGAACCTCATAATGTCATGACGAACATAATCTCAAGACGAACATCATAATGTCAAGATGAACATCATAATGTCATCATAATGTCAAGACGAACATCATAATGTCATGACGAACAGCATAATGTCAAGACGAACATCATAATGTCATGACGAACATCACAAACATCACAATCTCAAGACGAACATCAATGTCAAGACGAACATCATGACGAACATCATAATGTCATTACGAACATCATAACATCAAGACGAACATCAAGACGAACATCATGATGTCGAGGTTAAGTTCACAATGAACATTTTAATGTCAATACAAAACACATAATTAAGTGACAAACATAATTTTGACACCGATAACGCGCCATAATTTCATGCATTCCTCAGAATCGAAAAGTCTTTGTGAAATCAATATATATACCCTGAATTTTGCAATAATTTTGAACCAGAGAACCAAAAGTTTCATAATCCAGTATTCCCTAAGCAAGAAATGGCCGTTTTATTTGCCATGAATAAATGTGATCTGATTTCCCCTTTGTCACCAATCTCGTCCCAGAGCCTACGTTACCCTTGTCCAGCGGAACGGGCAACGCTCTGGAAGAATCCAAAACCGGAACCAGAAAATCCTGGTTCCGGTTTGATTGCGCCTGCGTGAGGTTTCAGGACAAAATGGCGGCTGTTGATCATGTCAACACGTTCAGCAGGACCAATTTTGGGCAGTCAGCAGGGGCGATTCCACGGTAATCGACCGACAATCAGAAAACAGTCACATACAAGCGGTAGACGCCAACTTGTGAGCGATTTCCTTTGTATAACACGACTCTTTCTAAGGATACATACATCGATTCTTTTAGAGGAAGCTCAGTTACAACTTGCAAGTTTAATTAAGCTTTACATTACCCGCTTAGAGGATACTTATAATATAGGTTCGGATTCTCAAGAATCATCGTTTCAGTGTTGGCTTAGAAAAAGGCCGATGAAAGCTTAACCTCAGCAATAGTCCCACCTCAATTTTTGTTAGCCCACCCAGAAGTTCTTACTGTAGCTGCTATCTGGAGAACAAGATTTTTAATGATGTAATGAAGTAGACTACTGACTCGGCAAATTTAATTGAAGATTATCTGATATAATTATATTTTTTAGTATTATTTTTACTTTTACAATGAGACAGTGTTTCAGTACCTTTTCTCATCATTGAATAATTTTTAAGTGCAAATAAAGTTTCATTATTATTGATGGATTTTTTGGTTGTATCCTATATGGTCATTGAGCTTTTCTATTCAAAACTTGCCATCCCCTTCCCCACCTTGTCTGTTGGATGGTGTAATAAAAGATACATTTATCTTTCAAGTATACATATTACATGAAATATATTTTCACCCATAAAGAGTTCCCTAAAAATAAAGGTGACCTCTAAGGCATTTAACATGGCCCCTTACTTGTCCTTGACCTGGGGGAGGGGGATTGCCTATTTATTATGCCACAACACAGTTTTTGTAACACATCTGTATTTCTGAACAAATGAAAATCCTGAAAATAGAATATATAGCTGACCCTCACACCTGGCTATTAGAATTCTGGAAAAATCCTGTACATTTATGTGTTAAAATGTATTAATTTTTGGCAATATTCTTCCCTAGTTCTGGCCATGTATGGAAAACACTTTCTACATGCAAGTGTCTTTTCCAGTATCCCAAGCTTAGCCTGCACAGCTACAGTAACTTCGTTGTAGAAGGAAGACATAGTCTAGTCCTAAGGGCTTTTAGATCCCTTTTCAGATAAAACAAATCCTGATTTGTTTTTTTGGCTGCACATCCAAGGCTAAATCAAGGAGACACCACATTAGAGGCAATCTTGGGTCCATCAAAATACAGATTGATTCAAAAGCACTTAATTTTCCTTTGACACTGATATATGGTAACCTTGCAATAAACACAGGGTGCGAGCAGTATGAGCCAATAGGAACTGCTCCTATTGCCAAATATAGAATGTTTTATTCAGTTTGATGCCCAGTACCCAGATCATGAATGAGAAAAGAGTGTTGTACTCGTACCCTGAGTCAGATGTTTTTGGCTGCACCATTATCACAACTTGACCTTGAAGGATACATTGCATAGAAAATGACAGAGGTCTCAAACAGCAGTATGATTAAAAATAGCTAGAGAAAGTAATTCAATAGTTGTTTATAACTTTATTCCTTTTTACTATTGTCCTAACATTACCAAACATTGCTGCTCCAGTTTTAAACTTAGCCCAATTTCTCTTATGATAAGCCTTCTCTGTAATAAGTGCAACCCTCCTCAAAAATAGATGGAAAAAATCAGCCTCTGAGGGAGTATTTTACGGTATATGTATAAATTATTTATTACACAATGGATCAATCTATATTGAATCTATTCACTGTCAATTTCTGTGCACGGAAACCATATTGTTGCGAAATTCGACTACCACATTCCTCGTCTAACTTACGCTCTCTTTGAACATGATCTGCACATTGCCTCGCCTACTCTAACTCTTCAACAAGATATTTCAACTCCTTTGTCATTGGTTTTGATGTGGAAAGTTTTATTACGGCACAAATACCTTGAACATTGGTCGGAGTACTTGTTGTAAATCGACATCTGTAAGCTGTTTGAGAGCTATTAAGATTCCATCTAATTTCGCCTTATCTCTACAAACTTAAACGCGGTGGTTTCTAGCCGCATTATTACAACGACAGTAATTTCCCTTTGCCGTGATCATTTCTGTAGCTTTCGTTCCGCCATTGCCTGACACTTCGCGAAAACAACTTCCGATCACTTCCGATGCGGTTCATCCGGTCATTTTAACCAGCCAATCAGAAGTTTCCCTTTTTGGATTCGACCAGAGGTTCGTATCCTTGGCGCTGGCCAAAAGGATCGCAGCCTCTGGGAACGAGATTGCTTTGTCACGCACATAAATTAATTTGAGAACGAAAAATAAAAAAATTCCTTGAAGACACTGTCGATGGCTCCGCTTCGCCATGGCTACTCAGGAGCTTCGCTCATGTCTTGCCATATGTAACCGCTGTACGATTGTCGGTAGCACTTTTCATAGCCTGCAGGCTCCGAAGTTTTCCCTTGCTTTCGTAATCTCCGCCTTACAGAGCAGTTGCGATTGTTTAATATAAACCTAAGATACATTGATAAATTGCATTTCCTTTTTATAACGCTCGCGAAGAATTTCAGGAAATTGTTGATCTCTCACAACGGCACAATAATATATAGGACGGGTAGGCTGAAAATTTGTAGGCCCAGGCCTACGGGCCTATAGGCTCGCTGCGCCCCTGCCGAAGAAAATAAAACATGTGAAGTTGACGTGAAGTCAAGTAAACTTTTATGCAGGAAGCACAAATGCGTTTTCCAACCAAGAAGTGTTACTTTAAAAAGTTAAAAGCGCCGCCCATTCAAACTATACAAATTCAGTATCCCGGAAAAATAATAACGCGAATGAAAGAAAACAAATTTTAAAATTGCATCTACTTTATGAAAGGCTGCAGCGCGTGCTTTAAATGACTTTTACAGTTCTCTGTCAATTTCCCAATCCGCGATATGCGAATAACAGCTAAGTAAGCTGTAATGTGGGGTCGAAATCCGCGAAGAAGGTCCAAATCCACTAGCGGATTTGGTCCCCGGGCATCCATATTCACTAGCGGATTTGGACCGGGGAGTCCAAATCCGCTAGCGGATTTCGACCGAAGGGTCCAAATCCGGGCGGGGGATCCAAATCTGCTAGGACACCGGTGCGAAATCTCGCGACGGTATCATGTAAACGAATACAGAGCTACAAGAGGGAACCGGAGCGAAAATGGCCCCGGTATCATGTAAACATCTCCTTACATCATGAATTTCCCGTGTCCCACTACCACACCTTGTAATAGAATCTAAGAATTTCCTTCTTCTGATGGTTTCCTCATGATTGGAATAAAATGTTTCCCTTGAATAACTTTTTGATGCATTTGTCTTTTTAAATTCGTAGTTGTGTTGAGTAAGCGAAGTCATGTTGAGATCTACTAATTTCCGTATGTGGTTCTGATGTGACTCGCGACATGATTTTGAAGTAACTTTAGTCAGGCTATATCATTCGTTAGTTTATACCACACAAGTAAATAGTGCTTTTCGCGCGCCCTGATTGGTTGACTCTGAGGTGATTAGTAAAGTACTATTCACCTCCGAGCAGCCGGCGCGCTAGATATCAAAATTTACGACCGCTTGTCGGAATATTGTCAGACATAAAGCAAGGTTTTGGCCCGCTAGTTATTCAGCTTGTGTGGTATATACTAAAACAATTATTCACCTCAGTGTCGGTGAAAGTTGTGGATAATATCCACCACTATTCACCTCCACTTCGGTGAATAATTGTTAATTATACCGTTGACTTCTTTGCGCGGGGATTCGCAAGATTGGGTTACAGTTTATCTCGTTATGACTCCCCCTTTCGCAGGGGGAACTCGCATATGACAAGGGTGGGGTGGTCCTTGGTAAATGCGAATTGAAGGCCTTATGAGACCTACGTGGGTGTGGCCTTCGCTTTATTTGATCCCCCAAAGATGTCATTCTAAAACAGACAGATAAAGAGGAGAAACAGCATAAAACCGAAAAAAGTAAACTGAAGACGAAAATAAACTCTCGGGAAACGACGGGGAGTGCAATGGCACTCCAATATTCTCCGTTAATTTCACTCCGGACACTTTTACTGGCTTTTGCTCTAACATTTCACCTCTACTTCGAGCCCTCCCTACAGTAGTTTTATAGGTATGCTGATTTTCTCAGAACCTAAATGGGATTAAAATTCAGTGGATTCATGCGAATTTTAGTGCAACTATTGTTGGTCATCTATACCAGTACGGTTTTGGATCCGTATGCCATATCCAGAAGAAAAGAAGGAATTGCAAAGAAATCTAGGAAATGGTGATAAAACTTTTGTTGCGTCTCGTCAACTTCGCTGTAACTTTGGCGGTTCTACTGGTTTAACAGGCTTGTTAACGAATCTATCCTCCATTTAGTGAGCCCTGGAACGAAGTTGAGCAATTTAGACTTCAAGTGGTGACAAACAAAGATGGACAGTATCTGCTGCCTCGTATACCAGGCCCGGAAATTTGCTTCTTCGCCTGAGTCAGGAGCGCAATACCAGGAGCGTGCAACTTCCATACAGTCGAAGCTCGATTTTCGGAACTTTTCGGAACTTTCTCGTTTATCCGGATTATTTCTTCTGGTCCCAAATTTTTCATGAATAGTAACAAGGCAAGATGAAGATCCCCAGAAACGATCATTATGATTTATTTTTAATTCAGGCATTGAAAATTGCTTTTGAAACAAGTTTGTTTTCCTTTCAAAGAGCAAACATTTTAGACCAAAGTTTTTGCATGGAGTTCATTTGCACAATACAGTAGGCATGAATAGATTGTGCTAGTAAATCCAGCAAAAGTTGCTTCACAATGCACCCAAAAGTTGCTCAAAAATTTAAAAGTTGCCACCCAAATTTAGAAAAGTTGCATACTTTTGAAAGTCATTTTCTTCTAGAATACTACTCAAAACATGACGTTGTATGTGTAATTTAACATTACAACGCAAATTTTAGCATTACAACGCAAATTGCCACTCACCACTGCGAAATGTTGTTTTGGATAATCTTTCACGCGATCCCAAGCCCATATTGTGTTTCCTTTTCCTGAGGACGAGGTCGAGCTACCGCTTCCTCGTTGTTTGTATTTGCCTTCGTTGACGTGAATTTTGCTTTTTCTAGAAATTGAAGCTCTTGCAGGAATACTAAGACTTGCCCCAGCGGCTATGGTACCCTCAATAGGGTCAATATCTTTATGATTTTCATTTTCCTCGTCAGACATTTCAGCTTCTAAGGCCCGGTTCAAACGTCGAGCTTCACATGTGCCGAATCTAATGTAAATGAGCGAAAACAATAGATTTTTCTCATTTGCATCAGATTCGGCACATGTGAAGTTCGACGTTTGAAACAGGCCTAATTGTGATGCCTCACACTGCAGCAAATACCAAGATGACGGGCGGGAAGCTCTATTGTTGGAGCAAATAACCGCTGGATGTAAGCGCCCGTTAGATAGATAGCTGCTGTCCAGTTCGTGGGCGCACGTGTTATTTTATAAATTATTTGTAAGAACGTACGACATCCTTAGTTTTGACCAGTTTTAATAAAGACCTTTTAATAAAGACCTTTATGATGGTTTGGTCAGTTTTTAACTATTTGTTGACTCAAAAGTTGCCAAGGAAGGCAAAAGTTGCTCTAGGTTGTTCGCAGTACAAAAAGTTGCTGAAAACACTAAAAGTTGCTCAAAAGTTGCCGAGCACAATCTATTTATGCCTACAATACAGTGCGCTATCGCATTGAATACCGATTTTCTATTCAGTTTTATTTTGTCTCATTAAAATTCATATTTTCGATTATTCTTACTATTTTCTCCAGTACCGGCAAGTCCGGATAATCGAGGTTTGACTGTACTGCGTTTGTGAAACGGCGATCACACAAGTAGGCCATTTTTTAGATAAACCTTTCCCGCGAATTAGTTTCGGATAGCCAATCACAAGCGATTGCGTAATGAATTTACTGTTAATACGAAACTACGAGAACTCGTCCGCGTAGGACATAAACATGGCGAGCACTTGCGAGAAATCTTCATCGGATTGTTTTGAAACCATTTCATGCGATAACTTCAGTACTTAAACGAAAAGTAGTAGCGGACGTCATCGCAAATATTTATACTGGAACGACTTATTACTCGAGATTCGTAGAGCGCCCTAGGTTATAAATGCCGTCCGTTCTTCTTTTTTTCTTTGTCGTCGTGTTTCATCCGCAAAGCTCATTTCCGGCGTTTCTGCGCAAGCGCTAAATATAACAACTCACAACAGCAGGAATGATGCTTGTTGTCATGTATAGGAAAACGTCGATAAACCTTGTGTCTTTTAAGTCTGAACAACTCATGTTAAGAGAAGTGTCCATACCAATGTTTGCAAGTTCAACAGCAAAAAGAAAGCTTTTAACATGACCAAACTTAACTCCAGATGTTTTGAATTAGACTGCCGTGTTTCCCCGTGGCCGGTCAATACTAAACTAATTTTAAGTGGTACATTTTCTTGAATAACTCAAGTACGGGATATCACACACCCCTGAGACTCTGTCAGATAGTTAATTTACTATTTTCCCACATTATCTCAATTTCTGGACATTAGTTTTTGAATGATAAGGAATTTTAGTTTTTACTTGCGTGACGTGAAACTGGTAGGGATGGTAGGGTCACTCTCCTTGCCGAGCCAACTTTTCTCCACATAAACACTTTTGCTCGCCTAGCCGGGTCAACTCGGTCAAGGTGAGACAATCAGAGCATGCGTGAGTGCTGCTGGCTCGGGCAAAGGGGTCAACTTTTTCTCATATAAACAGTCGCTAAAGTTAACTCGGCTGGGAGAGTGACCCTCTTACCCGGGACTACTTTTCTCTATATAAATGGGGCCATAGCTAGCTGTAATCAACGCCTGTTGAGGTCAATCTTTAACTGAATCACTGATGAGTGGAAAAACCAGTATAATCATTTTACCGCGAAACGCAGGCTGCTCGGATGTAGCGAAAATAATAACATGCTTTTACCTTTCGTCCTTTCAACTTGGGTCGGTTTGTTGTTAATTACAGCAGTTAGAGACACAGTAATTGCGAAAAGTTACCACAACCAGTTGCCATTTTCATCTCGAGAAAGACTTGTTTTGAATTTCTATCACTTTGCCTTGCTGTTTGTTTTTGTTACCAAGTACTTTAGAATTTTATCGCAAAGCTTAAATAAACATCCAATGATCGACTGAAATATGATAACTCTGGTTGCCTAGCACGTGACGTAAGTCTGCCCCCGATAAAATATTTTCTACGGCTTTCTGTGAGAATTCCGTTCGATAAATCAAGGTCGCTGTTGAAGTACTCGACAAGAATTGTATTTGACTTTCAATAAAAATAAATGTGTTTATATTTTATAAAATGTAGGGAAACGCTACAAGGGCTGGGCTGGTGTAAAGGCGTATATACGATATTTCGGCTGGCCAACACCAGCCTTCTTGAGGTTTATTGAAGGAAAACGTGAGTTTACATGGTATTTATATTTACCGGAAATGACATGAAATAGTACGTGATGTGTCAAAGCTATAGGAAAATAACAAGGCAACTAAAATGATATGATTGAGAAAGAGTTAGAATAAAAGCCAGAAAACTTACCATGTAAACTCGCGTTTCCCCTCAATAAACCTGAAGAAGGCCGGTGTTGGCCAGCCGAAATATCGTATTTACGCCTTTAAACCTTGTTTGACCAGCCCTTGCAGTATTTCCCTACATTCTATTATTATTTTTTTGACTGGTCACGATCTATCTGAGATCCAACGTAGACCAAGTTTGATCGTTCATGGTTTTTTGCGATGGTTTTCATTATCTTAAAATTTTTTTTATAAAAGTACAGCTGTTATGGGCTGTAAGCAGCCTAGCATCTAGCCGTTCTCGGCTCAACTGTCAGCAGTGACGTCACCGAGAGAGACTCGCCCACTCCTTCCCAGACATCACGCGGACAAGGTGGGGGGGGGGGGGGGGGGAAGGGAACGCCTAGGGACTAGGCTGGGCTGTAAGCAGTCACGAGTCAGTCGAACGTCGTCAATTGTCGGACAATTTTGAAGCGATCAAATTTCGTTTTCGGTCGAACAGTTTCGGGTAATGGTCGGTATCGGTGTATCCTGTCAAATGTCGTCGTTCTCATTCGAACAGCTTCGGGTAATGGTCGGAATGTTGCATGTTACCTAGCTAGCTAGCTCGCTTTTTACAGAACTGATAGCAGTAGTGTGGGATACCACAGGAACCCCACACAAAAACCCTACTAACGTATATATATATATATATATATATATATATATATTCTGAAAACTCACACACAATTTTTGTAAAATCCAATGTTGAAATTAAAATTTAAGAAAAGGAACACACTTACTGCATATTAAGAGAATAAGTAGAATTCAAGCCTTTCCCATAACCACGTTCGCATCCCCAACAAAACAATCGGAGCTCATTCATGGTGGTCCTAATGTGGAAAACAACTGACTCGTACAGCGCATGTGGTAATACTTCGAACACTCCGATAAGAGTTGATGGTTAATACTTGAACCTCAAGACGCTAGTTTTCAGCTTCAGACACGCCTGAAGCGGTGTTTTAAAATCCAGGGAAGGAACATCTGACCTACAGAACAACAAAACGCTCGGCCTCATGTTTATATTATAACTAGCGACTGGCGGGAAATATCAATAATACAAAGTAATGACCACAAATCCTTGAAAAGTAAAACAGATTTTTAGAGTGGGGCGTGAGAGGGTGCCCGTTCCAGGGGGAGCGGGACGGGGGATCCCGGCCCGCATCACTGCCCGTTCCAGGGGAACGGGACTTGTCCTCTCTCTCCACCCCCGTGGACTTGATGACACGTTGTACGCAAAGTTCATAGACTTAAGTTTATTCCGTCGCCGTTTAATTTTGTTGCCGTTTAGTTGTGTTGCGAAGCGTTTTTTAAATATTACAATTTATTCGTTACTCTGTTTTGGAATTGTTTGGGCATTATTTTATCTTACCGTTTATACTTTATCAGTGGAAAGTTAGCAACTAATCGGTGGAATTTGGTTGACTTGTTTGTCTCACCATAAGGTCACTTAGATGTTTATTGCTAGGTTTTGAGTACTTTGTTGCGGATCTTTTTTTTCAGGCAATGGAGTGGAGTAGCTGGAGATCAATATTTTAGCCACCAACCACAGTGGGTTGTATATATTGATCTACAGCTAGCCAATATATATGGGTTATTGGCCAAGCGTGAGGTCAAGATAGCGGGATATTGGCCAAGTTCTTTTTTTGCGTGGTTATGGACCGAGACGGAAGTCGAGGTCCATAAACACGCAAAAAAAGAACGAGGCCAATATCCCGCCACCTTGACCGAACAAGCTTGGTCAATAAAGGGTTTATTATATGACTCAAAGGACGCCATTAAAAGGCAGTAAAACGCGGGACGAACGGGCAATCCCGAGCGGTCAAGATGGCTCCATCTTGACCTCGCAAGTAGCCAATCACAGCAGGAGAATTGATTCATCTTGACCGCTGAAAGAGCCAGTCATATAATAAAATCGGCTTATGGCGACCATCAGTAAAGCGATCGTAACGTTGTGATCCACGTCTCAGTAACTTGTAATAATAATAATAATAATAATAATAATAATAATAATAATAATAATAATAATTTGGGTATTGGAGTAGGACAGGTTGGAACCTTAGCCTACTTCGGGAATGTGAACGCTCCCTCCCACCAGAGTCTGGGGTGACACCTTTGGCAAGTGTTAGCAACCCCCTAAGCCACCCCTGTTAGGGTAACAACAAAGGGACAGGAGGAGCTCTTAGTCTTGGTTGACAGTCCTCCTAGAGATGGTACCTCAAAAAAAAGCACCGGTCGTGGTGGAACCTTGAAACCTCTAACCTCAATGAGTGAAACAAACCAGAACAATAGTTCAGACAACGACGTGAATGGTGCTGGAGCTTCTAGTGAAGGTGCCCCGTCCGGCAGGTGCCCTGTGGGTGAGCAGCACAGGCCCTGTCGTCAGCATGCTACTGCTAGAGTGAAGTGGAGTAAGGAGGTAAACAAGGTTGTTATGGAGTGTTATTTGAGAAGCAGGCCTGTGAATGAGGATGGTGTGCCAATTAGAGGATATAGGCAGCGGATGTTTCGAGCATGGCAGGAGATAGGGCTCTTTGAAGCAACTGAACAGAGAATCTGTGATCAGGCAAGGGCAAGATCTTGTAGGACATGACCATTTAGTGTGACCATATCATCGCAGCCAGAAAACCAGACATTGTTGTCGTAGAAAAGGAAAATAACAAGGCAATCATTGTGGATATTGCGTCACCATGGGACCACAGGGTGCATGAGAAGGAAGGAGAAAAAGTTGAGAAATATCACAATCTAAAGAGAGAAATTAAGAATTTATGGCGGGTGAGACACGTAGAAGTGGTACCGATAGTTGTTAGCGCACTTGGAGGAGTAAGCAAAAGGTTAGATGGATTGCTTGCGAAGCTGGGAATTGATATCAAGACAGGACTACTGGGCTACTGCAGAAAACATCCTTGCTAGGAACAGCAAGGATTCTGAGAAAGGTTCTTGAAAATTAAACAAGAAGGAATGATCCAAAGGACCTTTGGCCATTGGCTCTGGCTTGCTTCTTTGGTGTAAATGCGGCATAACATCTGCCAGAGCGTAAGCGTCATAAGAAGATGATAAAAATAACAATAACAGTAATTCAATTCAATTCAATTTTATTTAAACTCACACAAATACAGTGTATTAGAGAAAGAAAGATTATTACAGTAGTGTTACAAACATCAATATAAGGAATGCAGTACAATAAGAGAACAAAAAAAAGATACTAAAATAATTTACAATTCATTGTTACTAAGGATATCTAAGAAATGAAGAAGGAGAGCAAGAAAAGAATATTTAAATACTATGTTAGTTGTGTGGAGTTTGGGGCACCCAAATAGTTTTTATAACTAACCGAGTGGGTGTCCCAAAACAAATAATTCAAACAAAGGGAATACATTATTAGTAACAATTTAGGTAAAAAAGTATTACTTTCATACTAACTAATAAGAATGAAATATATTTAGACAGACTATTTAAGAATTAATAACACTATTATAACCATCAATCACAGAATTTTTTTATTTTGACGAAATCTAAAAAAGGAGTGATTTGTTTAACATAAGTTGGTAATGAATTCCAGAGTGTGGTACCAGTATAATGAAGGGAACGAATACCATATTGAGTTGTTTGAACTGGGTTTATAAACAGGTTCTCATTCAGTGATTGACGTGTATAATATGAATGAACAGAAGATATTGGCTTAAAGTAATCAGTAAAACAGGAAGGAGTTATTTTATGAGACCACTGATAAACAAAAGAAAGAATGTCAAGATGAACTATATCAAAATTTTAACAGGTTGAGAGATTTCAACAGTGGTTCTGAATGTGATGTAGGTTCAGAAAACGTCATAATTCTGAGTATACGCTTTTGCAAAGTAATCACAGGCTTTAAATAAGTTGGATATGTTAAACCCCAAACTAGTATACCATAAGCGAGAAAGGGGTAGATTAACGAAGAATAAAGCATAGGAAGTATATCGAAGAATAAAGCATAGGAAGTATATCAATGTCAACATAGTACCTCAATTTTGAGAAAATTCCGACAGTTTTTGACAGTTTTAGACAGAGCTCATTAATATGATTCTTCCATGTTAGATTTGAGTCAAAGGTAACGCCTAGATATTTAACCGTGGAAACTTGTTGGATATTCACACCATCAATCTTTAGATTAAATGACTTGTGTGGTTTCAATTTTTTAGAATGAAAGAGAATAAAGTTAGTTTTAAGAATACTAAGTGCTAATCTATTAGATTTCATCCACTCTGCAACTGCTTTTAGCTCATGATTTAACTTTACTTCAAGATCGTTTAGGTTCTTACAGGAGCAATATATGTTAGTGTCATCGGCAAATAAGTGAAAGGTGAGCAATTTTGAGGCATTAGGTAAGTCATTGATATATAACAAAAACAACAAAGGTCCAAGAACAGATCCTTGAGGAACCCCACAAGTGACTGATAGGGAATCAGAGTCATGACCATTAACACACACAAATTGTTCTCTTTTGGATAGGTAAGATTGAAACCAATCATAGGCTTTACCTCTTACTCCATAATGATGCAATTTCAGCAAAAGACTAGAATGATTTACTGTATCAAAGGCTTTTTTTAAATCAATGAAAATGCCACAGCCAAACTCACTGTTGTCAATTGAGTAACGAATAGATTCAGTGATACTTATGAGTGCGTAATTAGTTGAACACTTCTGCCTAAAGCCAAACTGAAGTGAGTAGAGAATATTATGAAATTCAAGATAACCATAGAGGCGCTTATACATAGCTTTTTCAAATATTTTGCTAAAAACAGATAGCACTGATATTGGCCTATAATCATCTTTGTCTTGTCTAGAGCCTTTCTTGAAAACCGGAGTAAATCTTGCCAATTTAAGTTGCCGCAGAGAAAAGAATCATTAATTAGGGACGAAAGAAGTGGAGAAATATGGGTTTTAAGAATTTGTAGCAATCTGATTGGAATACTGCAAGGGCCAATAGATTTGTTATTATCAATCTGCGATGTGTAAGACTCAACTTTAAATGAGGTTATAGGGGAAAGGAACATTGATTCAGGAAAATTGCCATTTATAAAAGAGGTAGGGCGGCAACTCCCCTGTGGAATATCTTTTATCAGTGTTTCTACCCACATTAACAAAAACATTGTTAAAGATGTTGGCAATAGCACAGGGATTGTCAATAGATTTGCCCCTTTCTAAAAGGGTGGGAATATAGTCAGCTTTAACTTTACTAATGTTTATGATTGATCTAATTCCCGACCAGACTTTTTTAAATATTATTCCTGTTACACAAAAAGTAATTCTTTAAGTAATTAGACTTGCCAGCTTTGATATCTTTAACAACACTATTCCTGAATTTCTTGTGAAGAGATATCAGATTTGGATCTAATTGCTTACTTTTCATGACCTGGGAATAGAGCTTATCTCTGTATCTTATCTTTACAAGTATGTCTTTTGTAATCCATGGTTTAGTAGATAACTTTATTTCATGCTTTGAGAGCTTCTTGTAAGGTGCATGACAGTTAATAGAGATTTGATCATAAAAAACATCAATTTATTGTTAGCATCTAAATTACTATGAAAAATGTTAGCCCAGTCAAGAAGTGAGAAATCATTGATAATTTTTCTTCATCAAACTTAGAATAATCATTTTTGTAATTGTTTAAAGTTTTATAATTTACCTTAACATTATCTACAATCAAAAATTGAGGAAGATGATCAGAGATTCTTAGGACTAGGTTACCACTAGTAGCATTCATAGCATAAGTATTTGCAAATATATTATCGATTAGGGTTGCAGATCTTTCAGTAATACGTGTTGGTTGTAAAATATAGGGAAGAAGAAAATAAGAGTTCAGCATTAGTAGGAGATCATTAGATTCCGGATGGCTTTCACGTTTCGACCGCTATACTGCTGGTCTTCATCAGGCGATGGTGTCGACTGGCTACGTGTGAGTATAAGAACCACCGTGGCTGGTGGTGATTGGTGCGTTGCGATCCTCGCTTAGGCTGTTGTTGATTGGAGGATTTCGATCCTTGTGGTTCAGACTAGAAATTGTTCCCTCAGCGGTCCGCTTTTTCTTATACTCACACGTAGCCAGTCGACACCATCGCCTGATGAAGACCAGCAGTATAGCGGTCGAAACGTCGCGATGCACATCTTTGTGACTCAAATCGTGAGACAAAAGATTAACTCAGCTATCGTGATAAAGTTAGTTTCTCAAAATCTGATGGGTAATAGTACTTAGAATTTATAGGATTAGGTATGTTTGACTCAATATCAGAATTATCTAAATTACTTAGGCCAGACATTTTGGACATTATATCAAGGGAAGGTAGTAGTTCAATGTCAGAAGGTTTCCTAGAATTCATTAGAGCATTCAAGGGAAAATATTAGCAATACATATTAGCAATACATATTTTACAGAACCATACCTCCTTACTTAGTTGAACATGTTGGTAGTCTTCAAGGGTTAAACCATTACATTTGTAATGGATCGAAAGATGGCAGTTATCACACTGGAGTGCTTGATCATGGTTAGCGGTTACCCATTTTAAGCATAGGCCACAAGCAAACTTTTGGTTACACGATTTAGGTGATACATTGATCATATAAAAATAAATGAGTTTGTACATACATGAGTTCAACGACTAGATGATGAACAAGAGGCCATTTCCCTGGAACCATTAGGTCTATCTTTAATTATGAGTTTATCGAGGGAGAAGTAGGCGATCTTTCCTTGTGCTTTAGCTCGTCTCAGCTGCGGTAGTTGAGCTCTCCTCTTCTCCATGGTCTCCTCAGCCAGATCTTCAAAGATGTGAATTCCCTCGGGCTTTATTCTCCTTGCCGTCTTAAGAATGGACTCCTTCGCTTTGTAGCTGGTGAATTTGCACACAACCGTTCTCGGCTTTGGCGTTCCATCCTGTTTTCTTGGACGGCCAGTCCGATGAGCACCTTCAATTTCAGGAGCCGATTCAAAATTAAGTTTATCGACAAGGGTGTTCTTCACTTTCTCTTCGATTTCTTCCCAGCTTTCACCATCATCTTCCATTGATCCTTCAAAACGGAGATTGTTCCTTCTACTTTGATTTTCCAGGTAGACAGTCTTTTGAAGATGTTTGTTAACAGTTGCCTGAAGACTAGAGACATCAGTGTTGATAATCTTGATCTTCTCTTCATGGCTTGAGATATCCTGTTGGCTGAATTGCAGACTGACCTTAAGATCAGCAAGATCTTTAACCAGACCATCAGTACGAGAGGTTATCCTTGCAACAATGGATTCCATGAACGACTTCATGATGCGTTCCTGAGCTTAAGTTCTTGAACAACAACACTCGAAGATGTCTCCGGAAGATCGCGATCGAGACTTTCATCAGCTTCTGCAGATGGGGAGCTTTCTTTCCATGGATTTTTCCGTTTATCGGGCATCGTAAAGTAGTTAGAATTAAAGTAATACTATTAAATTTATCAAATTCACAATAAGTGAACAAGATCAAGCGCTAACGAGCGGGAGCGAGAAAACACACAGCCGCCATCTTCGCTATAAGAAGATAATAATAATAATAATAATAATAATAATAATAATAATAATAATAATAATAATAATAAGTAATGGTAATAGAACTGAGTGGAGTACAATTCAGGGAGTAATCGGGCGAGTGATTTAAAAATTGGCCGAGCGCGTAGCGCGAGGCTGATTTGAAATTACGAGCACGATTAACCCTGAATATGTACGACACGAAGTCCGATTACCAATTAATTGTGTTAATAACAAAATGCAAGAAACTCTAGAGGTCAACTTTCTAAATTGTAAACCGTATTGTACATTGACAACTGACACTACATGCATATGGCAGCTACTGCTGAACATACCCAAATAAGGTAACTGTCCGATTTGGCCTGTCCGATTACAAGTGTTTGTAATCGGACAGCTCAAATCGGACAGTTTGGACCTGAAGCAGGCAATTAAGCCACAAATAAAGGCTGTTAAGAGCCAATCGTATTCAAGCATTTTGTTATTGACACAATTATAATAATAACAATAACAATAACAATAACAATAACAATAACCGTATATTTTTTAACTCACTAGTTTTCTTTTAATAGTTCCTTTGGAGTGCATAGTTTCGCTGTGCGGCCTGTGTTGTTCCATTTTAGTATCCATACGTTTATCAACTGCTATAATAATAACAATAATAATAATAACAATAATCGAATATTTTACCAGGATAGCCCTTCAGTACAGTAAAGTACTGTTATCAACGGGGTTCTCCTAATTATAAATACATTAACTTAGTTACAAGCTAAAACATTCTAGTAAAAAGCATAAAATCACAATAAAAACCTTACAAATAAAAAATCTTCAAGCGCTTTCTTAAATAAGACTCTAGAGTTTATACTTCTTAGACTAAAAGGTAGGGAATTAAAGATCGATGCGCCTAAAAAATAAAAACCACGGTGGGCAAACTCCACCAATACAATACCTATAGAAACCCGTCAACTGCAAGGAAACAAAGTTAGATGCGAACGTTTCTTCGAACAAAAAAATTGGCGAAAGTGGAGAACTTAGACAAGCAACAGGGGAGAACAGTAACAGTAATTTATTTACCCACGGTAACGTCTAATGTATCAGTCAATTCCAAAAGCGCCCATACCCCCCGGGCATTTGACCAGAGGGTCGCCCCGAACAGCAGGGAATTTGACCCGACCCGACTCGCACGAAAATTCATTCTTTCACCACGGTAGCCGCTTCGCTCCCTTCACCCTTCGCTCTGCTTCTGTTATAATAACTCAATATGCCTTTATTCAAAGTGTGGAGTGAGGACAAAACAGTCAGAAAAGGGGTTTTAGCGAGCAATTTTTTAGATTTCGTTTGCAAAGCAAAGTAAGCGATTTTTTTGGAATTGATCAAAATATTTATTATGAGCGGGGAGCGTAACAAAATGCTTCATGCAACGAGTGATCTGCTTTAGATTTATAAAGCTTACACTTGATTTGAGTTCTCTTCTTTAGGTTTTCTGAATTGTTTACTTTTTTCTGTATTAAACAGATAACCTTTACCTGTAATTAAATGGAGCTGTTAAATTTAAAGAGACTTTGGATATCCGAGTTCACGTATTGAGTCGATCCTTTTTGGCAACAAACTGTATAGAAATTTTCTTCTTTTGGATAAGCGTTCCATTATACACTTGGGAGATGGTTTGGCATAAGATATGCCCCCAACAGCGAGGGATTTGACCCCTAACGGTGGGGCATTTGACCGTCTAAACTGGAAACACAGCGGGGCATTTGACCAAAATTTTTCAAAAAAGTCAAATGCCCGGGTGTTTGCGCGGGGGAGGGGGGATGGGCGCTTTTGGAATTGACTCGCAGTAAGTTCCAAAAATTGCAAAGTAATCTTAAATCTTGACATAACGGTCGGTAGAGTATGAACCTGATCGTTTAGAGCCGCCAACAGGAATTGACCGCGATTCACAAACCACAGAATAACAAAACATTACAAGAAAACAAATTCATAGGTTTGTAGGTTTCTTTGGAGAAGGTGGGGAAAATAGACAAGTGACATATTTCGTAGCAAGTTAACAAAAATTGTTAAGCAATTTTGACATAAGCTTAAATATTGGAGAAAAGAGAAAAAGGAAAACAAACCGATGGTTTGGAAAAGTAATAGCATTGGACCAAGAAAAATTAAGAATTAATATCACTTGTGTTTTCAGAAGTTGCTGAAATTGTCCTCTTCGCGCAAAACACAAGTAATACTAAAGCCTCGGCTAAACGATCAAACATTTTCCTGAACATTGTGTTTGACAAACATAACGTTGGGTGCTAGCCGGTAAACAAATTTCCCTGGGCGAGAAACCTCTGCTTGCAAGAAAACAAACAATATTTGATCAAACACAAGACAAAGCGAGTACACAGGACACTTTTTGCGTGTTATCGCTGCAATTTTCACGTTATGTTCTTCATTTGGCTTGCTTTTTACTGACTATGCACTTTCTTGGTTGGGTTGGCTAAACGATCAAACATTTGTTTGTAGATCGAAATGTTGGATGAAAATGCCGTTTGAACTGGATCAAACATGGAAAGCCATTTTAAATTATCTTCCAATACGATGTTGAATGGAGTGTTTGATTGTTTAGCCTGGGCTTAATGCTTAATTTTACAAAGACTCAAACAATGAAAACGGTCAGCCAAGCGGAGTGAAAACACTCGTTCGCTTGCATGAAAACAACAAAACAAACAAACAATTCAACTACTTCTTTGCGTACAAAACGAGTAGAGATGATTGTTATTTATATCCAGTCGAGAGAAAAATACAAATTGCTTTCCTGAAGAAAAATAAGAACGATTAAGCCATTTAATGTTAAGCTTCAATTCATTTAATTCAGTCACCTGTGTTGTAGAGGTTCAAAATACGAATCCACTTTACTTAAAACACGCATCTGGAAAAATAGCAAACGGTTTGTCCAAAGAACGAACATCTTCCACTAACTTTGAGCTACTCGTTTCTCGCATTAATGCCGGTGAACTGTTAAGTGACCTTTCTTGGTGAGCTGCGAGATGCCGCGGTAAAGTGAAAGCCCTTGAAGCCTTGAATCATTTTGTTTTTCAACCACACAATCCGGGCGTCGATATGCAAGTCGATCCAATTGTTTCCTGAGGCAAATCTCTTGCTATCCTTTTAATCACTTGAAAATTCACCTTCTGGAGTATCTGTTAATTAGTTCTTATTTTTATGCCTTTTACGCGAATTAAAAGACAAACTTCGAAGAATATGAAGTTGTTTTGGTCAAAATGAATAAACCAACTGAATGTGAAATTACGAGCCACAGAAAGCGCGCGAAAAGCCTCGTTTTAGTTATATTTACCTGGCTTGAGCTTACGATCTAATCGAAAACCATTACCTGGTCAGCGGATACGTTGTTTTGACAGCTGTCAATTGGCCATGACACGGATGCCCTATATCAAAGATGTACGCTGAGTTGTACGCTGTAAACTAGCTGATCAGCCTGGTCAGGTGGAGTATGGCCGCCATGTTGGATTATTTTTGTTATTATTAGGATATTAAAGCGAGTAAATATAAGAGAAGTTAAAGATATTGTGCATCAAATGGGAACTCGGAAAAAAAATCCGAGCCCCAGATGGGATTTGAACCCACGACCCTCCGTGATCTAGTCGGATGCTCTAACCACTGAGCTACTGGAGACTCTGTGGTGAGCAAGGGTGAAATGTGGGTATTGACTAGAACTGCATCACGCAGTTACATAGTCAAATTTTAAACGACCATATATGACTCATAACTGCATCGCGCAGTCACATTAAGGCATATCGGCGATAGCACCTCGCTAACTGCATCACGCAGTCACATTAAGGCATATCAAAGATGCAACCAACCAACCACCAAAGCGAGTAAATATAAGAGAAGTTAAAGATATTGTGCATCAAATGGGAACTCGGAAAAAAAATATAGTCAATACCCACATTTCACCCTTGCTCACCACAGAGTCTCCAGTAGCTCAGTGGTTAGAGCATCCGACTAGATCACGGAGGGTCGTGGGTTCAAATCCTATCTGGGGCTCGGATTTTTTTCCGAGTTCCCATTTGATGCACAATATCTTTAACTTCTATTAGGATATTATTAATTATTGGACAACTTCGTCGTCGTCGTGCGGTGACGCCCGCGAGCAACACCGCTAGCCACGATTTCCATGAGAAAAGCAGTTGACGGGTTTCTATAGGTATGGTGCTCCGCTTGGCGGCCCTTCGGGCCGCCGGAGCTCCGCTAAAATATTGGGCATTTGTTGATACCACTATAAAGGTAATTAACAATGTCGTATGAGGATTTAAGGTAATAATTCATCAAAGCAAAAGCGCTAGAAACTAGTGTTAGCCATCTTAAGTTAAACTTGATTTTTCTTATTTTGCAAGGTACTCAAGGAGTAGTCTCACTTTTCTCCATGTACATTCAGAAATCCCATTGAACATTAGTGCCAGATGTCATCCAAACATTCCACAAGTCTGGTGTGAGCAGCTTCTAAAAAAATTTAATTGAAGGACTGTATGTAGGAGGTCTAAAGGATGTGTACATTTATGAGAAAGAGCTGAAGGCACACCAGCTTATTAAACTGAACAATTAATTAACTGCGCAGTAGAATTTAATGTGGCGGTCACATAGCTTAGTTGATTTACGGAGTGAACAAGCACTTAATTGGCTTTTTCATTTTGCATAAGACTAGAGAGAGAAACTATAAAATGTATTTAACTGAAGAAATACTTATTAAACCTTCTAAAAAACATTACTGTACAACTAATATGATAAAATCATTACAGGTGTATCTAGCAGTAACGTCTTCAGCTTTACAAGGCAACCTTTACTTCACCCAGAGCAAACCAAAGAAAGACTTTAACAAGACAGTTATGATAAATAATGACGGGCTTAAAAATACCAGATGGGCAGTGTACAATTCACTGAATAAAAATTGAGGTTGTAAGAACACAGATACACAAACAAAATATTAAAAATACCAGTATGACACTAACAAAAAAAAAAAAAAAACAGTACAAAGCAGTCTGAAAGGATGTTTGTAATAATTACAAACTGCTCTTCTCAAGTAAAGTTTATAGTCGTGGTTAGCTCTTGTACGAGTACTTTAAGGCAAACTCAAAGAAACCTGGGAAAGACAGATGATCAATACCAATAACATTGAACCAGAGATAGAAATTCTCTTCGCTTCTCTAGTGTTTGCCATTTCAATAAGCTACAACGGTGTTCACAACTCATTTTGCTGCAATTCTGCCTTAAAGGGGCAGTGTCACGCTATTGTACCATCACTTAAAAAAAAACTGCCAATGCATCAGTGGAAACCTTAAAATAATGATCTAGTTTTGCTGCCAAAGACACCATAAACTTCTGTATTCCATGTAAGATAACGAGGGTGGAAATGGATTGAAATTGGAAAAAACTTGCCAGTTTTTTCAAAATTTCAAGTTATGCATTGAGAAATCACCAAAAAAATAATTATGGTTAGCTCTTCCTGCTAAAATTTCATTGGAATTCATGTTGCTGTTCTGTAGGAGCATTTTTTGCACGATAACAGGTAAAAGGCAGTAATTTTGGCAGAATTGAATCAAAAACAGCAAAAATCCCGGTGACAGTGCTCCTTTAAAGCAAGTCGAGAAGCTGTTCGTTGAACCTTTTCTAGCGCCACGATGTCCTTAATAGCTTCAATTTTCCAACATTGAAAATTACAAACTGGAAAAGTTAGAAAGCAGTACATGTGTATGTTAAAGGTCAAAATGAAATTCAGGTTAAAATATAATTCCTTTGTCTCCTTACTAATACTTTAAATATTCATGGATCATGAATAATTAAGGTCAGAAGACACAGGAAATCGAGAAAACTAGGTTAAACTCATTTTAAAAAGAATTTCACTTTGACCTACAACATGTACCTGAATGAACCCAAGATTGATGCTAATTGCTGTATGTGTAATTGGCCTCTGTTCTTTGTTAGCGAAAGAAATAACGTGTTTATGAATACTGAAAACTTGAGACCTGAGACTTGATTCCCATTTCTCAAATTTTTTTACGTAAGAATGTAATTAATTAAGGATTGAGTTGAGACTGTGAACTTACATTTGAGTAGAGTTGTAAACAAATAAAAGAAACTTGTTGTTTTTGTGAATGTATATATATATCTATGTTAAGCTCAGGTGGAATGAGAATTTATATTAAAAAAGAGCGCATTAAAATTTGACAGTCAGGTTACTCTTCTGGCCTGGCCTAATTCTTCATGACCTCTGCACATCGCAACTGCATTTCATCCTGAAGTTGAAAGACTTGACAACTTTCAAGTTCTATGTCTTGTATAGCTAATAGGCCACAATGTCCAGCAAATAAAATTTGAAAATGAAGGAGTGGCATGACATTTATCGAAAATATTACAGGATACAATTTACACAAATAGACCACATGTATAAAATAAGAATTACTAGGAATGTCAGCTTTGCAGTACAAAACTGAGTTATGTGCAGCTGGAGGTTAAACCAGTAAATAATTTCACGCGCAATTCTTCACGTGCACATTCTAGACCCTGTTGTCTCGCCACTGAAAACAAAATTATAAGATCACAAAGAAAACCAAACCCTATCTCAGTCTTTAATAGTAGCAGTCTTCCCGAGATGCTCTAACAATTACAAGCTAAATTCCTTTAAGTCCTAGCTCCTAAAAGCACAACAACATTTGTCTGCACAATCGTGAATCCTTGCAAAAAATTATTATCTTACCGTTTTCATTTTCGATTTTAATAGATTTTCCAACATGACATTCCGTACTGTGGAAAGCGATGAAGAAAAGGATTTTCCATAACTGTTACTGACACAGAAAACATCTCCAGGAATGTCTTGTAGTTTAGTTTTTCTAAACTCAACACGAACATAACAGAAAGTAAACACCGAACGGATTACATAATAAACAGAGGCTGCTGATTACTCGACCGGAAGTCGGCCGAGTTTGAAAATGTCGTTCGTTCTTCTTTGTCGTTTTATTTCATCCACAAGCTTACTTCCGGCGTTTCCGCGCAAGCGCAAGCTTAATTTAGCAGTACTTCTCGGAAGGCCCTGGGGACGAGGTTGCACAAAACATGGCCGCCAAAGGCCGCCATGTTACAGCATGTTAACATCACGAACGCTAAAATGACGATTCACCTTGTGTTTACAATTTGTGTGAACAACTAATATGTAGACAGGAGTGTCAATTAGGATTGTTTGCAAGTTCAACAGCGAGACGAAAGGTTTTAACATAACCGCTGTAATTTTGAGGGGCACGTTTTGCTGAATAACTGAAGTACGGGATATCACACACTCTTGTGACTTTAACAGGTAGTTTATTAATATCTCAATTTCTTGACATTATTTTTGAATGATAAGCAATTATATTTTTAAATTGCGTGACCTGAAATCCAACTAAAGAACTGGCTGCAGAAACCTTACTCTCTTTAGCAATGTCTCTGTTTCAAGTGACGTATTTCAGCAAACAGTTTCATCCTGCTGAATATTTTTTCTCCTGGCATTTCACCGAGATTCCAGTAACGTTTTGCCAAAAAATCCTGCGTTCTGTAATGGTCTTCAGTGCAAGCTAGCGGACCTCTATGAGGAAACAAACTCCTGGGATCAGAAGCAGACAAAAGCCACTAATCATTCATTGTTTTTCTGGGTCATCGTTTTTCTTTTATGGGTCGGTTTTCGATCGTGTTTTGGGTCATCGTTTTCTAGACATCCATAACACAAGCCGTGTTGACTGTACTTGAAGAATGCGTTGTATTAGAGAAGGCAGTGCTACTATCTGCTCATGATGAACATGATGCAATAGTGAAAATAAAATATGGAAAGGAACTCAGATCTTGTTATTCTAACTTTGTCATAATATTACAAATGTGCGGGTGAATCAGTGAAGTAGCAAATTTCTAATTGCCTTTTGCGAGAAGGCCGAGTAAAGGCTAACATGGCCTCTTGTTTGAATCGATTTATGCAGTATGTTTAGGTGTCAATGTTTTCCACAAAATTAAAGCTTACCCCATGTGCTCGTGCTCTCAGTCGCTCTCTCCACGTTGAACGTCGCCTTTTCGTTTCATTTCTTTATTTTCTTTCGGCGTTTGTCGACATAAACGACATATACGAGCTTAAATTGGCTACGAGTTTGCTTTAGTGTTGGTCTTCAAAGTCTTCATGTACGCCGACTTGAAATGACCATGCAACTTTCTGCCCGAAACACGCGGGTTGCAGCACATCATCAATTATAATGTGACATTTGTTTTGTAATATATGGAGGGGCGGACGAACGAACGCACGTATGGTCATGGACGTACGGACGACTGACGTACGGAGACAAAATCAAATTTTCTGGAGCCGATGCGTTGCCATATTTTCTTAGCCATGGTGCTCCGCGAGCGCGCCTTAGGCGCGCGGAGCTCCGCTACAAACCATCGGTTTCTTTGGGCGTTCTTTCATCCCGTTGTTAAAAGAAAAACTTAAACTGAAATTCTTAAGCCTGGAGTGTTTGTATTGGTTAAGCATTAACAAGATCTTGGATCTCAATCTTGGATCTTGGATCTCAATCCCTACAGTAGGGAACTTTGAACTTGAAACTTTACCCCAAGGGTGGGGAGGTTTGACTCAAAATTTGCGTTTCGGATCAAAGTCCCCACCCCATCCCGTAAAGCCCCCCCCCTCTCGGGACTAACATTGATAGGTGCATAAATCATACTAAAAATAGTGTTGACTACTTCATTTCCATGGACGTCCATGGACGAATAATATCGATTCTATGATATTTATTTCGAACTTTAATAATTGACTGCTCCTGGATTTATATAACTAGATAAAGAATTTTTGAATTTGAATTTGAAGCTTTCGTGCAATCTTCAAACTCTCATTCGAATACCTTTTTAGATGCCAATACTGATGGTCCATTGTCAGTTGTCTTTCTTGACCTTTTTCATTTTGACCTGAAAACATCATGGAGGAAAACCATTTGAGTCTCTTCTTCGCAAATTCAGTAGATTTATTTAACATTACCAGAAATCCGTGTCACGTTTATCAGGAGACAATTTATTCATGTGTCAAAATGGCCGCCGGAGTTACTATGTGTGAATTTTCAACAGAAAAATTTACCGGTGGCAATGCTGCTTATTTTCCGCAGTCGCATATGAAATATAAACCTTTAACGGAGTGTTCTGTGTTGTTTTTAGACTGAAAACTTTAAAAAACTTTGGTTACTGACCCCTATACAGTCACCATTTTAGTCAGATTTTAGTAAAATGACTTTCCTTTAATACAAATTTTGCAATGCATTTCCTCATTCTGACAATCTTCCGCACGTTCGAGTAAAATTACTAGGGAATGAGCTTTCCACAATAGCCACTTTTAACCGGTTCTGTGAAGGATAAGTCCAGACAAAATCACAACGAAAAAGTGTAAAATTCGCAGCCAGTCGATGTTAAGCTTCATTGAACAAAGCACTGCCTTGAGAATGGTCGAAGACAAGAAATAAAATTGAAATTCCTGAAGCGTGGATGCCCACGATCAAACAACACGACAGCCGATCAGTACCAAAGCGGACCGCTGAGGGAACAATTTCTAGTCTGAAATCCTCCAATCAACAACAGCCTAAGCGAGGATCGAAATGCACCAATCACCACCAGCCACGGCGCTTCTTATTCTCACACGCAGCCAGTCGACACCATCGCCTGATGAAGACCAGCAGTATAGCGGTCGAAACGTCGCGATCCACATCTTTGTGTCTCAATAGTGAGATAAAAGTTTAACCCAGCTATCATTTGAAACCACGATGACGAACACCTTTCATAATAAGAGGCTACAATTAGCCTAAACTCGGGCTTGCAAAAAACAGTCTTGTATCCCTAATTTAGCGTTAAACAAAAGAATAGAGAGAAGTCTGTCTTTCTTGCATTGGACGCATTGCGCTTAGCTTGTGTTGGAGTCTATTTCTTTGCAGTGTATATCCGTAGACCCCTATCAGATCAACATATATCCCTTCAAAATTACAAAATTGCTTTACAGCTCAACCATTGAAAATAATAATAATAATAATAATAATAATAATAATAATAATAATAATAATAACACTTGGAAAAAATATTTATAAAAGAAAGAATACCCACTCTAGGTGCCACTAGAAGAAGTGAAACCCAGGTTATTTACATCAGGCAATAACAATGACCTCTGGACCACTGAGGTTCAGCATAGCTAATGAGGTAAAAATAGTGTATTTGTTACAAAAAAAACTAAGTATACTTGTTTTCGCTTCGATGAATATTTCTGCTAAGTGTTTGAGAAAGGAAACGCTTATCAAACGATGTAGGATTTTTTCGCATAAACGTTAATGAAGTCTCGGTGAAATGTGTGGAGAAAAATAATCTGTTTACAAATACGTCATTTGAAACGTAAGAAGAGAGTAAGGTTTCTGCGGTCAGTTTCAGGTCACGTATTAAAAGTAAAACTAAAATTGCTTGTCATTCAAAAACTAATGACCAGAAATTGAGATATTGTGGAAAAATAGTAAATAAACTACCTGTCAAAGTCTCAGGAGTGTGTGATGTCCAATACTTGAGTTATTCAACGAAATGTACAACCGCTCAAAATTAGTACAGTACGAAGCGGCCACGGGGAAAGACGGCAGTCTAATTAAAAACATATGGAGTTAAGCTCGGTCATGTTAAAAGCTTTCTTCTCGCTGTTGAACTTGCAAACATTCGTATGGACACTTCTCTTAACATATTAGTTGTTCAGACGTCTAAGACACAAGGTGAATCGACGTTTTCCGATACTTGACAACAGGCATCATTCATCGGTTCGTTTTTTTTTTTTTGCAATGTATCAGATTTCCACAGACCCCTATCAACATATTTCACTTGAAAATAGCTTTACAGCTCAACCATTTATAACTTACAATAATTACAACAAATGTAAATAAAAAGATTTAAAAAAAGATAAAAAAACATAAAAAAAAAAACCATCTGTATTTAAAGCGGACGCCGATAACCATCAGGCCACCGTGATTAAGATTAGATTGTATGGCAAAAATAGTTTACCTATTCCAAATGACTATTAGTTAGCGCTTTCGCAGAAACGCCGGAAGTGAGCTTTGTGGATGAAACTCGTCGACGACGACGACGATGAAGAAAAACGGAGCTCATTTTCAGACTCGGGCGGCGTTCCTCGCCCGAGTAATAAGAGTTTCTGCTCGTTGTCCATACTCGCTAGCCATTATTGACATTATTCAGTTTGACTTAGAAACCAAGCCTTTTTTGCATAAGTCCGCTGGTGTAAAGAATTGCTGTAGCCAAAACGGGGAAAAGCGCGGTAAACTCAAGATTTTTTTCAATATAAGTAGTGAAACTAGTAAAACTGTATGAAAACTGTTTGAAGCGAGGTGACTCTGAAGCACAGAAAAATCACTTTAATTTTAGAAGATGTCTGGGCAAGATTTCCGCACAGCCCCATACATTAATTATGCATTCAATCTTTGTTCTAAGAAAACAATAGCGGTAACAATGGTAAGCCTTCGGGACTTCTGTTCTTTGGTTCAGAAGTTCTATATTTTTTTCTAAGTCGTTTTGGAAACAGGAAAATTTTGGCGCGCTTTTCCTTCGAAAGCCCTAATTTAAAGTGTATCTTGCTAGGTTTTCTTTCGGAGTTTTAAAGTAATTTAGTTTTGCTATGCAAAGTAGGTGATTCAAATAAATTTTAGCGGCAGGGTTAGCGGTTAAATCACTGTATGGCTATTGTCAGTCTGTTGTATTTGCAGACAAAATGTTTGAAAATAAAATAATTTTCTTACCTGGTATAGCTCGTTCTTTGCTATCCTTGTCGAAAAGTTTCTTCTGAGGAAAATATAATTTTCTCCCTTTCTTTCGTACATCGCGAAAAGCGGATCACGAAGGGAGCATAGACTGTCTGCTGGTGCGTTCAGAACCCTCTTCCTCGTCTTTGCGGACTTCGTAGAGGTCAGCGATATGCATAAGAATTTTTCCAAAGTGTTCTTTGCCGATTCTTTGCCGTAGTGTAGACGCCACATGTATTCCTGTAGGTCGTCCTGGAAAAGTTTTTGGGGTGTTCCTGTTCAGCATAAACCTGGCTTTACTCCTCACCATGTATTTTCAATGCCCCGTGTACGGGCACCAGTGTCTTGTTCTTAGAAGTTTAGGCTGTTGTTGACATGGCTTGTTCTTCAAGTGAGGTTTCGTACACCGCTTGAGTTGTGGTAAATTTGTGCGCCTAAGTGCATGTTGGGGCTAACACTTTTTGATGAAAAGCTTGCTGCCATAAAACCATGATTGATGCTATTCCATCGCAACCACTCTTCGAGCATCGCCACTCATACCCTTCTTGCGATGAAGCTCTTGTCCAGCTGAATGCTTTGCTGCACCCAGGTTGAGGACGTTTTATCGAGCAGGTTCTGTTCCTTGCACCAGTCTATGAACCAGTCGTGATCCTGAAGGATCTTCGTGAGAGCGATCAAGTTCATTTGGGCCATTTTCGCGCTAGAAAACACGTCGTTTTGGTATACAGCAGAACGGAAATAAATATTCCTAATTTGCTTTTTTATATATCTAAATGGACCAGTCAAAAGGTAGAGGAAACGCATTCTTTTGTGCAAAGTAGGTCTCTCGTCATTTCTTTTGTGTATATTGTTATGAAGATTTTTTTCCATTGATAGGTAAGATAAAACTTAGTTGTTGACGAGTACCTTGCAACTCGTTTGTGTAGCGCAGTGGTAAGGTGACGGACTGGTAAAGAGAAAGTCGAGCGTAGAGCGACAGTTCAGAGCCCAGTAGAGCAGTCAAAGAAATTAAAAGAGATAGAGAGAAAAATAAAAGGGGGCCTTGGGATAGAAAAATAGTGGAAATATAGTGGGGAAAAGAGTCGGGGTAAAAGAAGGAATATGGGACTGAAAAAGAGAGAGAAACGACACGGTTAATTGAATCCTCTTTTATTGCTACAGTAAGTAATAATTAGCAATGTATATATGCGAAACCCTAGGGAATAAGTCATTGTCTTAAAAAACAATGAGACGTATACATAATTAATGAGATTGAATGTATAATTAATGTATGGGGCTATATGGAAATTTTTCCGATGTCTGATGTCTTGAATTACGCCGTAAAGCATAAAAGATCAGCGGAACACAGTTCGTTCAATAATTTGTAATTTAGTCGCCCTCGATGCCTTCGCTGAAAAGCCGCAATCTTAGAAACTCGATACAAATGAGCGTGTCTAGCGTGGAACCGCATACCTTTGACTCGCGGGAGCAAAATGTCGCCGATTTCTGGTAATGAGTAACACAAATAGAGGAGGGATTTCAATAATTTCTAGCGATCGCAATGCATTTTCTCGCTGCATATAAACGAGAATATGTGCTACATATAGCCAGACATTATATGGTTGTGTTAACCAGGCCATACAAAAATAAAACACAGGACAGGATCAGAAGATCTTACCTTCTAAAACTGAAGATTTTTACCAAACATCTCTGCAGGCTCCATCCATCATGTATAAGTTCATTCATGCATCCGGTTCCCGATCAAACGTAGGAGAAAGAAATATACCAGTAAATTTCAACAACAATCATCTGGTCATCGGTAACAACTAAATGAAACTGAATCTTGACATAAAACTTCCTAAGAATCAGAGACGACTCGGGAAAACTTTTATATAGGAAACAATTCCAAATTCCTAACGAAACGCTTCAACCAAACATTTGAGCAAAAAATAAAGTTCCGCCAAATTGTGCTTTCGGTTTGATCTACCGGTGAAACCATCGATATCTGTTGTTCGTTTTCTTGATTTAGTGTTCCTAGTTGCTGACAAAACCATAAAACCGAAGTATCAGTGGGTCAAGGAGAGACTCACCTGCAGGACTTCTGATTCCTGATGCACATCATGCGGACACCAAACCATAGACTGGAAACAGCGAACAAATCTAATGGTTATGCCTAGTGACTCATGTCTTTTTATACTGTTGATAAAAATTCATAATATGATCTGCAATGACAAATATTTTGATCAACTATCACTGCACGAAAATTGCGCTTTCATCACCTTCGATTCGCATCAAAGGCGTGAGTGACAACAGTGCGACAAGCTTTCAGATATTTAGCACAGTGCCAGTGGGAACAGCAATTAGCAAGTTAGCACAGCATTTATTTGTGTCGTTTTATGCCCTTTGTCATGTTCTTGTAATTAAAAAACATAAAACATGAAAAAAAAAAAAAAAACAGTTATATTATTTTATACTTATGTAATTGTACAGTTTGCCTTACTGATGTATTTTCGACTCTAATTTAATCACCAGAGCTCTATAATTAGTGTTACATTCTACTTCCCCCATATCTGTAATTGCACAGAGGTAGTGGCCAACACGGAAGCCTTGCTCCTTTGGCCACTACGCACTTCTCCCCTAGAAGGTAAATCACATAATATAATGCTCTGCTTGTTTATTATTTATTTATTTATTTATTTCTATTATAAACATTTGTATTTCAGCCAAATAAGAGTGAATAAAATTGAATTGAATTGAATGAGGGAGTGGTTAACATTCATTCACGACGTTGGCTCATCACATTCTTTTCAGTAAATGCACAAAAACTTACCCTGGGGAGAAATAAATAATTAGCCCGTTATTCTGGATCGCATTTTTGGTTACACATATAGAATACGTGGCTAATCATTGGTGTTATCACCTAACGAATTTTAAGAAAAAGGCTCAAAACTTGGATACCAACAAGCTCATTTGCCTAGACAAAGGTTTCTTGTGAGCAACCTACAAAACAAAACACACTTTTCTCAAACAAATAAAAACCGGTTTATATTTCAAGAAAAATTTTTTCTTGTTAAAGCTGATGTTTGCTTTTAATCACGGAGACAGTTTATTGGGTTGGTTCTATGATAAGTTCCAGAAATTATCCTCCTTCGAGAGAAAAACCGATGTCGGAAGTGCATGAATAATACAATAGCCCATTGTAAAATTGCAAGCTCAGTGACTTGGTCAATGGATAGAAACGAGGCTCGCCCTCCAACTCAAAAACACAACCAAAATTTTATGAAGAAATAAGGCATGAGCCCAGCCTGTCCGGTAAAGCGGGCCAGCCCGCCTAGCCGGGCTAGAAAACCTCATATAAATAGGCCCTCAGTTAAAACCAACTCAGCAAATCGTTTGTTACGAGTCCACCTGTTTTTGCTCATTAAACGAGCCTAACTTCGTTTGCCAACGTCCACACATATCAGGGCCCGCGCAGCAAGTTTGCAACTGGGGGGGCTCACTTCGAGCTCGTTAGCGTGAGTCAACTAAGGGGGGGGGGGGGGTCAAGGGGCATGCTCCCCCGGAAAATTTTTTAAATTAAAATCCGCTGAAATGGCATGAAATGCATTTAAAACTAACATGGTGTGATGAACTTATATACTTTCAACAACAAAAAGTGGTGTTTTAGAACAATTTAATTACCTTTTCGCATAACTAATCATAACTGGCGATCCAAAAAGCTCAACTCAACATACGATTGCCCTCGAGATATTGTACTGTTTTTTTTGAATTACTTTATTACAAAGAAACAAACACACAAAAAGCAGAGTTTCACAAGACTAACATAGTTCTAACGCTACTTACATTGCTAAAAGGAGAAGACAAAACAAAAAAGAGAATAAAAAGCACCAAATTACATGCAGTACTGAATAAAAATACACACTCTACGCTAAGTTACATGAATCATTACACTAACTACAAGAGTTCGGGAGACGTTAAAATTGTTTCGGTACTGGCTACTGCTCTATCATTGGAAGCAGTGGATTCCATTTTTTATAATGAAAGTTTAACTTATTATTTTTTCTCGCAATGAAGCGTTCGGATTAGAAAGTTCTTTTAAACTTTGCAACTAGCGGTGTTAAACATAACGCGGTCTTGGTTAGTTTACTACGATATATGAAAAATTTACTTTCAAGGATAATATAGTTAAGTAGGACACCTCCGTGTGATGAGACTAAAATTTCGAATAGAATATCTTTAATTTCGAAAGAATTAAGAGTTATTTTCATCGAGTTAAGCAATTCTTTCAATTCGCCCCCCCAAAACGTACTTTATCACAATAGAAGAAGAGGTGTTCTAAAGTCTCTATCTCATTTCCACAAAAATCACACAGAGGAGATTCGACTTTTTTAAGAATAAACAACATGTCGTTTGTATACAATATTCTGTTTAATATTTTGTATTGGAATTCCCTTACCTTTGTGTCCAAGGTAGTTTCGTAAGGCAGTAAATATATTTTTTCCTAATCTAACTGAAAGGTATTTGTGTTGAAAATTTCGTTGTATTTCTTTTGTGCTGTTGGCGTGTTGGATATTTTGGAAATAAAACTATCGTAGACGGATTTCTTTCGAGTGGAGCTTCTCCAAGTTAGTAATTTTTTCTTTAATATGCAAATAAAAGGCACCTGGAATTATATTTCTCGTATTTAAGAGGACAGAGAGTTTATTCGCTTTTAAAGTTTTCCGCCACTCTTGTGGAATTGCACTAAAAATACTAAAGAGTAAGAAATGTTCTATTGGCGAAAGTATTGAATGTAATGGCTCCTTGTTGGACTTTAATTCTCCCCTTGAGTAGCATAAGTCGCCAACTTTAACAATTCCGAAGTCAATCAGTCTTTAATTGTAAATTGATTTAGATTCAATACAAATAAAACGGTTATTCCAAATGAATTCGTTTTCTATTTCAGAGATTAAGAGAGGGTTATCCTGGCTGAGAGAGGTCCATGCCACTAAACACTCTTTGTAAAACTCTGGGAGTGCTATAGGAAGCCGAGGATAGCTGAAATTACAATAAAACAGGAATTTCCCCCCGAATTTTTTAAGGTAAAAATCTAAGAAGAAATTCCATGTAGCTGGCTCATGAGATAGATACCTCTTGATGCAAATTATTGTTTGAGCCGAGATCATTGACTCAATATCGGGCATTTTTAAACCTCCTTTATCAATAGAGTTAATCAATGCTGTGCGCTTTACTTTGTCCTTTCCTTTCCATACGAAAGAATATAATGTTAATTTTTTTCTTTATGAACTCTTTATTTCTTGAGATAAGGGTAACTTTATATAAAATCTTGGGAATAGCAAACGATTTAACGACTCGCATTTTCCCAAGTGATGTGAGTCCTCTCCAATCCCAGCAGTTTAACAATCCTTTCAAAGATTTCTCAATTGATTCGAAATTAAGCTTGTAGAAGAGCGAGTAGTTTTTTGTAAAATTGATCCCTAAAATTTTTATAACTTAGCTTATTTCATTCACCCCCAATTCTGAACTGCTGATGTTCATATTTCCGAGTAGGAGGATTTCTGTTTTGTCTTGGTTAATCTTTAATCCGGAGTATGTACCGAACAACTCTAGGGTGTCAAAAAGGGCGCTATGGGATGATTTGTCACAGACAAAAGATGTCATGTCATCCGCAAAAGCAACAAATTTAATTTCATTCCCGTCCACCATGATACCTTTAATTTGGCCATTGTTTCGTATAGATATCGCCAGTAATTCAAGTACTATGATGAAAAGTGAAGGAGATAGTGGATCGCCTTGTCGAACACCTCGTTTGAGTTTCAATGAAGGAGTGAAAAAGCCGTTATTAGCAACACAGCTGGTTATGTTCTTATAAAATGTTCTAATCCATGCTAAGAATGATGTTCCGAAACCAAAGGATTCTAATGATCTTGAAACAAAGTTCCAATTTAGGGAATCAAAGGCCTTTTCAAAGTCTATAGCGGTCATTATGCCTGGATAGTCTCGCGCACTTGTGAATTCCATGATGTCACTAATTGTTCTCACTGCATCGAAGATGGTCCTCCCTTTGACAAAAGCATTTTGATCATGGTGAATAATATAAGGTAAAACCTTTTCTAACCTTTGAGCGATAGCTTTTGAGCCAATTTTGACATCCACATTAACTAGAGAGATTGGTCTCCAATTTTTGATCCATCTCCTATCTTTGTCTTTCTTCTCTATTAAGGTTATTACGGCTTGCTTTTGCGAATTTGATAGTTCGCCACAAAAATAAGCATAATTAAGTGAATCCACTAATAGCGTCCCGAGTTCTGGCCAGAAAAATTTGTAAAATTCAATTGTAAGCCCATCATTCCCAGGCGTTTTATTGTTACTAAATGTGGACAAAACCTTAAAACATTCTGAGTATGTTAAATGACCTTCGCAAAAATCGCGCATTGAATCAGATAGCTTGGGAATTGACGAAGAGTTCTGAAGGAAGGGACAATTTGTATAGTCAGTTCGTATTCCGGGCTTTTCATCATAAAGGTCTGTGTAGAAGTTGTATATTTCATTCATTATGGTTTTTGAATCAGTGGTCTCCTCATCGTTGTCCCGAACCAGGTTTCTTTTCTTTTCTAGTTTC
This sequence comes from Pachyseris speciosa, assembly GCA_016490735.1. Classification (NCBI taxonomy): domain Eukaryota; kingdom Metazoa; phylum Cnidaria; class Anthozoa; order Scleractinia; family Pachyseridae; genus Pachyseris; species Pachyseris speciosa. The sequence continues at coordinate 1,380,416 of JAEMWC010000086.1, read as the reverse complement.
TAAATTCAAAAAGTATTTACTATTTTTTACCCCTTGCTCAAGCCATGTCGCACGGGAACGAATCATTGATCCCCTCACAATATAATTGTACTCGTTTTCATATTCCACTTTAGCCGATTCAAGATTTGCTAAGTTTTCCTGCGTGGGCGTTTCCGCTGTTTTCTCCTCACAAAACTTAAGTTTTCTTTCAATATCTTGCATTTTCTTTCTCCTTTCCTTAGCTTTTGATTTACTGTAAGATATACTTTCCTCACGAATTTTCTATTTCATCCAATCCCATTTAACTCTCAAATCATCACAATAATTAATTTCGTCAAGCCACTTTGGGAAACCATCACGTAAGCACTGAGCATACAGAGGGTCTTCTAATAGGCTGTTATTGAACTTCCAGAAAGAGGGACCACCCTGTTGATCTTTTAGCTGTTAATTTCAAGTGTTATCGCGGAATGGTCCGTTTTGATTGCTGTCACAATGTCTACATTAGCTACATCGTCTTGTAGCAAATCGCTTATAAGCCAGTAGTCTAATCGGCTTTGAATTATTAGGCTTTTTTGCCTCCAAGTAAACTTTTTAGTATCGGGATTACGGATTCTCCAAATGTCTACTAAATCATTATTTAACAAAATGTCGTCTACAAACTTCACTGATTCTTTTAGCACTGGTTTTCCACCCGAACAGTCTAGATCAGGGTCGAAAGTGATATTCAAGTCCCCGCCTAATATAATTTTTTGATTATTCCCTTGGTATTGCTCGTCACAAGGAAGTTCGGTCAATGATTGGAAGAACAAAGACTGGCTAGTGACACTATTGGGGCGTAGATATTTACCAAAAGGAAGGGCTCGTCTTGAATTGTTGCTTCTATAAATAAAAATCTCCCCTCCTTATCGGTTTGAATTGATTGCAATTTAAAGTCAAAGGGTTTGAGTATAAGGATAGCAACCCCACGACTATGGGTAGAGCCATGAGCGAAGTATATGTCTCCAGGCCATTGTTTTTTCCATTGATTTTCAATATCCTCAGAGCTGTATGTTTCTTGCAAAAAACAGATGTCGGAATTTTGCTTCATTAACCAATTGAAAATTGATTTTCGCTTTTCGAAATTTCGTATACCTCGAACGTTCAGCGTGATTATTTTAAGCTTTAGGCTATAACTATCCATTGATATTGGTAAAGGTGAAAACAGAAACCAATAGAGCAGCAGCTGGTACTCCCATGGGTATTTGTACTTCCCGAAACAATAAGCAAAATTAGTAACACTAAAAGACTCATCACATCAAACAGAGAGACAAAAGATTTAAACGTAGCCAGTGATAAAAGACTGATTAGCGCTACGTCGTATTGGGTCGTCTCAAGAGTACTCCTTATTTTCATAGTCCACCTGAAGAGCCCCCAATGTTTCTTTTAAATTCATAACAACAACTAATAAACTGTTTTTATCCAACAACGCAAAATTTAGGAAATCAAAGGAACCTTTTCGTCTTAAAATGAGCATTGTCCCTTTACCTGGATGCCACAGGGTTTTTTTTAATTATGCTTGTGCGTGATATGTACAGCTTCAAGAAAATTTGTCACCGTCAACAAATAAAATATAAGGTTGTGACCTACTGAAAGCTGCCTTCTTTCCTCTCTTCCTCGCCTCGATCATTTTAGGGATGAGTTTTTTCCTCATGTCAACAACTTGTTTACTAGTGGTGCTGTTAGTCCGATTTCTCACGCCACTATCTACGGGCACTGAAACGTACTTTTGGAAAAGGGAATTTAACATAAACAAAACACAAAACGGACAAGCAATGGATGATGAATATGGTGATTTTTATTTTGGTTTTTATTTAGTTTTAGTTTAGGTTTTTACTTTTTCATATTATTTTTTTACTACTTAAGGAAAAACCCATAGTCGTTTAAAGATTTGTGACTTTAATATAACACACATATATGAGTATGCCAAAAAGTAATTTCAAAAAAATGTCGAAAAAAGAAAAGCCTAATGTGATTAAACCGGCGCCAAATAAGGTGGTTTATAATCACAAAAAACTATTGAAACTAAAGAGACCTAAGGTAAATGTACTAGAGTCAAACAGTGGTTTTGATCTTGAAAACTTATTTTACGATGATCCATTTCCAGATTTCCTTCCTGATCGGCCAAAAAGAATCAAACCTTTCAAAAAAACAATTAAGAAAGCGATAAAAAAGTGTCGACAAGAGATAAACAAATCGAGAAAAAATCAAATAGTATCGTTAGAAGGTATCAAACTCTGATGTCAAACAATAAACCATTAGAATTAAAAGGTAATGATCCTTTCAAGAAAACAATAAAGAAAGTGACGATAAAGGATGAATACATTAATAAACAATCATCCAATATCGATAAAATGTACCAAAATCTAATGTCTAATCGAACAAAAAGTAATGAACCTTTCAAGAAAACAATGAAGAAAGTGTCAACAAAGGATAAATACATTAATAAACAATCATTTAAAATCGACAGAAAGTATCAAAAAGTAATGTCCGATGAAACAAAAATAAAAAATTATCCATTAATATATAATACGTTAGATAATTTTCGCAAGGATGAAATGAAAATGAGTAAAAACAAAAAAAGAACCGAAATGAGTTTCATCAAATTATTTGAAAAAAGACTCAGCAAAATCTCGAAGAGAGTTGATTTCTATGATTCTTGATGTTGAAGTAAATGTCCCATTTTTAAGATCATCGGATAAAAATGTAGATGAATTCAATATTTCACGAAAGAAAGTGATAAAACCAAAAAAATATCATAATTCTGCAACAAAAAGCTATGGTCCATTCATTGTTGAAAAACCCCAACGCATGAACAATGATGACGTTTACAAACTCGCAATGTATGTATTATTGAGAAATAAATTCAATGTATTATTGGGTGAGTTCATAACGGCAATTGGTTGCAAGATAATAAAACTTGATAATAAACAAAACAAAAAACAGAAGATGGGTAATTTAAAATTCGAATCATATTTATTAAGCAAACAGCAACCTATTAATAGCCATGGAGTGAATACTTGTGTTGTTGACTATGTATGGGATCAAGTACAGGGAAAACGAGGGTTTAAAACATACACGTATGACAAGTTGAAGAATGAAATTTACGAATTTGTTCCTGAAGGTGATATGATAAATACTGAAGAGTTGATTAATTGGGCAAAAGAATGTCATGGTAATGTGTCAATCCATGCTTTTGATGCAAGGTACAAAAAAATTTATCACGCATAGTAATGCCCGTACAGATGTTGTTTTAGTGTATATCGTAAAAGATTATCATTGCCATCCTATCACAGATGAAAAACTCAAAATTGTTGCATCAAAAGCAAACCAGGGTGGCTGTTATGATTTATTGAAACATATGACAGAACTCAAATGGACAAGAAGGCATGAAAATGTTACAAAAATTGATTACGTCGATGAGATATGTAATTTTGAAAAAGAGAATCATATTGTTATCCTCCCTGAAAATGCCAAAATGAAAGAAGCCATTGATTTGTATAGCAAGAGTGAACATTATTACGTTGAATACTTACATTGGAATAATAATGGTGTTCTTGATGGTTTCATTGATCACAAAAAGAACATGTACCTCCTGAATGAAGAATATGATACGAGAAAAACTATCTGCGATAAACTATTTGAAATATATAAAACACATGACTTCAAATGGACGAATCAAAGCTACACAAGTATTGCAACAAGTTTATTCAGACAATTAAATGGTCATATTCCTGAATCATCTTACAACACAAATACACGAGAGATACTTGATGAATATTATCCGAGAGCCCTTCAATGGTGTACAACAGATAGTATTCCTGAAGATGTTGTTAGCATCGATATTGCCAAATGTTATCCAAGTATCTTATTACGTAATAATCATGAAATTCCCATTTACAGTATTCATGATGTTATTGAACCATTCAAATGCAAAAACGAACTCAATCAATGTGGTGAATTTTATATCGACGAAACAACAATCAATTTTTACAGCAACCCAATCAAAATAGAGGCTGGTTTTTACAGTTCCAATCTCGTTTCATACCTTGTTGAATTTTTGTATATGCCAATAAGTCAAATCAAACACAGGATAGTCACAAAGAAGGATCTCAAACCAGACACGTTTAAGGAGTTTATAAAATACATATTCGACAACTTTCCAGAAGGTGAAGCTAAAAAATTAGCAAACAGTTTCATCGGAGAACTTGGACGAAAATATGATAAGACAAATCATGGGTTTACATGTACAGAATATGATACGGCAATGTGTTGTTGGACATTTGCAATGGCTGAAGGCAAAAATGTCACAGTTGATCATCACAACGAAATTTATCTCATTCGAGAACAAACAGTTGATCGCATATTTTCAGACAATACAAGTATCAATAGATTTGTTATCTCTGAAGCCATATTAAAATGTCTGCAACTTATTGATGCGTGTCATGGCGACGATAGTATACTTTATGGTTACAATACAGACGGTATCTATATTACAAACCCGAAAATAACATTATATATATGTAAATACCTTTCGAAGCCATGAAAGCCTTAGAACAATTTACTTATGGAACCATGTAAACACAGTTTGCCACTCAGCTTTCGACACACATCTCTATTGAAAAAAAAAAAAAAAAAAAAAAAAAGTTGTAGTGTAGTGTAGTGTAGTGTAGTGGTTATCACGCCCGACTAGTAACTGGGGAACGTCGGTTCGATTCCGACTCGGGGCAAAAAGTTTTTCTTTCAATAGAGATGTGTGTCGAAAGCTGAGTGGCAAACTGTGTTTGCATGGTTCCATAAGTAAATTGTTCTACGGCTTTCATGGCTTCGAAAGGTATTTATATATATATTTCTAATTCCCGTCCAGGGAATTTAGAAGCCAGGAAACACACAAAAATCTCGAAAGAAAAATGTTCCGAGGAATGGCCGACGTGCGATACAACTCACTTTCTAAAGTGGCCACGTTGCCAGCGCGGTTGCTCCGGTAGTGTAGTGGTTATCACGCCCGACTAGTAACTGGGGAACGTCGGTTCGATTCCGACTCGGGGCAAAAAGTTTTTCTTTCAATAGAGATGTGTGTCGAAAGCTGAGTGGCAAACTGTGTTTGCATGGTTCCATAAGTAAATTGAAAATAACATTCCAAAATAAAAAAGACGTGACTTTCAAAACTAACAAAATTAGTAGAGCATTTGTTACAGACAGAGAATTGGTTTACTTTGAGAAGCATTACAGAGAAAACATGAGTAAGACAGATACAGTGAAAAGTGGAAAAGGATGAATTTTAAATGGCCAGGCGGGTTCAGGTAAAACAACGAAACTTTGTAAAATGGTTCAGGAAACGAAAAATCCACTTGTATTGTCATTTACAAATAAAGCCATTGAGAATGTTAAAAACAAATTGATTAAAATGGGATTTGATAAAAGGGAAGCCAAAAACATTTGCCATACGTTTGATAGTTACTTCTGTGAATGGAACGGAAGAGATATCAACAGTCTCAAAAACAAGACAATTTTCATTGAAGAATTTAGTATGGTGCCACATAAATGGAAGACGTTGATTTATAAAGCCTTTACAATGTCTAATTTAACAGTTTATATGTTTGGTCACCCCAATCAATGTGAACCTGTTGAAGGCGGTAGTCGAATTAATGACAACTATTTATGCTCAAAAACAATTCGCGAAATGTGCCCAAAAATCAAAACATTTCAGTTTATTGAAAAATCATGTAGATATGATAAACAAACCCATAGAATGCTAAAAACATTTCTGAATCATGATAAATTAAATACATACTTTCAATTGATTGATAAAAAACTTTACAAAACATCTGTTATCTAAATTCAACGAGGATAAAAGTTAATACAGATTGTTGTAACACATTTACAAAAAACGAGAGATATGAAACAGTAGAATTCAAGTATGATGGAAAAAAAGAAACCTTCAAAGTGTGTCAAGGCATGCCATTACTCGCAACAACAAACATCAAATACAAAAAGATTTTTAATACAATGGAATTTACAATTGATGAAATTAATGGAAGAGATTTTAGGGTTAATAACGAATGGTTTGACAAAAAGGAGTTTGCTGAAAGTTTCATTCCAAGTTTCTGTGTGACTATTTATAAATACCAAGGTGCGGATATCAACGAGCATTACAACATATTTGATGTCAACAGAATGGACAAAAAACAATTATATACAGCATTAAGCAGAACAACTAGATTAGAATTCATTCATTTCAACAACAAGGAAGTAAACAAAAGATATTTCGACAGAAGACAACCAACTTTAGAGCTTGCCAACAGTAAATTCAACAGTCTGTTCAAGAATGGAAAAATATACAAAATAACATTCGACAATAAAATGATATATGTGGGGTCAACGAGTGAAGAACTAAAAACAAGACTCAAATGGCATTTGACAAACAATAAAAGCCAAGTTTTCAAATACAAACATAAAAACCCCAAAATAGAATTAATTGTAAATGCCCCAAGCAATGACAAAAAGAGTTTGGAAAAAGTTGAAAGGGGATACATTGAAGAATATGCTGAAAAGTATGGCAAAAAATTATTGAATATTAAAGCGAATCCAATAAAAACTAAAATAATTGAATATAAATTGACAATTGAAAATAAAAAACAACTCGAGGAACGAATAGCGAAACTCGAAAAGAAATTAACTATCAAAGAAGACGTTAAAAACAAACACTGGATCTTCGATAGTATTATTGACGGAGAAAGACATTATTCTAAGTCAAGATACGTTAATTGCTCAAAAGAAAAAGCATTAACAAACATCCAAACAAGGAAACAACAAAAAATCGAAGAATTAACAATTTACTTCGAATAAATGTTTTTTATATCATTCTTTACTTTTAAAGAGATATTATGTAACCTACATATATGAGTAAGATTGAAATTAAGAAGTGTGTTTATTTTATTCATCCAATTTATGATCTGTATGCCTCAGACAAGTATGGAAATGTGATTAATATTATTAAGAAGGTACCTCATGTGGGTATAAGAAATAACCATGGTTATAAGATGTGTTGTGTGAGGAAATATGGTGGAAAACAAAAATGTTATAATCTTCATAGATTTGTCTGGGAATGTCATAATGGTATTATTCCAGAAGGAAAAGTAATCCATCATATCATCAATGACAAAGAAGATAATCGTTTGTGTAAGTTACAGCTTATGACACAACAACAGAATTGTAAGAAGTCAGCAAAAGGTCGAGATTATTCATTTGTCGGTGAAAATCATAAAAATAAAAAGTGTGTGAAAGCAACAAATATCCTTACTGAAGAAGTATTATACTTTAACAGTTTGTATGCTGTTAATCAACATCTTCAAATTAATGCCGGTATTGTTAAAATGGTTTGTGAAGGTATCAATAATTGCAAATCAGGTGTTTCAAAAAAGGATGGTCAAATGTATAAAATTTGAGTATGTCAAAAAAGAGGATATGCCTGATCATTATTTGAAATCAGCTAATAAAAGACCACGAATGTCAGACGAAGACAAAAACAAGCGCCAAATTGAATTTATGAAAAATTGGCTAAACAAGGAATACAAATGTCCCAAATGTGACAAAATTTATAAGAATAGTTACAAATAAGCACACATCAAAAGATGCAAAAATCCCAACAAATATGATAAAATCTGCAAGAATAGTTACAAATTTGTTGTGAATAAAAGAAGTAAATAGCCAGAAACAATCAAATTTTTGGCTACCAAATAGCAAACAGTATATGTTATACTGAAATGTTTTTACTATATATATGTTAGATAATTATCGTTTTCACATGTCCTTTAAATCCCTGAATGGGATCCAACTGTTAAAGTCGTCACTATATCCCTTCCACTTCACTAAAGCTTGTTTCTTCTCGTAATCCCTCCGAATGACTTTATCAATACGGAAAACATTCTGTTTGGCTTTTAATAATTCAGGTTCATAAAAACTCCCTTCAATATCTTCACCTCTTAGATCTTTTATTTTGTATGTTATTGGATTAGTGTATTGGATCTTATTTATTATACATAATTCTTCGGTCCAGTTTGGAGTATAACCTTTATCAAAAATCTTTCTTTTGTATTTACTAATTCGAACCTTATCACCAACTTTAAATTTTGGTTTATCTTGTAATGTTTACATTTCACCATATAAATTAAAATACACTATTCCTTCATTCTTTTTCTTTGAAGCCTCTGTGGGTGTCATCTTTGTGTTTGAATGTTTTGTGTTATTGTACTGTTTTAATATTTTAGGTAACATATCGAGATACATTGTATTGCCTTGAATTGTGAACTGCTTCCACATCTTGGACTTCATTGTTCGATTCCGTCTTTCAACCACTGAGGACTTTTCTTCATTCTCGGTGGAGTACATATGTATCTCATTTTTCTCTAGCAAGTCCTTCAAGTGTTTGTTGTAAAATTCTTTTCCTTTATCAACCCATAGATATTGTGGGCTTCTATCTTCCTTGAATATTGTTTGAAATGCTTCAGTTACGGTTGCACCTTTCTTATCCTTCAGAGGAACAATCCAACCATATTTACTGAAAACATCGATAACCATCAAACGATATTTATAACCTTTATTCCATTTGCTGAATTTTTGCATTTCAACAAGATCAGCAGCCCATATTTCATCAATTTTATTTACAATCACACGCCGTCGAGTAAAATTGCGTTTTATGGATGTATGTAATTCATCTGCTAATTTTTCTTGCCAGTTATCACTCGACTGCTTTTTCCGTTTTTTGGAACACCCAAACCTAGTTTCTCCTTTGTTGCAATTGCATTACGAGCCAACATATGTCCCCATTGTCTATCATGCCATGGAATGGCATCGAGAGCAGCAACCATTTTTCGGTCTGCTTCATTCTTGCATTTCCTATCATCTTTACAAATGGAGTAATCAACATCATGTTGCATGGCAACAGCATCTGTTCTTCCTGTTGGCTGCTGATATATCTCAATTATTTCACCAGTTGTTGGATCTTATTTAAGCTGCTCATCAAGAGGATTGTATGGACCTGTGTAATTATGACCAGGCAAAGTCCAACCTGATTTTGGTTTTGGAAGCTTACCAATAGCTTTATGAATATCAATAGCACCACCAAATCCTGGAAACGTAAAAGTTGGTTCTTCTGCCCATCCCATCTTTTCCCCAAAGTTTGTGTAGGAACCTTTCTAACTTTTTGCTTTAGCCAATTTGTACTGCTCTTTGTAATACTTGATGCGCTCTTTTATGTCTGTAATTTCTTTTTTGTTTGGTGTTTTGAATAAATTAGGATCTGTCAATAATTCGAAGCCTTTTTTATAATCTCCTTGCCACGGAGACCCTACTACACCCGATTTTAACAAACTGTCAATTAACCCACTGCCATAATCTAACCCTTTAATATCGGTTTTATGCCTACGTTTTGGTCTAATTTTTGCTGATAATTGTACCAAACCCTCTTTACCAACTTTACTTATAATCGGTTTAGTTTTATCTAGAGCGAAGTCGATAGCTTTTTGCTGTAGCTTCGGGTCTCTCATTGCCTCGGATGCATAATATCGACCAGCCTCAAGACCCTTCTTTGCAAGAAAAGGGACACCATGATGAAGAAAACCCTCAAGAGCTGTATCTGCCAATGAACTCATTATGCCCGCCCCTTCAGACGGGCCAATCAGTTTAAATTATTACTTTTGACGAATTTTGTTTTTGTTATTCCACATTCAGCACAAGTGCATTTCAGCATAGTTCGACCATTTTTAGTCATTTCAAACCGTTCACTTCCAGGTACACATTCAGTGACTTTCTTTTGTCTAACACAATATGATTTCGTCATTATACAAATATGTTAGATAGTTTTAATATGCTAGCATTAATTGACCTTCTTCATTCTCAATAATATCATTAATTGAAAAAATTTTGACATCCATTCCCTTCATTAATTTCCATATATAGCCATATATTTTTGAACTTCTGTTGGCATCATCAAACCGAATGAGTCGAAGTATTCACAGTACGTGTCAATATTCCGATAACAGACCCAATGAGTGCCAGGTCCAATTTTGCTGTCAAGATTGACTATTCCACATTCTTTTCTGATTTGTCTCGGTAAAGCATCCCGACTTAAAACTCCTCTAAAATGTTTGATGTTAAGTTGTTTTACCCAATTCAATAAATCAAAGTTGGATAATGGTTTATTTATGAATTTTAAAGAATTGTTCCAAGTATAGGGATTGAATTGAAAGGACTGTTTTTGCCTAGCAGAAGACCTTTTCCTTTCTTTTTTTTTTAATCCAAAACCGATCGGGTTTTCGTTCCATGAACCTACAACGGGCGGTGATTGCCAAGGTATAATATCATGTGCTCCACCATCTTTTTTCACAACCATGGCATTTGGAACATGCACAGGTATTGATCGTATCGGACGACTTCTTTCAACATGTATACCTTTTCCAGTCAAAGCTTTCAAAAGCAGAGGAACTCCAATACTCGCTAAAACTGTTCCAAGAAGACCACCAGACTGAGTTTTTGTTGGTTTGATAACAAGTTCTCCACCAGACTGCAGAGCATTGACAATATCTTCTTTCTGTTTTTTAGTCAACATACTTTTATAAGCTATCAACTGATCGATCTTATTTTGAGGTACAAGAAAACCTCCCTTTTGTTTCTTCCCAAACAGTTTATCAATTCCAAGACTTCCAAGAGCTGAAAGAGCACCTGTTGCCAATGATGGAGCTGCTTTTGTTCCAAGAGAAAAGAGACTTGTCCAAAGAGAACCACCATGTACTACAGCTTTTCTGATTTGTGTTTTTGATATATTGATGTCTGATCCTTTATTCATATTTTTGGCTTTAATCAGTTTGTTGATTTGTGTCTTTGTCAACATAAGTTGATCATTACCAAATAATTCTTCATTTGATAATCTAATTGTTACAGCTGAATTTGTTTTGAATGCTTTTGCAAGCTTTTCTTTCTAACCCGGTGAAAGTGTCACTCCATGAGGATGATAAGTAGTCATATAATATAGGCTTAGATTAAATTGTATTTATTTACATTGATCTCAGGATTAATTTTCCATCAGTCTTTCTCATCTCAACATCCTGTTCATAGAGGACTAGTGCATATACACTATAATCTGCGTTTGTTCCACCATTCAAAGTGTATTTGAAAGTTAGTTTTGTCATCCCATCCCGAATATCCTGTTTCTGTTCTGTTAGATCGAAATAAATAAAAGGGAATATGGAGCCGAAGTTACCCCTATTAAGAAGAGTGTCGTCACTAAAATCGTTGATGCCTTGGACATACTTCAAAACATCTCTGAATACCCTTGATGGTTCAGTTGATGGTTTATATTGAACCTCTGGGTAATCAATTCCATTGCCAACCTCAAGATGACAACTCGTCATTGTTCGGTTATTTGTAACTGAAAATGTGTTATACAAGAATTTATTAGCTGTCTGAGATTCATCACTTGCGTCGTTGTTTATGAAAACAAATACATACCTCGGTTTGTTTATTCCTGTTGAAATACGGAAATTAGCTGTCTGTTGTCTTGTTGAGTTACCTCTCTCAACCATTTCTCTAAGATAAGTCCATTTTCTTGTATCAAGATATTTGCTCATGTTTAAAATAATACGAGGGACAATTAACTGAAATTTGGTGAGTACTACACGACAATTATCAGCAGCCTGCCAAATTAAAAATTTGCATCACTTTCAAGTGTAAGATTCAACTCTATTTTCGAGTTAGGCAAAAGTTCATTCCAAAGGCTCTTGAAAAATCCGTATCTATTCAATGGTATTTCTGCATTCACAGTTCCATTTGCACCATTCAACAACAGTTTACGAGACGCAAATCCTTTATTTTAGTTGGCTTGAGCCACTCTATCTTCTGCGTGTCTGTTTGTGTCAAGATAGAAAAACTCATTTGTCCCTTGAGAGGAAGCATAACCCTTGGAATACTGAAGCAAGTTTTTGATGTTTGTCGCTTGGTTAGCATCTCTACATTCGTAAACATCAACACCATTCATTTTTATATTTATGTTATTGATAAGAGAGAGAGTGGAATTTACCATACCGTTTCGATCATCAGCAGCTATATCGGCTCCATCTGCAAGCTTCTTTACAATGAAATCAACATTTAAACGAACATTGAACCAATCGAATGGTGTAGTTTCTCCGCTGTTATCAACAACGAAACGATAACCAGTTTTCTTCTGATGAGCATTGTTTGCAACTACAGAAATTAATGCCGTCTCAAGTTCAAATACAATATCTTCATAACGCTCAATATATTTTGATTCTCGATAGTTTGTCATATACAATTAGGTTAGATAAAAGTGAGGAGATTATTTCTTTCTTAGTCTCCCGCCTGAGAGAAGCTGACTAGTTTTTCATTTACTTCATAATCAGATAATGTTTTCTGTTCTGGTTTTTTTGGATTTGTCTTTCTTTTGCTTAAAAGTTCAATTATTTTGTCACCAGCTTTTTGCCAGCATAATCACCAATTGTTGTAGCGGTTTTTTTTTCAACTGTTTTGATAATGTCCGTCAGACCTTCGCCATGTTGTTCCAAATCTTTCTCACTTAATTTCTTATACTCAAATCGTTTCATATATTATATATTTGTATTAAATTGGTGTCCCTCTTAAAAAGATTTCTATATACCAATCTATACCATTCAAATGAACTGGAGCTCCAGGTGAATCTGTGACATAAAAATGTATTAAACTGATTGTATGGGTTGAAACTGGATTATATGAAAAAAAAAAACGAGGTTTGTAAGTGAAGGGTAAAGATCTGACTAGACTGCTAACTGGAATAACAGCAATAGTACTAGTGCTATTCCCGTCAACGATGCTGTCAATGACTTTATCACAGTTGATATAAATTTCATCTACCCCTCTCGTAATATCAGGAAGATCTGAACCGTACTCTGTTTGTGTAACTAATTTTGACTCAAAACCGATAAGTTTTCTGAATTCAAGACTTCTCAAATCCACATGATAATTTTCATCAAGTTCAATCAAAATACGATATGTTGATAAAACGAAAAACATATTGACACCATACTTCTTTTTGGCATCATCGGGAACATCAACAACCAAATGGTTATTTTTTCTCATATACTCATGGATGTAACTATTGATATCATCATATGAATACATACCATCAACAAAAGTTATTGTTTACCAGTTTGCACCTTTGTTGTAACTATATTTTATTTGATTGTTTCCAAAAGATTGTCTGATATTGTACCAACTATATGTCATATTGATAGTTTTAACCGCAATTTCGTATTTGATTTCGTTTGATAACTTGAGAGGCCTAATGAATCTCTTCGTGAAATCATGGCTAAAACTAACACCGATTTTGTCTCTATTTTTACTATTGAATCGCAATGAGATTTCTGTCATATACTATTAGAGTAGATATTTTATTATTATCCCATTGAGCTGTTTATTATCAATGATATTCAATCTTTTTAACACGTGTAAAATCTTCGCAAATTCATCTCTACACAGTAATTTTCAAAGAGTTATTTTAACTCCTGAAGTGGGGTTAAACTAACTCCTCAAGGTGGAGTTATTTTTGTTCGGAGTTACTTTAACTCCAAAAAGAGTTATTTTAACTCCAGCAAAAGAGTTTTCTCTTCAACTGGGGAGTAAATTTAACTCCTAAATTGGAGTTACATTGTGGGAGTTATTATAACTCTGAATTGGAGTTAAAGTTAACTCCCTGTGGAGTTAAATTAACTCGTTTGTGGAGTTAAATAAACTCCTGTTGTGGAGTGATTTTTAAGGGGTTAGTATAACTCCCCTTAGGAAGTAATTATGGAGTGATCGCAACTCTCCAAGAAGAGTTAAAACAACTCTATTTGGGGAATTATTTTCATAGAGTTACTTTACCTCTGCAAAGGGAGTGGATATAACTCCTCGTTTAGAGTCATTAATGTATTTATAGGAGCTGGCATAACTGAAACTAAACAGAGCCATTACTTTACTGTTGTTATTTTCAACTCTGTTCAAAGGCTCGTGGGATAGAGAACATGAAAGCTTGGACCACTCGCATGACAAAAACGTTGCAGTGGTATGCCATATTCGTCCCCTTTTGCAATTCACTATTGGCTCGCTGAAACAAAAGAGCTTTTGTAATGCATCGTTTTCGGTGGAAAAAGCGGCTTCCCAAAGGTCATGCTGTTTATCTTTTCCTTCCCCACCCCGGTAAGCTTCTGAAGCTTTCCTTCCCTTCCCTTGTATCTAGGGAATACAGGTTTGAGAAGAAGGGAAAGTTCGAGAAAAATAATCCCACGGATCGAAGGATAAATGGATGAAATATTGACAGTACAATGTAATCACGAAAGGTCACTCTCTTATCACTGGTCACGCTCCCTACCCTACAAGAAAATGATTAGAACACGTGATGTAACACGTGAGCGATCTTGCGTTCAAAGGTTTGCGCCAGTGGCGGTTGGTATTGAAAATTGTATTGAATCGGCGTGCATTTATCTTCATGTACGAAAGAAACTCTATCAGGTAAGTGTTTTAGAGACATGTGTTTCTTTTTAGTCGATTTATCTCGCTTTAACAGTTTATTTGTAAGAATACTGACAAAGGAGGCGGTGGTGAATGCTGCTTGTAACGTGTTAGCTCAACGGTTGTGATTTTGCTCCCGTAAACCTTTCCGAAAATCACGATTAAATGCCTTCATTCAGTGTTCCTGGATCGAAGACCAAGAGAAATATATTAATTCAAGTGAATTTTCGCACAAACAGCAAACCAAAACGAGTTATTGAGTGATTTTTGTAGCAAAATACAAGCACAAAACTTCGAAGCGTTCACGTTGTAATCCATCTCTATCCGTTCTAAAGACGATTATTCAGTCTCAACTTAACTAAATAGTTTGAAGTTTCACTGAATTTATAATAGTATGGCGTCCGAGCAAGAAATGAACAATTATTTTCAAAAGTTTTCATGTATGTTAATGTCTGTCAACTTATCAAAGTGTTGCATTGCTAACGAAGGAAAATAAACTTGTTATTTGTGTTATTTGTCTTAGATAACCATGGATGAAGAGTTAGCAAGATTTCTCAATACAGTCTGCAGTTACAGTAATATCAGCAAGAGTCCATTGATAATCTTTTTTTTTTTTTTTAATGCAACATTTATTGAACACAAGTTCGGCACTATTCCACAGTACTTACTTTACAACAGCAATGAGAAGTGTTACGTTACTCTACGATGTGCTACTTTTCGAGAAAAAGTAACATTGACGCTAGTTAACTTTGACCTAACGGTGCGATACAATACTTAAATCTGCATAACAGTTTTTAACAATTCATTGACAGTTACGAAGGGTACATGAATTACAGATCTTAAAACATTTGACAACATATTTAATTAGTTACAAAATAATAATAATATACTTACCACAGTAAGAGGAGAATACATTTCGCGCAAAGAATAAATTAAAGACATAAACAAAAGAATTACACGAGAGAGGATGAGGTATCTTCTCTATACAGTCAATTTCTCCAGAACATATTTGTGATTCACTCTATTAATAAAATCTTGGATGAGGATTGCTTCTTCATTTAACTTCTTCTTATAGATGTAATACCTCATAAACAAAAGTATGTAGTTAAATTTTCTATTTAGTGATGTAGGGCTATTGAAATTTCCAAAGAGTATTGCTTCCATGCTGGGAACGAACCTGGAGCCGTTTGTGTCATTAAACCACTGGACAACCTTCTCAGAGAAAAGCTTGGTGAAATGGCAATGAATGAATGTGTGATCAATTGAGTCGAGATCTCCACAATATAAACACTCCCCATCTGCTTTGATTCCAAATCTTAAGAGTTCTTTCCTAGTCACCACCGTCCTGTGTAAAAATTTAAATTGAAACTCCCTCAATTTCATCTCTTTACAGTTGGTTTTGACCGACTTGAAGATCGATGTCCAGCTGTTCTCATCAATCTGAACAGTTATATCCCATCTTTTCTGACCTGTTTGTTTTTCGGTATAAGTTTTGTCTATCAGAAGCCAATAAAAGTCGCTGACCTCCATTTTTGTGAGATCGATACTAACTTTGTCCGCTAGAGGAAAGGAGGACAAATTTGGTTCAATTAAATTGCGCTCGGAACGAGAGTCTTCGGCTGCCCTTGATTTAATTAACAGACGCTTGGGAACAGTACTTACAACCTGATAATACTGTAAAAAGTTAGTGTTAGTTAGCAAGTATTTTTCCCGAAAGCGAGCAAAGTCAAGGAAATTACCTTCACTATCCAAGAGATGTCGTATCGAACAAATACCCTTAGCAAGCCACTCTCCATTTACAAATGGTTTGTCTCCGATCAGAATTTCTTGATTGTTAAATAAGATTGTTTCATCAGTGAGGTTTCTGCCATAGAGTATTTTTAATTCACTAAAAAATGATAACATATCTTTGTAGAATTTTGGTAGGTTTTCTAGAAATTTAGCATTGTAATTGCATGATAGAAGAAAGTTCAAACCTCCACATTTCCTAAAGAAAAAGTCAGGGACGGTTTTCCAGTTTGAGAAACCAGGCTTCAAAAGTCTAGGGATCCATGCTAATCTTAAAGCTTTAACCATTGTTTCAAAGTCTAGCATACGCAGACCGCCATTGCCATAATCCTGGTATAATCCTGTTCTTTTTATTCTATCTCTCTTATTTTTCCATAGAAATTGGAAAAGGCGCTTTTTTACGTCATCTTCTAAACCGTCAGGGACATCAACATTTGAAGCAGAATAAACAAGTGGCGATATTCCAAGTGATTTAATAATCAATACTCTGCCAAACAAAGTTAAGTCCCGGGATCTCCATATGTCAAGATTAGATTGTAATTTTTGGATTTTAATAACAAAATTTTGATGGTCATTTCCTTTTTTATCATAAGATAAAAAAATACGCCTAGGAGCCTCGTCGGCCCATTCACCCATTTCAGTTGGAGCGGTGCATTTCTATTATTGGCACTTTCTCCGAGCCACATTGCCTTTGTTTTCTCTTTGTTTAGGTTAAGGCCCGAGATACTACCAAAGTCCATAACGACTGATACTGCGTTTTCAACTGATTTTAAATCTGCACACATGAGGTTTGTGTCAGCTGCGAACTGGCTTAGCTTGACTTCGTTGCCGCAAATAGAAATACCTTTCACGTTTTCGCTTTGGCGAATTTTGTTAGCCATGAATTCAACAGTTAAAATGAATAAGAAAGGGAGAGAGGACATCCTTGTCTAATCACCGCAGAAGGTTTTATCCAGTCAGTGGAGAAGCCATTATTGATGACTGTACTCTCTATGTCTGTGTAAAAAACTTTAATCCAGCTTCTGATGCTTTCTCCAAAGTTGTAGAGCTTTAATGCAAAATGCATAAATGGCCATTCTAGGGTATCAAACGCTTTCCGAAAATCCATTGACATTAGTATACCCGAAGTTTTGTCAGTTTTTGTTTGTTCTAACAAATCACTTATAAGTCTGATGTTCTCACCAACGTATCGTCCTTTTATGAATCCTGTCTGGTCCGTATGAATAACACGGGGGAGAACTGCCTCGATTCTTTTTGCTATGGCTTTAGATGCTATCTTGTAGTCATTGTTTAACAGTGTTATCGGGCGCCAATTCTTAAGATCCAATAATGAACTTTCTGGTTTAGGTATCAGCGTGATAATTCCCCGTCGCTGAGAAATTGATAGTTGCCCTTTCTCATGGGCGCAATTTAGGCTTGCCACTAAATCACTTCCCACTAACCCAAAAAATTGGTTGTAAAATTCAATCGTAAAACCGTCCTCTCCCGGAGATTTTCCATTGGTGAATGAACTGAGTACATCCTGGCATTCTTTCAAAGTTAGAGGGCCTTCAAGTTGGTCCCGTTCATCATCTGGGAGTTGAGGAAAATTGATGTTATGTGTAAATTTGCCAAATTCTACCTCGGATGCAGCTATTTTGGAAGAATAGAGATCTTTGTAAAAGGATTCAATTGTTGCTAGGATTTGCTTTTCGTCTACAAAAACTTCTCCGTTTTCATCTTCTAGTTCCGTCATCACTTTCTCGGTATAATTTCTTTTCTCCAGGTTAAAAAAGTATCTAGTTGGTTTTTCCCCACATTCAATCCATCGGCACTTCGATCTATACATGGCCGCTTTTGCTTTTTTTTCATAGATCAAGTGCAGATCTTTCTTAAGATCATCATACTGTTTCAATTCACTAGTTAGATTTTCTAGGTTACCGTTATTACAAATTATATGATCTAATTTATCTAACAGCTCTCTTAATTCAACTTCGCGTTGGTTAAAAACCCTTGCTTTTCTTTTAGCGAAGGCAATAGTTTGGGATCTAATTTCCATTTTGAGCATTTCCCAAAATAACCGTTTATCGAGGATGTAACTGTACTTTTCTCGCAGATGTGGATACAAGTCATGTATCAATTTTACATATTCATCATCATCAAGGAGGGAGTTGTTAAACTTCCAAAAGCCTGGTCCCCGGGGAGTTACCTTGGGCCAAGCCAGTTCTAAGTAAACGGCATTATGATCCGGAGCAACAGAAGTTCGTACACCGACTTTTTTTACGTATTTTGTTAAATTTTTGGCGACGAGGAAAAAGTCTATTCTCGACTTAACCCCTAGCGACTTGGAAAAATAGGTATATATGTTAGTATTCGGATGCTGTGCTCTTTGTACGTCGATCAGATTAAACATCTCCATAGAGATCAAAACAGAATTTCTAAAACTCGTTTGTTTCCAAGGATTGCCACCTTTTTTTATCATTTTTCGTTAGTGTGCAGTTCCAGTCACCTCCCACAATAAGTGTTGTCAGTTCTGTCTTGTCCATTAAACAGTTATTGAGATCGCGAATAAATTGCAACTGTTCGGTTTGATTATTCGGCGCATAGATGTTACAAAGTGAGACGTTGAGACAATGGAGGTTGAAAGTGATTAATGCCAATCTTCCAGAATTGTCCTTAAAAGAATAATCAACGCTTATATTCACCCAGGGACCTATTAGTATGCACACCCCTCGACTATGACAGCTACCATGAGAGAATATAATATCTCCGCCCCATTCACTTTTCCAAACAACCTCGTCCGCAACTGTGGAATATGTTTCCTGGAGAAAATAAAAATCCGCTTTCTGATCCTTTAAGTAAGAAAAGATGCCTCTCCTCTTCATTTGTTCCCTAATACCTCTAACATTAAGAGATAACACCTTACATTTTTGCATATTTCAGCCGAACAATAACCAGTTAATGTCTACACAAATTAATATTCACAAGAAAAAATTAAGTAAAATAATAAAAAGAAAAACAAAACTGTAATATTTTAGAGTTTTCCTACCGAACCTGGCTTAGTTGACTCCTTTCCTGTAACACCGAAATGAGTGACTTGCGAATTGAAAGGAAAGGACGTTTAAACGTTATTTTGAAGTTCAACAATACGATTAGTGTATCACCTTACAAGTTAACCAAGTCATTTTCTTCATAGATCCTTATTGGTTTTCCGTCCGGTGAAGTTTTAACAAAAATTTTACCATCAAGGGTCCAAACGCTAAGTAGCATGCCCTCTCTCCGCTTCTTGTTTGCTTTTTTGACCAGCTCGCGCCTGTATGATGTTAAGTTCTCGTTAATAAAAATGCGATTCGACTGTACCATTGATAATCTTATAAATGACGAGGTAAGTTTTGAGACAGTGGCAATTATTGGCTACATGATCATGTACAAAGTATTTAAGCACACATCTTAATTTGAAGAAAGTCTGCTACAAATCCAAAATGGCAAAGAAATGAACCTTTCATAATTCAACTACAAATGCTGTGCTTGTTGGTTAGACGGCAAACATGGCTATTTGTTCCAAAGAGTATTAAGGAAAATGTTGTATACCTTGTTTCTTGCTGTGCAGGATTTATTTCTCAGGATGCAGGAATTGAAATATTTTTATTTGGGTGTTGCTAAATTTGGACAGTCAACCCTGTTAAACACAGCCACAAGTGAATTAATTGCAATGTTATTGTTGCTGTTGTTATTGTTATTATTATTCACTTTATGCACATGTCATCGGCTTCCCCGTGGGGTCGAACCCCGGGCTAACCAGAGGGATTGTAAAATCAGTCAAGCAAACTTGAGGAATTTCCCTGGGGGGTCGGGCAATCTCTCAATACAGCCCCCTGGGTGAGGTGTCTCTCAGCTGAAAATCCCCGTGAAATCCTTTTCAAGCTTGTGAATTCCCCCACCCCTAATCTTTGATTGTAAAACAATGTCAAGATTTTCCCCTACCCTCGGGCAAAGAATCCCATCCATCTCCTTATATTCCCCCACATATCTCCCTGGTAGGCCCGGGGATCGCCCCCACGGGGAAGCCGATGACATGTGCATTATTCAGGGCCATTTGGCTGTGTGAGATTTATTTATTTGAGTGTTTGACTAGGTGTTTTTTATGTAGCACCTCACATTCAAGATGTACTTGTAATCTCATGCAACTTCATTCATATCACACAGAACAAACTACAAGTTGTAGTCTTTTTGATATGAGGCAGAAGCTTGTATAGTTAAATGTGTATATTTTCTTTCTTTTAACATGAAGTCTGAGTTTGATCAGTTCTTTGGCAACTATTTAGGATAATAGTAAATGTTTCGTCTAAAATAATAATCATGGGTGATCATATACTGTAACTTCAAGCAGATTATATATTTGAGTTGCTTTTTCGCTGAAATGGCAGTTTAGAATCCCAATTGGTTTTTATACTCTTGTTGTAGAGTTTTTTCCCCCGGAGATGCGAAATGTAAGTATTCATGCAACTGCCGACTCGCTGTCATTTGGCGCGCAAACCTCGAAAACATTTCAAGCAACTGCGAACATCGCCGCGTATGTTAAAACAATACTACATTTCCAAAAAGGACAGGTGGGCCAGCGGGAATATCTTTATTTAGATCTGCATGGTAAAACTGCATCTCCAGACCCAACTGGCCACATGGTTATTTATGGGGTAAATGGCATAGTGGCTAAAGTTCCCTCAACTGTATTTGAACAGGTTTTCATCGTAAAAGATGTAAATATAGTCCTGCAAGCTGATTTGGATTTGAATTCCAAACGCATTCACAATGGTGGTCTGGACATGTTCCGCTCTAGCGTCACTGGAATGGTAATTGAGACCGCCCTGGACCTTGGTACGTTTTCCCTTTATCAGCCGAAAATGGGAATGATTTGGATTTGGATGGAAACGCTGTGAAGAGTGGGTCGACAAACTTGTTTGATGCGAACAAAGGAGAGTTGACACTATACACTGATGTGAATATGAACACCTTCCTGCTCAAAGAACCAAAGTTGGGTGGTAATTTAAATTTGAATGGCAATTCGGTTTACGATAGAGACGAAGCTTTATTCAGTTATTTCGGCGGTGCTGTTCGGTTTTCTAAACCTGTGGTTTGGCCTGGAATGGTTTGCCGACAAATAGGCCTTGTCACTACAATTATTGAAAACCAAAAACATACTTTCGTATTCCCCTCATTTTGGTCCCCGTTCAATTTATTCACTTTTATAACTCGTTTGGAACTAAAAATATTCCCCTCTAACAACGTAACGGGAGGGACGCTTTCTGTTCACTATAATCGTCCTCATAATGGTAATAACGCTCTTCTCAAATCATTCAACATTCCAGTTAATCAAATATTTGTAACATTTTCCCATCTTTTTCTCAGAATACCCAGCGGTACAACTAGCGTATCATTCGCAATAAATAAAAGTAGAAAAGGCGCATTGGCACGTTTGTTTGTCGATTTCGTTGCATAAAATTAATATAAATCAATATTATATGGGTATATTTAACCACACATCTGAACATAATCACACTGGTCTTGCGAAAGGTCCAAAAGGAGCTGATGGAGTTGGATTCAAATTGACAAACGATGGGAATTATGATCTTGAAAACAAACATTTGAAAAACATCAAGGATGGTACTGAGGATACTGACGTTGTTTCCAAAAAATGGATTGAAGATCATGTGACTGGACAAGCTGCTGATCTATCTCCTTATCTTAAAAAAGATGGAAGTATTACAATGACTGACAATCTCAATCTTGGAAATAGTATAGTGATTAATGTTGCAAATCCAACAAACAATTCTGATGGAGTAAACAAATCTTATGTTGATTCTGAAATTGCAAATATTGACATGTCTGATTTTGTTAAAAAAGATGGAACTGTTGCAATGTCGGCAAACTTAAACATGAATGGAAATAATATTTCAGGTCTCGCAAATCCAACTATTGACTCTCAAGCTATACGTTTTGGTTTTCTTAAAAACTATTCTTTGACACAACTTGCTGAAATTATACTTTGGGAAAAAATGACGAGAAATGATGTGGACTGTTTGTACAGGTTAGATCGTGCTAACACAACAGTTGCAACTTTTAGCGTTTCGAGAAAAGTGTACGTGTTGTTCGATCAATCATTGAATGAAAATAACGCCTCTCAGACAAATACGTCTTCACCATTACAGCCTACAATTTGCATCAAAGCAAACAAACATAACAACCGTTATTTCTTGGAGTTTAATGGTAATCAAAGGATGACAAGTCAAATTAATTTAAATGTGCCTTCCGGTGGACAAGATATTGTAAATGTTTATATTGTCTTCAAACTGAACTCCTTCTCAAATAGCTTGTTTAAAAACGGTTTATTTGGTCATGATAATGGCGGATATGATAAATTCGTTGCTTTTGTGAATTCAGGTGATTTAATCATTGCAGGTACAACAAATAATTTCATTATAATAGGAACTGGTAGTTTCCAAGGTAATTCACCAATTGCAGCTTATCAAACAAAAGCTAACCCAAGTGAATTGAACAAATGGTGCTGTTTATTCATCCATTGGAACGTGCCTGCAGGAGCTAATGGATCTTCTGTATGGTGTAATGGAAAAAAACTGGCCAATTTTGAAGCAAGAACATCGGTAGGTTCCAACCAAATGACATTCGGAGATTTGGATCGTAATGGTATTGCTGGGCTAAACGGCTCAATTATTTTTTTTGGTTTGTATCGAGGTAAAACAATTTCAGAGGCCGATATCAAACTTCATCATCACGTATTTTGCAATAACTGGTATAAAATAGACCATGATCCAATTACGTTGGGTTAAAATAGTATAAGTATTATATATATGTTACAAGATATAATCAAATACGTGCGTCATCTTTTTAATGAAACCAAACAACAACATATTCACATTGATGACACAATATTAAAATCATGCCTGGTATACCAATATTTGTATTTCAAACATTTTAAAAAAATACTTTCAATTAACAATATTTTGTATTTACACGATTATGAAATAGGACTTATTGGTCCTGGAAATGGATGTATTACACGATTTTTCGAAAGAACACGTGGTTGGGTTAATATATTACACTCACATAGTATTATGCATGATGCTTTTGGAAGATTCCATGATCGTTATTTGTTAGACAGGGGATATTTATATGTCATGCCAGAGAATATTACACCAAGATTTATGAAAAGATCTGCATTATGTGGCCAGATTTCTGGATTAATTTATTGTATTTGCAAAAGAATAATAATATAAACGATATATATGACAAACCGACGTATAAGCATATTCGGCTGGAACCATGTTTCAACCAAACTGTCAAAGGAACAAGTTGATGAATTAAAGTCATTATAAAACGTATCACAGGAAGTGTTGGGCATACAAACAAGCAACAAAAAGATTCAAAAAATGGAAAATAGCAGGAAATTCACTTTCTGTTATTTTTGCATCTGGAGGTTTGGCGGCTTCTATTGCCACTGGTGGAATAGCTATTGTTGCTGTATCAACAGGTGCAGTTTTAATTCAAGGATGGATGAAACATAAAAATCTGGATCTTAAAATACAACAATGTTTGTATGCATTTCAAACATACCAACATCTGTTAAATTCAATTAAAAATATGTTAAGAAGTGGAGAATATGATTTAAATCATATGCAGATAACAATGACTAATACAGATGATTTTATAACAGACAACAGTCCAATAATCGACAAGTTTTTACTGAAATATGACAAACTTTTCACTTCTGAAGAATTAAATTGATTTTGTCTCCAATCAATGATAATATTTTTTTTGCCAATATTGTTCATAATCATTTAATGTTTTTTTGGATTTAGTGATTATAATGTCACCTCCAATATCCAATTTCATCATAATGAATATTTTTTTTAGCATAAAATCAATGTTCACTATTCTTTTCCGATTTTCATCCAATTGCGGTAATACATCATCTATCTCTTCAAAAACCTTCATTATTTTATCCTTGTCCCTGAAAGTCAATTGTCTTCCATTTTTACTACAGTGGGTGTCTATTTTATTTATTAAATGATACTTCCGATGATAGACTGATTTACGTTTCATTTTAAACTTATTTTCATGAAAATCAACATACTCAACAAAATTTTGATAGCCTTGAACTGTACCACAATTCTTACAAACAATTACTTCATCATTGATAAGTTCTTGTTTATCACAACACGGTTCTTCTTTCTTAACAACGTGTTTTCCTATTTTCTGATCACAAAATGGACATTCAACGTAATCCATTTCACTCCATAAATATTCATGAACTTCTGAATCACAATACATTTCATCATCAAATAAGTTGTCGAGATTATAAACCACCTTATTTGGCGCCGGTTTAATCTCATTAGGCTTCTCTTTTTTTGATATTTTTTTGAAATAACTTTTTGACATACTCATTTATATGTATTTATAAAAAGTGACAAATCTTTAAATGACTATGGGTTTTTCCTTAAGTAGTAAAAAAATAATATGAAAAAGTAAAAACCTAAACTAAAACTAAATAAAAACCAGAATACAAATCACCATATTCATCATCCATTGCTTGTCCGTTTTGTGTTTTGTTTATGTTAAATTCCCTTTTCCAAAAGTACTTTTCAGTGCCCGTAGATAGTGGCGTGAGAAATCGGACTAACAGCACCAGTAGTTTGTTTCGGGAGATCTGGGCCAATGCCAAAGTCACTCTCTCTGCTAAGAGCGGAACGGCGGGCGAAAATATCCTCCCGATATGAGTAGCGGAGAAAACGTGCGATGATACCTCTGGGTTTACCGTTGTTTGGTCTTCTGCCGGTCCTATGGACACGTTGGATTTCGATTTTACGAGCATTGGAGATTCCCAGATCATTCTCCAAAAAGTTATACAAGACTTCTTTGGTATCCTCCTCTCTATCCTCACGGATGCCATAGAAGCGTAAGTTTTCTCGGCGCTGGTACACTTCGTAATCCAGAAGTTGTAAGCGGAGTATCTTCAGCTCCTCCTCGTTCTTTGTTATTATCTCCTCAATTTTTGTCTTATCTTCTTGGACATCTTTGTTTAAGCTTTCTACACTCTGCTCTAGATTATTTGTAGCAGTAGATACTTTCCTCAGGTCTTGCTCGACACGAACACAATCTTGCTGAAGAGATTTGACGATTAGGTTGATTCGCTCGACGGACTCTCGAAGTGATTGGATTTCAGTTGCAATATGGTCCAATTTGAGAAGTTTACTGGGAATCAGGTCCACTTTTGACGCGAAGTCTTCGGCCATGTCTATAACTAAAAGAACTACGTCGTTTTTTCCTTCGCTTGAGGTTGCACTACACTCGACGGCGAACGCTTCGTGGCAGTGTAAGTCGTCTTCTCCCTCCTTTAAACGCTTGGATTCCGGTGAATTTATTTCTTTGGAGGACCGATCGCTACTACTGCTACTTAGCTTTGATTTTCTTTTGACAAACGAAAAGAATTCCATGCACAATTCGAAAAATGAGAACTTTTGCTTGGGAGCTCAACTTCTTAGCTCCTCATCGTACCATGCTCGGCCCAATCCTCCAGATATTGTACTGTTGAAAAGTGGGGTGCTAAAGTCCCGCTGCGAGGTGCCTACATATTATTTTACCACTCAGTTATAATGAATGCTACACAGTCAATCCGCATTAAAGGAGCACCGTTGAGTGCGTTTAGCAACTTATAGGTCAAATGCCTTCGAATTAACGTCAAGTACCTTTACTTTTACAATAAAGTGGTTCTGTAAAACAACGAGGAAGATATCACAATGAGATTTAGTGAGGATAGCAAACGATGTAAAATTATGAAAGCATTGGCTAATAACTCGGACTTCGTAGAGCGCCCGAGGTTAAAAATGCCGTCCGTTCTTCTTTTTGTGGCTACTGCTTTTAGAGAAGCGGTAGCCGTTATGTCACCCGATGTGTAAGTAATGTAATGTAATAGTCAAAGGTTCGGATTACAAAGTATCCGATGACCTTCGCGGCTCAGTTTTACCTGATCGGAGATTTTATTTAGAATTTTCGCTCAGTACAACACTTATCTGTTGTCTCATGCAACGAAATAAAAAAATACCGTAGTTTGTCGGTCATAAGGCACACTTTTTTTTGAAGATTAATCATTAATTCCACCGAAAATTATTTTTAAACTTGGGATGCGCCTTTAATATAGGGAAATATTTTCCCGAAAAATGCGAATTCGCATTTTCCGCTATCAGGGATTAAGCACTGACTTCAAAAGGTACAGAGATTTTCCGAATGCACTGTTTAATTTGCATAGCACGTGCTCTGTAATGTGACACTTATCGCGCTAACATCGCAAATGTTTGCAAGACCGAGAATTGTAGCGTGTTTCCTTACAAATTATACAAACCTTCTTCGTTCATCCATCCTTGTTTGTGCACTGACATTTGAAACCGGTTAACTCGAGTATTCTCGTCGCTGGCAACTCAAACCAAATCGCATAAGCGCAAGCACAAGATCGCTTATTTCACCGTGAAAACGGGCTTAACGCAAGCGTAAGCATAAGCGCAAGGATCAAAATGTTTCCTTTTCCTTATGCTTGCGCTTATGCTTTCGTAGTGTCGTTTTCACTTGGCATAAGCTTCTTATGCTTGCGCTTGTGCTCGCGTCGCTAGTGAAAACCAGGCTTAAGCGTATGTGACAATTTACGCTTTTGAGTAATCAAGATGAATCAGCTTTAGTTTTATTCGTCCACATAAGTGACAATTTCGCTTGAATGGAATCAGATGCGACTTTTTTGCTTTGTTTGGAGACATTTGGTTATTTATTATGTCACAGGTAAATAAACTTGATAAAATGTGTTCCCTCTACTTTTTCGGTTCTTTATATATGCACGGCTTTTTCGCACTTGTTTATAGGGCGTATGCACGTTACGTCATCACCGCCATGTTGGTGTACCGTGAACAAAAGAGTTATCGCTAGCTTCTTTTGTTATTTTCCACCAACATGGCCGCCAACCCATTATCTTTCGAATCTCTGGAGACTGGTTGCATACCCTCTACTGGCCATGTTCTAAACGATTAAGGGATTGGGAACGAATCCAAATTTCATTGAAGATCAATGAAATTGAACTAAATTATTCTCACAAGAAAGGGTATCCCAAAACAAGCAGTTTCAGCAAGTTTGAGTACGTTTGGTTGAAAAGCCGCCAGATAACATGCATTTAAAACTTAAAAAAATCCCATACAAATGTCTGTTTCGGAAAGTGTGTCCCTCCAAACCATACAAAGTCTCTAATTTTCACAATGTTCAAAGTCATTTTTTTCAGCTCCAATTCAACTGAACAGCGTCAAAATTGGTTAGGTGATCATTTTTGAGATGCTCTTTCATGCAGTGGAAACAATTTTTTCCAATCGATAAATTTTAAAACCTCGTTCCCAGGCCCTTACTTGCTTAGAACATGGCCAATTACAACTTCTTTGTTGCTCCGCGTGCACCAACGGTGGCTGTAGGAGTTCTGGAGAATCAGTCGTATAAAGTTACGCATCAATATAAATAATAAGCTCAACTGCGAATTCACACTTCTTGTTGAGTTTATTCAACATAACTTTCCACGGTACAATTACGATACAATAGTCTTTCAACCGTTTGCATTTGGAAATAAAAATTGCTTAGTGCCAATTTCCGTCATATCCGTGTTCTTTATTCTGTCCTGAGGAAGAATTTTCGCTGATTTTAAAGCTCGTTTGCTATTCGAGAACGTTTACAGTAGAGCTATTTGTGGTATCGAAAGTCACAACTCTGGCCGGTGAAAAACAATCGGCTTCTTTGGCAATTGAAATATAAACAGGTTTTGTGTCTCGAAAGACATCTTTTGTGTCCATAACAGGGCATTATTTGCCTCCATTCTCGTGGACTCAATTCGATTCATAGAGCACCCTTCGGCTGAAAAACCTCCATAAACGGTCACTAAAAAGCTTGAAAAATGGGATAGGAAAAAATCACTTCTCACAGTCTAAGAGAGCTGTGCCTAGCTACATGTGCAAAATAGTAAAAAGTGATCTTAAATAAGTTCACAACTTCTCTTTTGAACTTCGAGGGAGTCCAGCGACGTCGATCGAACGTTTTCACTGACTAGATAATTATTCCAAATAGAACCGATGATGACAAAGAGAATCTCGTGACGAAGAGTCTCAAAGAATTATCGTGCAACCTCTACTAGAGCTTGCGTACAGCAACCAAACGGGCAGTCAGACCACATAACATACGTTGTTCAAGAGAATTCGTTCACCGAACACAATCAAACGCAATCCATTGGATTGTGTTCGAATGACTTCGGTGCCGAACCAGTCGCACACAATCCCAATGTGTTCGATTGAGTTCGTTTTTTTTTCCTCGGTTGCCGAACTAATGAATTGAGTTCGATTTGTTCGATTGGTTCGGAAATCGAACTCACACAAAGTTCGATTGATTATGTCGGGGAATAGTTTTGTTTCCTCGCACCGGCGATTCCCTGGTGAATCATGTCATTATGTTTACGGGTTCACGGGGTTCACGACAAATCTCTTCGCTACAAGGCAGTTCGCTGATTACAATGGTAAAATACACTCTCTTTACAGACAAGATTTTTCTTCAACGCTTCTATGATGCACCGATCACAGTTGTATTTGATTTTTTTATGTGTGAATGATATATGAAATGAATCATATATGAACTGCGGAAATGAAATCAAATGAAGAATGATCCTCGCAGTTATGAACGCAATTTATGCAATTGCGAAAAGAAGCCTGAAAAAAATTTCAGGACTTCAACGGGGTTTGAACCCGTGACCTCGCGATTACCGGTGCGATGCTCTAACCAACTGAGCTATGAAGCCACTGACGTAATTGACCTGCTCCCAACGTCAGTGGCTTCATTGCTCAGTTGGTTAGAGCATCGCACCGGTAATCGCGAGGTCACGGGTTCAAACCCCGTTGAAGTCCTGAAATTTTTTTCAGGCTTCTTTTTGCAATTGCATAAATTGCGTTCATAACTGCGAGGATCATTCTTCATTTGATTTTTTTATGCTAAGTATTTTTGAGCCTCAAACATATCTAAAGACTGAAATGTTTCGCGCGAACATGTCGGCCAAGAATAGGAAGTCGAATGTTTGAATGAGTCTGCTTCAGCGAACGGGCTACCCCTGGTAATGGTGCGTTTGCACTGCTTTACAAGAAGTTGAGTTTTTATCATAACTTTTTACAACTTGGAAATAAATGTTTTTGTCTTTATAACTGGGTGATTGCTATACTATGTACTGGCTTTATCTGGAAATGTTAGATATATTTTCCTGTAATTCACATTTGCCTATTCTTTTCCTTCTCCTTGTACGTGTGTTTTCATAACCGGTAAGCACGTCCTAATCGAGGCCTTTTATTAATTAATGTAGTTGACTTGGTAACAAAATTTATTGAAGTTCAGTATTATATATAACCTTAAAAAAAATATTGTATCATAATGTTATCGTACTCTTATCTGGCTTTCGTCTTTAGTTGGAGGCATTTGGAACGATATCAGTTCATGTTCACTTCAGGTGAGACTGAGCAACATTAACATACACCGCAAACCTTTCGCTTGTTTGACCACGAACAAATGTAAGAGAACAGCAACAACCGAACAAAACCAAATTAAGAATCAGTCAGTTTCTTAACACGACTTTATAGTGCATTTCATTAAAAAACAACATAACTACATCGCAAAATACCCTTGACCATCCAAAATATTTGTTATAATAATTTATGATATAACTGAAACTTTTACTTTTATTTAGCACTTACACATCACTGTTCTAAGCGCTTTACAATGAGTCAAATAGAGTGCTAAAGTGTGACGTCACAAATATTTGAATTTTTGAAATTATGGGATTTGTTGAGATTTTCGGAGAGAACAAGATGAAAAATACTAACTTGCCAAAAATCGGCATTTAAAGGCAAATTGGCTCTGAGACATTAGCACCGCTATGCTCTGTTGACTCCAAATCCTTCTAAATTTGACTTGGTTCATAACGTTATGAACTAAGTAAAATTTAGAAGGATTTGTATGGAGTAAGCAGAGCATAACGGTGCTAACATCTCGCTCTCAAACCGTAAAAAAATGCTCTTTTTTGGCAAGTAGGTATTTTTATCGTATTTTTTCTGAATATCCAAACAAATCCCATAATTTCACAAATTTAATTTTTGTGACGTCATCACTTTAGTACTCTATTGATTCTAAATTGAAAAGTAGATTCTACGAAGTCATTGGTCTGGAGCTAAGGAGACAATGTCGCTAAGGAGTCACGCGAGACTTCAAAGTGTTCTGGTCATGAGCATAAGGCACGAGGACAAGAAAAAAACTATTCTCAAACGAAACATGCTCAAAACCTAGCGGGGTATAATGCTCTGGTTTCGCACGCATATCTCACGTGACTCCTTAGTGACACTGACCAATGAGGAAGAAGAATTACTAATTATAAAGGTTAATTTAACTTAATATTCTACAAAAAACAACTCGTTATAACTGCACAAAGGAAGGTGGTATACGACCTCCATATTCCACAGCGGTAGTATGACCGTTTTACTCTTACTACTACGTTTCGTATGCTTGAAGGATATAAACACTCACAACAGGAAAATATCAATACATACAACACTAACTGACAGTAGATAACGCTGCACCCACAGCGCCTGATGCGCATGGCACTCATCAGCACCTAATTGTCGAAAGCAAGAAGAAGCCACCCCGTGATATTTCAGGTTTAGCTCATCTTTGGTGGTGTTTTATGGCTCAATGATCGTTTTGACTTCGGACCAGCGATTTGAAGCAGCATTTCAAATCTACCGGTTAAAACGGTATGCAACAACAGAAAACTTGGTTTTAATACAATTTCAGAGCAGTGAAAGTTTCGATAACTTAACGGGCTGGAAACCGGCATATTTTGGAATCAAAATCTCAAGAAAAGTAGGGTGTGTTCTGACCTCCAACGAAGTCCATTTTGTTTCTTTAGCTGATAACCTTACTGTAAAAAATGAAAATGTCCGTTGTTTGGCAGCTAGGCCTTTTTTATCGTGTTCTTTCTGAATATTCGAACAAATCCCATAATTTCACGACTTTAGTGAGCCATAGTCACGGACAGGAAAGGAATAACTCTCATGTGTACACTTACAATAAACGATAATCGTGCTTGCCCTCACAATTACCGTTTGTCCCTTTATGTGTGCCACCGGTGCCAGGGGTTTAGGGTGCATGTGGATCACCCTATCAAATGACATTGGGCGAATGATGGCAGCATGGTTAAGCGTTACAACATGGCGCCTCTAGTTACCTAGCAACGGCCGAGTTTGGCAAGACGTAAGTTCTTGCTCCGAAGAGCTACTCAGTAGATTTTCGGATGGATTGTTCGGTGACGAATCTATATCTATGGTGACCGAGGACATCTCGGATAAATTGACTCCACATTCATTTGCCACACTCATAATATGATCGGTTGGTACAGGTTCACTCGCGGCGTGCAAGCCTTCGGCTAGTGGATTACGTACGATATTGATCGGCTGATTGTCGGCTGTGTTCGGTTCTCCCTCTCGCGTGTTCGCCGCAGAATCGTTGACGTCGGTAATACTAGTCCCGTCAACAGTGGAATTCGTTGCTGAGTGATTCCCAGCCTCGTCAACAGTTGTATTATTATTAGCGGGAGCAGGTTGACTACCTCCGTCTTGCACGCCTTGCAATACGGATTCAAAAGGCGGTGGAGGCTGGTTTTGCACCTGACTTATAGCCTCGTCGTAAGAAGGCAGAATAAAGTGAATGTCTCCAGCGTAAGCTGCAAAGATCTCTATCCGATCGTCGTCGCTGCGTCTTCGGCGCCTAAACGTGGAGCGTCGGAATCGCCGACTACGGTGAAACCGCCGAAAGCAAACCAAGGCGGTCAACAACACTACCAGAGTACCAAGAGTGGAACCCGCGGTGGCAACGACAATTGTCATCTTGTCCAATCCGCTGTTAGAGGAGGAGAACTTCATGGTTATTACTTTGTCAGTCGGAGTGACATCTGCAGTGAACACAAATTAACAGGTTGATTTAACCTGTGGTTTTAATGCTTCCACGTTCACTTAGAAACCAAAAAACGTATGAAAGAAAGGTAAATCATGTTAATCAGTGCTTCAAAGTAATACTTCCCAGCCAGGCGCCATTAGAGAAAAGCATTTGTTTGTTAGCTCTTAGTTGTATAAGCCAAAACAGTAAAAATCGGGCGGAAAAGTGTCAACGAAAGAATGTACATCATCATCATCATCATCATCATCATTACAATAACAAGAAAACTTCTGACTGAGCTATAATGCTAATGAGAATTAGTCGTGCACATGCAATAAACGCGATCATTCAGAACAAACGTTTCATTAAAGAGTCTAATATCCATGAGGGATATGCCGTGGAGGAGAGCAAGATACCTGCAATTCCGACAAAGATAAAACGAAATACCGCCATTTTGTTCAACAATCGTTGCACCGAGAGGCTGAAGTCGTTTGAACAGGCCCTTCAGTATTATAGCAATAGTTCAAAACTGTTGAAAGTGCGCTGAAAAAAATCTGAAGTGGTTTACACTTTTATTCAATGTGGCTTCGGAATTTCTTTTGTTTTCGAAAATGTTGAACAGTGTTGAAGCCGTTAAAACACTTCACACACTGCCTGACATCCATTCATTTTGTTGAGCGAATGTAGCTCAAATGCTGAAAGCATTTAAACGGGGTCTTAACAAAACGGTGCTCAATCCGGTGAGAGACAGAAATAATTTAAGTTTGCTTTGGTTAAGTTAGCTCCGCTAAGCTATGTGATTGGTTAGAAAAATTCACGCCACTTTCTCAACCAATGAGAAGCCATCCAAGATAACGGCGACTAGGTCACGTATTTTCCCGCGCTTAACACTAGTTACAGGTACACGTATCAATGGTTTCGAAGTCTGATTGGTTCGTTGCGCTGTTTTCACGAACCCGTATGGTAATTGTAGGTGTAGCTCTGGTCACTTTGTAATAAGCCCGTTCAAGACTCCATTTTCTTCAGCTTTCTTTTTCTTTTTTCTTCACAACAGCCAACAGCTCAGTGTAAGTTGCCCACACAAATGAGGTCTCTCAGATCGTGACACCTTTCACACGCTGTTCAAGTGAAACTAAATGATTTTGATATATTTGTGTTTCTGAATAAATTTGTTTGCTGCTGTTATCGTCAATTCTGAATTCATAGCCTTCATGGCAACAGAGTCGAAAAGGCGAATTGGCGTAATAATACTGTCGAAGAGACTGAAGAATAATTACTGAACATTTTTGACTAAGAACATTTTCGTTTCCTGTTATAGTTAATTTATTGTAATCATTGCCATTTTGGTTAGCGGTTTCGGTTGTTACGTCATGCTCGTGGGGTCCACGCGAGAAACACATGGCTTTTGAGCTTCTTTCATAACCGCGACTCTGTAATTGTACCCCTGAATACCAAGTTCAGTCTACAAACAAGTGAAACTTACTTTGACATGTTGGATTGTGTAGCCCAGTCCACTTTCCACTCGGACGACACTGACGAACACTGGGACCAACTACCTCGTACCCACTTTCACACACAAAAGTGACAGTTGTCCAGAAAGGATAACTAAGTTGATAACTATGGTTGAATGTGAGGCGGCCATGATATATTGGACCAGGGCTTGCACAACCATTCAGTACTAGGAAGGGGAAAACAGAACAGTCAAATGAGCAAAAAGTGTTCTTACAGTGCTACAAAGTCACCTGAAGTTACCAAAATACGAGCCGTATGCTCGAGTTCAGTTCACAGCCCATTTTACTTTGTTTTGACACGAATCTCGGTGCTAGCGTGCTATCACAAATGCCGTTCACGTATTGGCTACGCTAGCGGTTGTTAACGAAATGGTGGCCGCTTCTTCGCGTTTTCGAAGTGTCTGCGTGGATAATTTAGATAATTTACTTGTTTAGTTTTGAGCGGCTAGTAGCTTTTCACCAAAACAATTAGAATATTCGCTCTCGATTTCTATGGGTTAAAATTTCCTGAGAAATCGCGCGGAATATCGTCTGATACTTAGCCGACGAGGCTGTAGGCCGAGTTGGCGAAAATCGGAGGATATTTCGCAAGATTGAGCAGGATAATTCTTTCCTTATTAAAAACATTAATCATAAAGTATAATTTAGTGAGTTTGTTACAGGGCCTTACAGAAAAACTGGAAAAGCCGCCATTTTACTCCGAGGCACACAAAATTACGTATATCGCAGGGTATCTGTTCAGCGGGCACAACGAATATTGACATGTTGACAGCGCCATGACCATATTTGGACATTGTCACAATGTGTTGAATAATAAGACGCGATAGAAATCTCGAGCTCATAATCTACTACCATTTTCGAGCTTCCGTGAACGGCCAACTCTTTTTCCGCGTTGTTGCACGCTTAAAACATTGAAGTTTGTCTAGACAGACGTTCGCGTTTTTTAAGAGCGTGAACATGTCAAGTTTTGACAGCTCCACCTCAATTGAGGCGGAGCTGTCAAAACTTGACATGTTCACGCTCTAAATTAATTAAAAAACGCGAAAGTTGCTAAAGCACTTGCTGCCCTGAGGAGGCTAAGACCGATATGTCCCCAGAGTACCCAAGTCACAATTTACAAGTCATTGATTTTTCCGCATCTCAATTATTGCAGCGCTGTCAGGGGTTGCATCGGTAATGGCCTCAGCCAAAAAATAGAGAAACTACAAAACAGGGCTGCACGCATAATAACAGGGTCTAATTGGGATACCAGATCTGCCCAGATTCTTCATGCCTTTAAATAGAATAGCCTCGCTGACAGACGTGCAAAACATATGAAATCTTTAATGTTCAAAACTGTAAATAACCTTGTACCCGAATACCTGTCTGATAAATTCGCCAGCGTTAATACCATCCACAGACATAATCTTCGAGGTGCGCAACATAACCTGTTTATTCCGCGGCCGAACACTGAGGCCCTCAAGAAGAGTTTTCGTTATAGGGGCGCAGTAACATGGAACAGTCTGTCAGCGGAGGCTAAGCAGGCCACTACTTTAGATAGTTTTTATTCCGCTATTGTACTTTAGTAATTTCTTAACTTAGTTTAGCACTTATTATAGGATTTTTTAACAATGTCTGTAATTTTTAAGTCGTTGCTTTTAAGTACTAGGTTTAATGCGCAAGGCTCTTTAGAAGACCAATGTTTAGTGATAAGGATCCCGTGGATAAATAAAGCTTTATTATTATTATTATTATTATTATTATTATTATTATTATTATTATTATTATTATTATTATTATTAACGTTCTCCAGACAAACTTGAATGTTTTAAACGTTTAACAACGCGGAAAAAAGTTGGCCGTTCACGGTAGCTCGAAAATGGTAGTAATTGTGAAGTTAGTTGTACAGAAGTATGTAACTAGCCAGTGTAACCACATGATTCACATGATTGACGTTTGTATCAAACAAAACAAAGCCAATTCCAGCCTGGTATTCACCCAAGAGCCAGGTCAATGAGCACATAATTGTAAAATGGGTTATTTTCCTTTGTTATATTTATTTAAAATCCAAAGCCATGTAACAATTTCAAAGTTTTCGTTAAGAATTGTACCAGCAGAATAGTGTTAGTAACAGGAGAATTATAATGAAGGTTATTAAGAAAGGGCAAAGCTCTTTCGAGGAGGAAGGAGCAAGCGAAATTTAGCAGGAGAATTCTGCGTGGCAGCCGGAGAGTTCTCCGATATCCAATGCCAAATGAACACCCTGTCAATTTGAAGAAGGAAATGAATAAAACGAGTCCGAGTATGATTATGCAATGTTTATGTAATAAATGAGCAGGGGTGTTTTATAAAAGTTTAAAACAAGAGGCGCGGCCGAGTGTTATAGGACTTGAATAAACACGAATTGCGAATTTATTGAACGGCTTAAAAAACTCTACTGTACATCTATCCATTCTTTCACTAAATATATTTAGATTTTGGGTTATTTTGGCCAAGAAAATCGGATGTAAAATTTAGTCGTGTCTTTATCAGATATAGACACTCATTAAAAATTAATTTCTTTTGTATTTTCTTCACAAATTATTAATGAGTTTTTAACATTGTTTAAAACCAACTTTTTCAAAATAATTAAAAGGTCGTGACATAGCTCCTTTAAGCTCTTCAACTGTATGTATTGTTTGTCCCCTAGCCTGTTCCAGGCGTTTAGATTGTGGGGAGAGGCGAGGAGGGAAAAACGATCTTCGCCTCTCCCCAGAATCTGAACGCCTGGAACAGGCTATTTGTCAATCAGTATCGATACTCCAGTGAGTTGTCCGAGTTGATGAACCAGTGAAGCTTATGCTCATCCCAAATCTCCCTTCAGTTGTTTAATTTTAAAACTGCCCTTAGCCAAATTTTCTCAGGCCATTTTTAATTGATTTATAGAGATTCAAAAAATGGTTGTTCTTATGGGAATACGAGAGGCAGGATGCAGTCATGTAGTGTACAATAGACCCTTTTCACAATGGCGCCCGACAAATTATTCTTTTATTCTTATGATAATGAGCCCTACTAGCCTCTTCAGCATGTGCAAAATTCAATAGAATTTTTTCATTAAAGTGAGGTTAGTAGGGCTAATTAACACATATACAAAAGAATAATTAAAATCGTCCGCCATTATGAAAAAGGTCTATTGTACACAATTGTACACAAAGAGCCAACTGAGAGGTTAACGTCACAAAGAAGTCAGTACACCATTTGCTAATGATTAGTTCCTGGTGAATTGTGGGTAGATCCAGTCCTTTGTGGGGGCAAACGGTCAAAATTACAATTTCAAATTATGTCCCGAAATGGCCGTTTGCTCCCACAAAGGACTGGATCTACCCACAATTCACCAGGAACATTGCCACGGACGAATACAGAACCTATTTTAACAGAAGAATTTTCAAATATTTAACAGTAGATGGTTCCACGGTTATTGGCGCCATATCAACTGAGGGGCATTACCGTAAATGTATGGGATTTTGACCGACTTTGAACTGCTGTAACGCCACTACTAAAAAGAGGTGGATTTCCAACATTTGCCACTACTTTTAACGGTTTTATTGATATAGTTCATTCAACAGGAAATAAGGCCATTAACGAAGGTACGACGTCCGTAAATTGGAATTATAAATCTTCTCATGTGGCTTCTAAATTTGCGGTAGTTTGCGTAAGTTTGATTAGAGAGGTTTGTATGAAATCTTAAAAATTGTTTACGGTCGTTGTAGCCTGAATCTGTTCTCTATACTTCATGAAAATAATGTCAGTACAAATGCCTTTTGAAAGACATTTTCGCTGCGGAAATCCGCCTCTTTGTAGTGGTGTTGCAGCGGTTCAAAGTCGGTCAAAATCCCATACATTTATTGTAATTTTAGCTGTGTTTGGCCCCCAGTTAATATGGCGCCAATAACCGTGGAACCATTCTATTAGATTATGAGAGCGAGATTTCTATCGCCTGATAACCAGCTATCACGCATAGAGATCGAGAGCGAATAATCAAATTGTTTTAGTATAAATATATTAGTCGTTCAAAACTTAACAAGTAAATCATCTCAATTCTCCTCGCAGATACTTCGAAAACGCGAAGAAGCGGCCGCCATTTTGTAGACCATCGCTTATAGCCTCAGGGGCACCCAACGATAAGTTTCGGTAGATATCTGTTCGGTGGTGAGTAATTCGCCTTGGGCAGTCGGCGTCGATTAAAGAGTGCACTCGGATTTTCCGGTAAATAAAATTTGGCCTAAAAGATTGGCAATTGAGAAATCATAGCCCCTGAGGTTTTCGGAAAGGTGGTAATTGCTGTTTTTGACAGTCAAAAACGCCAGCTAGCATTTTCGGAAAGAATAATGTTCCCTAGAAAGTTCGTGGAAACTTTATTTCAGCTTGGATTTTCTCAAAGGAATATTTTGTTCCCTAACATCTTCGGACAATACAAATTTCAGCTAGGGAATCCGAAAAGATGAACTTCTTCTAGCTAATGAAAAAATCACTTCAAACAGACTTCAAAAATGCCTTTCTACAGTTTTGGGTTGATTTGGCTCGTTGGGTGCCCCTGTAGCCTGTGGTGCAGGCGTTTTCGGTGGGCGCGTGAGTTATTTTCTCGAGTAAGCAGCGCCATGTTGAATTTCACTAAAACGCAACGAGCTTTTAACCCTAATACCCATCTCCATAATCCTTAATTTGTACTCTCTCCAATACTCCTCGGATTCTAAAATCAAAGATGTCGACGACTCGCTCGTTATTACGCGAACGAAATGATGTGCTCGTCTCACAAAATACGCCTGCAATGCAGGCTATCAATCGCTACCCGCTATCTATCACAGATTAGTATAAATCTACTAGCGTTCTATCACGAATGCCGTTCTCTGATTGGCTACGCTACTCGCTTTCTATTCTGTGATAGATAGCGAGTAGCGGTTGTCAACAAAATGGCGGCCGATTCTTCGCGTTTTTGAAGTGTCTGCGAGGAGGATTTAGATAATTTACTTGTTTAGTTTTGAACGACTAGTAGATTTATACTAAAACAATTAGATTATTCGCTCTCGATTTCTATGCGTGATAGCTGATTCGGGCTGTGCCCTCATCAGCTATCACGCGATAGAAATCTCGAGCTCATAATCTAATTGTTAAATAAATAGCGAGTAGCGTAGCCAATCAAAGAACGGCATTCGTGAAAGAACGGTAGTAGATTTATACTAAAACCTAGTAGTTTTAGGTAGCTAAGATATATATTCTCTCCCCCTCTACAATATTTAAGCCTTTCGGATCATTACTACCCTTTGTACAGTAATTGTAAAATGCCTCTGCTAAATATGTAATGTTATATAAGTGTTATTCATTTCGGAATATTACCACTCTTTGTAATTAATGCATTCTTTTCATCTGAACTTGTAAATGGTCGCTGTAAAGTATGTAGTGTTACGTAAGACCTACACCTACAATTGTATAAATTGCTTCGTAAGAATCTTGTAAACCACACGCTGTAAAACTGATGAAGGTCTAAGACCGAAACGTTTTTTAAATACATTTTTATTTTTTAGCCTCCATAAGTTGTCCGTCATCTGACCTTTTTTAATTGTATATATATATATATATATATATGAGTACATATATATATATATATATATATATATATATGAGTACATATCTACATTCTCTGCTTTTCAAATGACTGTTGTAAATAGATTGTATGATTTTATTTCTGTTTCTGTAACGTTTGTTGTGCAGTTTAACAATCGAAATAGACTTTTATTTCATCATCATCATCATTATTTTGAACTGTATAAAATAATGTCATGCATCAACAAGGCTTACCACAACGAGGCTGTGTACCATCCCATTGGCCATTTTCTAAGCAGCGCCTCATGGTCCTTCCTTCAAGTCTGTACCTATCATCACAGCCAAATCTTACCTCCATACCTTGTATATAGCTATACGATCTGAGGCCAGAATAATAGTGTGGAATCCTGAAAAATGTACCGTGATCAAGTTGGATGTCTCTGCCATTACATGTTTTAACTGAAAGAAAAAAAGAAAGAAGATTGAAGTATAAGTTTACACAACCTTGCGTTTTTACGGATGTCATCAAGGGCTAGGTGCTAGGGAGTATGACATTGTACGTGTAGATGGCCAAAAAAGGCAAGTAGCAATGACATGGTTACAAAAATCTCGTATCCAAAAAGAACAACAACAACAACAAAAATAAATAAATAAAAAATACTGCTGGATCTTGCTGACTTCATTTAGCAAAAATGACAAGAGGACAAATGGCCACCCTTTATCAAGCTTGTCATGGTGTATCACCATTAAATCTCTGGAATGGCATTACGCATTGGTCCAGTGTTCAATAATTTGAGTTACCTGTACACCCCAGACACACATTTGTTGATGAAAAAATAGCATATTGACCAGATAGAACAACAGATGGAATCTCTTGTGTATCCCCACTTACACTGTAAATGTAAAATGTAAATGCTTTGACAAGCTTATCGTGGAAATGCACTTAGCTGCTCTAGCTAGTTCACAGGCATTCCATTTAAATAACTTGAAATAAATAATCCAAATAAACGTAACCAGGTTAAGAAACCCAACTGGTGGGAGGCAAACCAGTTAGCTATTTACAAGCGTGGCCCTCTCCAACTAGCGGCAGAGTGGGACTTGAACCCCGGACTTCTGCATTACAGATGCCGTGCCCTAACCGCTTGCCCATGCAATGAGCTGCCATGCTGCTGTAATTCACTGCAGTCAGTGCTCTTACTAATTGAGCTAACCAGGTGACCAGTGGTTTACAAATGTAGCACCACTGTGCGTTAACTTACAGCAAGCAGGTGGGTGTATTAACCATTTGCCTGTCCGAATATCACATGCCCGTGTCAATGTAGTAGTCCGCCGTGAAGTACCCAAAGTGAGATATCCAGCAAAGCAGTAGTAATTAACCACAACAGTGGTACCATGAATAGAAATGGTGTAATTGCCATGACCTGTGCGTGGGTATTCAGGACGGCCACATGTTTCTTCTAGTAAACAAAACAAGATGTCAGTCATTTGATCACGATGTACATAAATGTATCTTACAGAGCAGATCCCAGTTTGTATTTTGCTCAGGTGACACTTTCCTGAGGAAAATTTCCAGCTCATTTTATGTCTGTTGACATTATGGGTGAAAATATTTATTTAACGCACATGGTACTAATATTTGTAAGGACACTATCCAGAACAAATTGAAATTTGAAAATGTTGGTTATTGAGAAGAGGGGAAATTACCCAGAGAAAACCTCTCAGAGCAGAGACAAGAAACAATTGAACCAACTCAATCCACATTTTAAAACTGAGTCCCAGAATCAAACTTGGGCCACACATTGGAGACTGGTGCTCTCACCACTTCCCAAAGATCATAATGTCATTACCATAACAGCAATCAGATTTTACTTTTGTCACTTCCACCACTATTTTATATGTAGATCAGCTGTCAAGATTTGTTTACCTCTGACAAAACTAATAAGACTAAGTGGCTTTGATAGACTGTGTGCCACCAAGCTTTTGGTAAGGATTTGGTGATAGGGCACTAGATTATTTCTGGTGATATGAGCTGGTGGGAAGAGTCTAGAGGTACACTGTATGAAAAGTCTAGAGGAATGCTCCCCCAGAACAAGTTGAAACACTGAAGTCCCTTAGAGACATTTTAAGCTGTTTGAAGTTCTTTTATGTTTCAGTTTTAGATTGGAAAATGACAGACAAAAACTGTTTCCATACGTAGTATTAATTTGTAATCAGTGACTAATATTATTCAACTACCAGTAATAAAATTCACAAGCTGGCTCACAAGAGCCCTTTGATTTTGATACTTACGTTTAGTGCAAGTGAAGTTACCACTCCATCTATAACCAAGTGAAGGGTCCTTATCACACTGAATGTGAGTTGAACAGCCATCACATTGATAACCATCCTTGCAAAGATAGTCAACACGACTTCCCTTGCTATTATGAACTGGAAACGATGTGATGTAGGCATGAGGAAATGCTGGTGGCGGCATTGGGCATCCTTCAGTGAAACCTAAGTAAAGCGAACTTCCAGTTACAATCAAGCTAATGTGACTATGAATCCATATACTTTGTATGATGAGCCATAAAGCTTTAGCTTTCAGTCCCTGACATTGAAAACTTCTAAAATTATTTATTTTAACTACTGTAAGACTATGTACAACTTGCATATTAGTTATACACTGTTATACCTTCTTGTATACCCAAATCTGAAATATGGCATGTAGTTTTGAGCTATGTGTACTTCAGTTTGTAGCAAAAGAACAATATATAACTCACCTCAATTGCCAAAAATAATAATCAATGACAAATATAAACAATTTAAGGTGAGAGAAGTTGAAAAAAATATTATGTTTACAAACATACAAGGAAAAAAGCCATTTGAGCAACAAGGAAGACTAAAAGAAACCAAACGCCTCATACATTGTGTAAATGGGGCTGGGCTTTCTTCTAAACTCAAGATAAAAAAAATTATTAGATAAGGAAACAGTCACGTTGGTATCAGAGCACACATGATTCAGGACATGCCTAAAGGCAGGACAGATTTTGAATTTTTTTGCACTAGAAAAGTGAAGTCAAATTTTTAACAATGTCATTATTGTTATCAATTATGATAACCATACTTTCTTATAATAAGTATTTTTTGTCCACTGTAGCAGCACTCAGGTATTGTGATTGGCCTTGGGGTTCTTTGACAAAATTCTAGCTGTCTATTTAAAATGTGTTTCAAGCAATTTCATGGTTTGCGGGGTTTTCATTAATTTTTCAAGTAAAAGGCTAGGGAACCTGATGTGGAGTAGCCAGGTACCCTGAGTGAATTTGATGGGCAGAGCTTTCAATTTTGCACCTAAAAAAGCCAGGTATGCTCTTCACAGTATACAGGTGCCGGTACCTGGGTGCCAGCTTCTAATACAACCACTGGGTTTGACGTTGTTTTTAGACTTACAATGCTGATTTTTTTTTTGGACAAAATAAAAGTTAAATAATTTTTACAAAATTAACTCTCACCTTGGGAATGGCATTGCGGCACTTTCCCACTCCAATGATATGTACTTTTCTGCATACTACATATAATTTTTTTAACTCCAACTAACGTATAGTTGGTATTGCAATAAAAGGAAATCACAGTTCCAGCTGGAAATCCACCATCTTTGTTTGAAACAGTCCTACCACCATTATTGGGTCTTCCAGGATCAACACAATCAGCTAAAATTTTTAATTGAAAAAATTAAATAAACTTCAGTGTGTCAGCATTACACCAGTTAATAAACATGAGCACTGAACACATTAAATTCTTAAATAATAGTTATATATAGTTTATGTAGTTTTGTACATCTGTGCCTTATTAATTTACTTATTTTATTTATTTTTTACGGTTGGTGTGATATCTTAACGATTTTACCGACCCAATACATGTAAATGTAAATGTAAATTGCAGCTGGTTTACATGAAGTTGCAAGCAGATGCATAAGCTTATAGTCAGCTCAGCTGACATCAACAATGTAGGTTACTTTATAACATAACTAAAGAAAAGCGTGTGCTCTGATTGGTCAATTAACCATTTACTATTTGCCCATGGGTGAACGCTGCTGATGATAGCTGACGTGTGTGCTGTTTATAAACTAAAATTTTGCATTTTTGGGGGCTAGATTTCACAAAATTTGTATCGTTTCAATCATCATAGACTGTCTACTGAAGTATTAAGCCGTTGCAATGAATGAAGTTGCTGTGAATGAAGTTGCATGCGCCTGTTTTTCTTGGTCTTGTAAGTAAAGTTAGCGCAATAAAATGGATGTTTATTTTATGTTATAAAACAAATGGTAAACAAATCGGAATGGACTATTGAGTTATGAATGCACTTGGGAGGTATGCTAAGCACTCAAGAAGCTAGAGTCACTCTTGGCTACGCCACGAGTTTTTTTGACTCTTATGCTTCCCTTGTGCTCAGCAATCCCCTGCGTGCATCCATAACTCAATAGTGTACGCCGATCCGTTTACCATTTGTTAATTAGAACAGTATCCCCTTGTCCAGTGGTTGCCTTTCGTGATTTTACAAACTTGTGAATTCCCTCACCCCCCAAATCTTTGATCATAAAACTATGTTGACAGGCGTGAAAATGGGCCACTGTGCCAAACAACTGTACAATACTACATGTATTTAATAAACTATTCCATAAAACAATTAGAAGTGATAACTCGGAATAGTCTGTTCTATAGGTGGTTTGCAGCCAATCTCTGGTATGGGGCGCAAAAGTGGACAAAAATGCCTTTCAAAAATTTTCATTTCCTATGAGACAACTTTGTTCTAAACTCAACATTTTTGTGCTCAATTTACAAATTTAATTCTAATTTAGTGAAATATTTATGCTCATTTTCGTATTTTCCTTCTAAACTTGAAAATTGCGTGCTGATTGCAAAGTAAATGCGTTACAAATTCAAAAATAATCCTTCTAATTGGGAAGTGTATTAGACGTTCTAATGTTCAAAAATAAATGCTATGTTTAAAAAGTCTTGCTAATTAATATTTTCTGCATGCTCAGTTTGAAAAATCCCTGCTGATCAGCACGAAAAAATTATTCTATTCTCGGATAAAAAGTACATTGTAATTGAAAAATTACGTGCTGATTGAAAGAAATGCGTTCTCATTAGTATGCAAATTATTCTCTTCTCGCTGAAAAATCCATGCCAACTGAAAAAAATCCATGCCAATTGAAAAAAATCCATTCCAATTGAAAAACAATCCATGCCAATTGGAAAAACCATGCCAATTGAAAAAACCATGCCAATTGAAAAAATCCATGCCAACTGAAAAAATCCATGCCAATTGAAAAATAATCTATTCCAACTGAAAAAAAATCCATGCCAATTGAAAAAAATCCATGCTCTTTGAAAAAAAAAACCTTTCTAATTAACATGCAAATTCATGCTACCCAAAGTTGTGCTGGCTCAAAGTATCCAGGGCACAGAATGTGTTTTACATTTGGCGCAAATTTTTGAAGTTGT
This sequence comes from Pachyseris speciosa, assembly GCA_016490735.1. Classification (NCBI taxonomy): domain Eukaryota; kingdom Metazoa; phylum Cnidaria; class Anthozoa; order Scleractinia; family Pachyseridae; genus Pachyseris; species Pachyseris speciosa. Next base: position 1,335,490 of record JAEMWC010000086.1, on the reverse strand, counting down.
GAAGTACGAAAAATCTGCAGAGGATAATACGCCATGCCTCTTTACCGTTGAGGAAGAGGGGACTTAGAGATTCAGAGATTCATAGAAACTACTCAAGCAGTTCTTGGTCAAATTGCAAGCTTCCATCAAGAATACGAGACGAACCTAGACGATTTAGAAAACGCTGTTGATCGTATGACCGACATATGTACAACGTTTGACGTTATTTGTCAGAGTGTGCCCAGAAACAGCACCACCCATAATTCAGTTGTTAGCCTCATGACTTGTTTAGATGCTATATGAACAAATCTTTGGACGAAACTTGGAGCTTTAAATGCTGAGAGTGCCCGTTCTTTCGAATATCAATGTCCAGTGAGCTGCAGTGGCGAAAAAGGTCGTCCTCGTCTTGAAGTTATGAAGGATCAATTAGAATACTTGCGAAGTAAACATTTTCGTTGGGCAAGCATTGCTAAATTGCTGGGAATTTCCGAGTGAACTCTATGAAGGTGACGGGAGGAGTTTGGACTGGAAGAGGACGGATTTACTGAGATTTCAGAGGTGAACCTTACCAGTGTTGTTCAAACAGTGAAATCGGTCCCTCCCGATATTGGCCAGAGTCGCATGCTCGGTGCATTGAGGAGCAGAGGTTTGCACGTGCAACACTGGCGAGTCCGGGAAATTATGAGGAAAGTAGACCCAATAGGTACAATGCTACGTTGGAATGGAGTAGTCTACCGCAGAAAATACAGCGTACCCGGCCCAAATGCTTTGTGGCATATTGACGGCCATCACAAGCTTATTCATTGGCGGCTTGTTGTGCATGCGTGCATAGATGGCTATAGCAGACTTATCATATACTTACATTGTGCCAACAACAATTTGGCCTCAACGGTCCTTGATCTGTTCAAGGGTGGAGTGGGACAGTACGGACTTCCTTCGCGAACAAGAAGTGATCATGGGTTTGAGAATGTCAAGGTTGCACGCTTTATGGTAGAGGAAAGGGGGTGTAGGAAGGGGAAGCATGCTCACTGGCAAGTCAGTCCACAATGTCAGAGTAGAACGCCTCCATAGAGACGTATACGTTGGAGTGTTATCACACTTTGCCTCAATTTTCGACGGCTTAGAAAGAGGTGGCCTCCTTAATCCTACCAGCGAAGTTCATCTATATGCTCTTCATTTTTTCATTCCAAGAATTAATAGAGCGCTCAAAGAATTTATCAACCAGTGGAATTGCCCCCCAGTTAGCACTAAACAAAGCTTTAGCCCCGAGCATCTGTTTATCTCAAGAAGATTTGCTAACGGATACTCACCATCATCAGAAGTGGTAAACTTGGATTTATTTGGGTCAGGTGTTGACGATGAACCTGATGCTCCACAACCAATAGAACAAAACAATTATGAGATAACAGTGCCAGAAATTGAGGTTGTTCTTCCTGACGAAGTAATGGAGTACTTAGCTAATCTAGATCCGTTGCAAGATGATGGCAACAATGGTGTAAATTGGTATCTGATGTGTGTACAAGCCATTTGGACATCTCTGGGTGAAACCTAAACTTCTGATATTACTTATCTTTGATTGAGGTGGGGGATAGGACATAATGTTTGTAACAGTTTCATTTAGTCCTTTTATTGAATGAAGTTCTGAAAGCACCATCTTACTTTGTGAGGGCATTTTCTGTCTACTCCCATCTTTTTGCCATTGACAGAGAGATAGCTAGCAATTATTGCTATAAACAAGAATGCTAAATTTTTAATAACATTTTAGTCTTCAGGTCAAGTACATCATTACAAAATCACTTTAAGGAAATTTAAACAAGTGTACGTAAAACTCAAAGACCTGCCTCATGTGAGGATCACTGAAGGGAGAGGAGTCACAGATTTCAAAAAGTTTGAAATTCAGAAACAGAAATGCAGTAAAATTAAACAAGGTTGAGTAGGACACCCTTGAAGGGCCACTTAAAATTGGAATTCCTCTTCCCAGATTTCTCTAAGGTTACACAAGACAAACAAACATTTTAAAGAAAGTCAAGAGGCTCAAGTAAGCCATCTGGTCATTACTCATAATGGGACCAGAAAAAATCTCAAACATTTACTTAATGGAAGAATAATCCTTCCTTTGCCATACTACATCTGAAAAGTTACAATTCAGGGTCCAAATGTGGCTTACAAGTAACAAATAGAAACTGTAAAACATTAACGAAATGAAATCTCTTTTTCTTAATGACCTTTAACCCCAAAAACTAAACATAGTGGCTATCCCAAGAGGGTGGGGACGTTGAGGAAAAAAGCCCACTTACACAATGTTAAAGGACAGTGAAGACTTGTCACTCAAAATACTTGAGAACTCTTCCACAAGTTCATTATATGACTGGTGAGTACTTGGTAGGTCCAAAACAGGACCACATGTATGAGCCACAGGTCTACGACTGAGACCATCCAAGCTACTAAATGTGACTTTAATTGTACTGCAAATGAGTATGTCACTTCCTGTGACAAATCTAAGAAAACTGCTGATATTCCCTTCCAGGGATTTTAAATACCTCTTCAGATGGTCAAAGCAGCATCTTTCTGCATCACTAACTGGATTTGCTTCTAAGACCTTAATAACCTTCTTTGGTGTTGATTTTCGCTCTTCATACAACTTGGATAAACCATCATTGGTCTTAATCAATTTCCTGAGGATCGTAAAAAGGGGTGACCAACAATTTGCCACATAACGTGGTTTTTGCACAATTTCTTGGTGTGCTAATTCCAATTGAAAATTATTTCCTTTACATTTTGTTCTGTTGGGTTTCTGTAACATTTGAAGGAGCTTAAGAAGTCAAGAAGATCACCATCATCAGGTTTCAAATTGCCAGCAATACAACTGTCAATAATATCTCGTTCATCTAAAGAAACATAGAAACGAAATGAGTCTAGCAGAAGACCATCGCTCAACGCCTCATCTCCGAACAAACATGTTGTGATAAAGGCTGGAGATAACTGTAAGGGAAGATAGCCCAAATGAACAAAACTGTAGACAAATAGTCTACCAACTGCCTCCCACTCATTTTTTGAAAGTCATGCCTTATACAAGGCACCTTTTCTGCTGCCCCTACTGTTGCAGCTGAAAAAAATAACTTCCAGAATTCTGAAATCACATCTCTTAAGACACCATTCCCTGACCCTAACTCTTCTTTACCCATTTCATCTACAACTACAACATCAAGCTTAAAATTATTTTAAAATGTTGGGATTAGTAAACTCCATAATGAAGTCCTGTCTTAGCTGGGCCCGGTGTACCAGAATAGTTTTCATTGGCAATTCATCAAACTGTGTTTCCACGTCAGTGTTGTCATCAGACGAAACAACAACAGTAACCAATCCTCCACCTTGGCCTTCATCAGACAAAGGGCCCTCGCCTTCAATTCTAATTACTGGGGAATCTGAAATGAGCAAAAAAATTATGTATTGTTCTTAGTGCTGCTTTGAAATAAAAACCCTTGATTTCACAAACTGTTTAGTAAATAATCCATTTCCAATAATTAGCACACAGTGACTGAGTGATCCATGCTGAACACTTGAAACTGATTTCATTCACATCCTCCTTTCATTAGACATAATTCCTTTTGCCCTCAGCTTTTGCATACATGGGACAGTTTACCCCATAATTTTATTGCCATGTTTGGGCAGAAACTGGCCCCAGTTTTGCAAAATAAAAAAATGCAAAACCTACTCCAGCCCTTTTTGCCCCAAGCTCTTCAAATATTCCAGGAAAAACACCAGTCCTGACTCCAATTATTATCAACAGGCACTTGCTTATAGAATTGTATGCCTTTCAATGTTACTAGCTTAGTGTGACAGCATCACACTTTTGAAGTGTAAGTTGGGTGTGGTACTAATTTAGTTACTATAAATGTACCTTCTCTACTGGAGTATGACCTGCTTACTGCACTAGTCACAGAAGATGGCCTTTCTTGGGGTGAACTTACAATCCGATGCACTGCTGTCATAAAAAAATGTACAAGAAAGTAGCCCATAAAGATCAAAATACAATTAAGGACAGAGAAAACAGACACTCGACACCAACTATTTGACACATAAATGGGCTTTCTGGAAAGAGGGTTTGTACTATAGAGGTAATGAAGGGAATTTTGCAATTTCCAGGAGTTTTCCAAGAATTCTAGGAGAAGTTTGAACCATGTTAAAAAACAAACAAACAAACAGCTTTCATGTTATACCATGAATGGAGGAAGTAGCAGAGTAACATCTCCACAAAGCTGAGGGGCATCACATTGACAAAAAAAAGTCTTCACAGGTCCTAAAGCATACTTAGCAGAAGAAATTTTTATGGCCCACCTTGAAAATTTCCATTGGAGTTAGTCTGAATTTTGAAAAAAGCTACACATATACTTGTATATAACAATAATACACACACCCATGCAAGCATCACATAGTACAACCCTCAGAATGTTTAAAAAGGTCTGAAAGTCTGTGAATTAGGACTAATTATGAATTCAGTTCATCATACCTTCCCCTGTTGATGGCATTCTACTGTTTTCAGTGATAGATGATTTATCATCTGTTTGGGAGCCCTCAACTTCCCACGCAGCCTTCAGCAAATCATCATACTCATCATCCTCTTCTCCATCAAGGTAATCCAAAGCCCATATGTACACTGCCCCTTGCCCCATCAATTTTAGCAGAAGATTGGAAGTCATTTGCACTCCTTGTGCCAGCTTTGGCTTAACTAGTTCACCATAACAAGCCTAATAATTGATAGAACAGTCTTTAAGCAACAATAGCGTGTATGAGATGGAGCAATAGGAGTTAACCAATACTTTACGAGTGCAAGAACTAACTTCATTACTATACTAAGCTTAGTGATTAATTACACTGAAATCCTATAGCATTCAACCTTTTCAGCAATATTTCGGTGGCTTCTGCATGTTTCCAAAGAAACGCCTATCACAAAACCCCAACAACAATAGTAATACAATGTGTTCTGGTGCCTATATGCTCCTAACATTTCTACATATACACACAAAAAATTCATGCAGACGTTTTAAACTTGTTGTACAAAATAGCACGAATAATGATAACTGACAATGTCATAGTCCAACTCTCTACTACACGTAAACTTAAAGACTGATTCTCACCTTCATGTACTCAAACAATGTCCATTCCAGTTGCGGAAACTGCTCTTCAATTTTCGTTCTCAAGGTTGTTGCATCCCATTCTTTCTCAAAAGGGAATTCATGAATGACTAAACCTTTCCTCTCCAACTCTACACGGGCATTATGAGTTGGTACCTTGTCGTGCTTTGGGCTGGGAAGGAGTACTAAGTCTTTGAACACTGGTTTCCCTCTCCTCAAGTTAGCATTCGCTTTTGGCGTTTGACGTTTTCGCTTTCCGCCACGTACGGTAACATCGGGGGAACGGAAGCATGGTGGGTTACCTTGCTCAACTGTTTTCCTGAGAGCCGGGAAAAGTCTTTGAAGCTCATGGTTCACGTTCTCGGAAGGAGTGATCGATGATTTCCCTTGGTTCACCTTGTTGTTTACGGGCGGTCTGCTCACAGGAACTTCAGTAACTTCACTGCTCGATCTTGATAATTCTTCAAACGTACTTGATGTCAGCGGAGCCAGCAGTCGACCAACTTCACTGATTTTGCTAATAGCTTCTCGCAGATCGAATGTTAAGTTTCCGTTGGTCGCCATGAAGAAGAAAAGAAAAGAAGCCACAAAATGGCGGGCTATTGGCGCGAACCTTCGGAGCCCAGGATACTTTGGGCCAGCACAACTTTGAGTAGCATGAATTTGCATGTTAATTAGAAAGGTTTTTTTTCTCAATGAGCATGGATTTTTTTCAATTGGCATGGATTTTTTTTCAATTGGAATAGATTATTTTTCAATTGGCATGGATTTTTTTACTCGTGCACTTCCGGCGTTTCTGCGCAAGCGCTAACTATTTTTAACAGAGTGATGCCTGTTGTCACGTATCGGAAAATGTCGATTCACCTTGTGTCTTTTGAAGTCTGAACAAACAATATGTTAAGAGAAGTGTCTATGCGAATGATTACAAGTTCAACGGCGAGAAGAAAGCTTTTAACATGAGTAAACTTAACTCCAGATGGACTGCCGTGTTTCCTCGTGTCTGCTTTAGTAGACTGCGAGTAGTCTCTAATTTTGGCAATGGATTGTGGGGCGGGCAATCAGCATGCAATTTTCAAGTTTAGAAGGAAAATACGAAAATGAGCATAAATATTTCACTAAATTAGAATTAAATTTGTAAATTGAGCACAAAAATGTTGAGTTTAGAACAAATTTGTCTCATAGGAAATGAAAATTTTTGAAAGGCATTTTTGTTCACTTTGGCGCCCCATACCCCATACTCTGGAGACACAGATAACAATGGTGAAATGAACAACTGCTGGTGGACGAACAAAAGTAGCTAATGAGAGATCTATTGTTTACGTCCACCAGCATGGCGGCGATGACATAACGTGAAAACCACCCATGAAGCCTTTATTGCATCTTGGGATATCGTTTATGTCTTCAATTTTGTCTGTGTCTTGCTGACCACAAATCGTACGACTTGCATTTCAATTACGCAGCCAAATAGTTAAATTCTAATTTACAAGTAAAAACGTGGACATAACAAACACAGCGAAAGTTACACTGCGGGGGAAACTACTTCAACAAACAAGGATACGAACGCACGAACCGAAGATACGGAAGTAAACGATCAAATAATCGATCGTGAGGCTGAGTTAGCAACTATCTACAAATCTTTGGTTTACTCACCTGAAACGACTATCTTGTCAGCCATTCGAAACGCGACGAATGCCACAAATATCCGCCAAACGTCTGGTCCGATACGAATCATTATCTTTGCGATAGGTTTACAGTTATGTGCGTTGAGTGTTCCTATTAAATACACCGTGTAGCGTCTGAAAGACCTGAAATAACATTCAGGTTCCCATAGCCCTTTTCGCTTCTCTTAGCCGGCAGGGCCTTGGCACGAGAAACGAAGGGCTCTAGAGTTGACCAGGGCCGGGTCAAACGTAAAAAAAAAAAGAAACTAGAAAAGTTCTTTAAAGATAAAGTTTTTACGTTGAGAGCTCAAAGATGATGAGTCTTTCATCAGTCTGTGAGTTTACTAAATAATTTCATGAATTACTAAAAAAGCGATGAATGTGGAAACTGTTCGGCGCGGTGTGTTTTTTTTTCTGATTCAATGCGTGACTTCTGGAAAACCGATTCATCTTTTAATATTGTTCCTAAAACTGTTTTAGTAATTCATAAAATGATTTAGTAAACTCACAGACTGAAGAAAACTTATCATCTTTGAGCTCTCAACGTAAAGACCTTATTTTAAAGGACTTTTCTTATTTTTTACGTTTGACCCCGGTTAAGCTTTGGAGACAAAGGATTTTCCAGTCCTAGATTGTAGCACTTCCGGTTTTCATGTAAGTAGTGGTGATGTTTCTATATAATGTCTGTGAGTGTCATGGCGGATTTCCCGTCTCGGGCTTCCTATGTATACAAAAGAAAACCGGCGATAAGGAACATTGTTGTTTTAAGGAAATACACTTGAATTATTTTGCCAACAGGCTTTGGCAAGTCATTGAACTTTCAGTTGTTGCCCTTTGTTTTTGAATCGTAGTTTGGAACAACTAAATCTTGAATTTTCGTTGTTTTTTAGTGCCATTTTTCTTTCTAGGGAAAAGCCCTGGGAACGAGGTTGCCATCCGGAGTTGTTGAGAATCCGACCTCTGGGATGTCACTTTACCTTTCTGAAGCACGGTTGGCAACGTTTCTTCGGCAAGCCATCGTTACTTTATCGTTTTTCCCCGAAAATATCTACCGGGTAGTTTCTAGCGAAAACCGTTTTGTTACAACAACGACAAGTATTATTTTTTGGGAGAATCTGCTCCGAAATCTTCCACGTCCTCTCTTTGCCACTGCTGTTCACAAATTCACTTCCGCTTAGTATTTCTTTGTTTTCCAATAGCCAATAAAAAAAATCAAATTAATTCGAAAATCCTATGTCTCCAGAGCCCTTCGTTTCTCGTGCCAAGGCCCTGCCGGCTAAGAGAAGCGAAAAGGGCTATGGGAACGAGAATGTGGAAATAAGCGCTAAATGCTTTGGAGTCGGTCACTTAAAATGGAATTTGCTCCTTTCCCGTGAAATTAACCCTGCCTAGTGGAACAAAATAAGCACAAAATGGACAAATATAATTCAGTGTCCAAATTATACTGAAAAATCTCGCTCGCTCCCATCCCCGCTCGCCTGATAAAACCTTTTTTGTCTCCTTCCCAGTCGCTCCGGCCGAAGTCACGCAACACTCCCAGTCCCCACGCGTGTAGCCTCCTACGCAGACGTTCTTTTGACTCGTCACACAATCAACCTCTGCTGAAACGAGCGGGATCTTACGGAGAGCAATCCAGAGCGCACTTCCCAATCCTGGAAAGTGTACTTTGGACTTGGACATTTTCTCGCGCGAGAGATCACAAAACAACACGGCGGATATCAACGTCGCGTTTCAACGAGTATGATTTGTCGATCAGAGAGGGGCTATGGTGTATTTGTCGATAAAAAGATGGATGTCTTCGTAAATTTACCGACCGGGTTCGGAAAATCACTAATTTATCAGTCTTCGACGTGACACTCTACATTACGTGCCATATTTTACATAGTCTGACACCAAGCGTTTGTTGACAGTTTCACTGGGATAGTGAATAGATATTTTCACTTAACAACTTTCGTAGGGCTTATGGTCTGTCCCCGATTTTCAGAGCAAGGCACTTTGAATCGGAGTAGATGTCAAATAGGCACCGAAATAGGTGAAGGTACGATAAACAAACCGGCTTCGTTTGTTAGCGGCAGTGTTTGAGGACTGGATTTCCTTACCGTGCGAGCATAGTCTCCTTCGATCTTCCTAGAAAGATCGAAGGAGACTGCTCGCAGGGTAGGATTTCCTCGGCGCTTGACAAAATGATCCCAGATTGAATTCCGCAACCTTCCGATAATGCAGAGCTTTCGCCATTGTCTTCTTGCAAAGAAATGATAGTGGTAGGGAAGGTGACAGATTTAGTAATTTTGCTTCGCTACGTTTGATGAAGGTGCGATCAGCGCAGTATAAACATCCACCTCCGTTTTAGTTAAATCTCGATGCAATTGCGTCGTTCTTATTACAGCTTTCTTAAATTCCTACCTAATCTCCTCTTGAACTGCTCGTAGGTCTGCATTACTTTTTTTGAAGCGAAGTAACCGCTTATAACATTGGGAACAAACCAACGCGTCGCTCAAGAAAAACAAACTTTTCAAAATCGATTTCCAAGGCATTTCCGATCTGCCCGGTATGTCCATAGAACTCTTGCCGAACACCGGTATGCTCGGGGGTGGGGGGTGTACTGAAAAAATTTTAATACGGGGAGGCTCCGCCCCGAAGTCTGACCCCTTACCCTTTTATATACCATTTCTGACAGTAAAGGCACCCCTTTCGTATACCTTCCATTGACAAATAGTACTCCTTTTGTATTCTTTGATTGCACCTGACGTCACGGCGGCCATGTTGGTGGAAAGAACAATAGCGAAAAAGTCTTTTGGGAATTTGACGCTATTATTATGCAAACATTGAGCTACATTTTTCTACTGTTTTGGCACCAACATGGCCGTCTTATCACGTGAGTGCAATCAAAGAATACCTAAAACAGGAAGTTCTTGTCATTTGCACATAGCGTTCAATGAATTAATACAGTATAGTCATAACGTATGTGTGTTCGAAATATTTTAATGAAAGGCCCTTTTAAGTATCTCAATGGCAAATTTCCCTACCCTTTCATATACTTCGACTCGGTTAAATCTTAACCCTTTCATATGCCTGAAGCGTGAAAAAGGTACCCCTTTCGGGCGGAGCCTCCCTTATAGGACACTATAGGGAGTGTTCCCCTCCCCCCACCCGGGCTGGTATGCTCGCAGTACGGATTATAATGGAACTACAGAGGAAAAATTATTTCCAATATACGTTTTTGAAGATTAAAAGTTATGATTTGGAAGGGAATTCGCGGAGAAACATAAATTGCCTCAAGGGGTCTCAATGGAGCATTTTAAACGTAGCTTTTGATTGACTTTGCACAAAAACCTAGCTCCGATTGGCTCTGTAGTAATTTTCACGTGGACTCCGGCTGATCTTTGCTAACAATGGGAAAGGAATGTACCACTCGTTTCAGCAGACGTTGTTGGAGAGGAAAGATTGCGTGACGATTGCTACGCGCGTGAAGACGGGAGGCATTGCGTGACTTCGGCTGACAAGGCCTGCCCCGATTAGTGCTCGTAGAATGCTAAAAACTTGCTCACTACTAAAGGCCACATGGTAGCGAGGGTTGAGCCCAAGCATTAGCAGCCATGGACAGCTGTTTCGGCCTTGTTGGGCCTCATCAGCATGGCATAGCTAATGCTCAGGCTCAAGTACCCACATATCAATATAACAAGCAGTAAAAACGTAAAGCTTGTGGAATGTGGCTGGAGTGACAAAGATACCTCACAAATTAATGTGATCTGGTAAGCTGAAGCCACTCTAAAGGGCACTAAGGCCACATGGTAGTGGGCATTTGCCCCTTAAATCTACCAAATGCTTGGGCTCAATCTTTGCCCTTAGAGTGGCTTCACCTTACCAGATCACATTAATTTGTGTGACAATTGTGAGGTATCTTTGTCACTCCAGCCCAATCCCACAAGCTTTACGTTTTAACGTTATCGATTGCATCCAGTAATGCTAAAACTCCTCTATTCTCAAGACTCTACTTTCTCAGTGTCTAAAAACATGTACGAAACCGAAACAAACTGTTACATCCTCTTTGCATTGTTATTTCGAAGCATGACAGAGGCTTAAAGGTGATCTTGAACTGCGTGCGGACTCTTGCTGTGAGCAAAAATGCATTGGAGAAGACTGAAACACATTCCTTGCAGAGGCTGGGTATCAGTTACAATACTAGACAGGGACAGAAGCGAATTATTTGCTTTTCAAGGGTCGCAATAGGTCCGTGAAAGTTATCAAGTGACAGACTATTTGTTCAAAACGTTGGTAAACATTCAGTAAATTCATAACTAAGTGAAGCATGATCGTCCGGGTGAGTGTAGTCCTGAGAAGGACTGTTTGTGGTGACATTGACTGACGTTTCGACAACCTGAGCGGAAGTCATCATCAGAGTCAAGTGATTGGAGTAACGTCAGGAGATGGTATAAGTATTCTGGTCGTTGATGTGATTGGTCAACTAAGTCGTGATGTTATTGGTTGTCTGTCAGTTAAGCCGTGATGTTATTGGCTGTGAAGACTGTAAACCGTGATTGGTGCGTTTCGATCCGTCTTTTGTTAGTCTGTATTGTTAGTCAAATTAGTCGGTTTGTCTATTGTTTGTCTGTTGCTGATATCGTCAATAAGTCGTTTGTAAGGTGCGGGAAGCTGTTGACAACGGTTCAGTGGTGTCTGTTCTAAGTTAGTAAACCAACTTTCCAGTGCGATCCTTTGGTGGTAGTTAGTACAGTAGGTAATGCATTTAGCAGAGTTCCAGTCGATTGTGTGGTTTGTCAGTAAATGGTGCTCAGCAATGTTATTGTTGATGTCACCATTCTCGTCGCTCGTTTGTATTCAGTCAGTGTTACGTTCAAATTTCTGCCAGTCTCACCGATATAAGTGGCCTGACAGTCGCAGCATTCGATCTTGTAAACTGCTCCCTGTCTGTCCTTTGGTTCGTCTTAAAGTTGTGATGGGTCTGTGAGCGACACGGATATTGTAAGGTTGTAGTATCCGTAAAACGGTCTCAGAAGTTTCTTTGATGTATGGTATAGTCGCTGTAGTGACTGGTGTCGGGTTAGCGTTCGTAGCGTTTGGTTCTGTCCTGTAAGTGTTGCGTCTAACAAAGTCGCGGTTGTAGTTGTTCTTACTGAAAACGTTGTCTAAGTATTTGCGTTCGTCTGCTAAACTCAGGGGCACCCAACGACAAGTTTCGGTAGATATCTGTTCGGTGGAGGGTAGTTCGCCTTAGGCTTTCGGCGTCGATTAAAGAGTGTACTCGGATTTTCGTAAGTAAAACGTGGCCTAAAAGATTCGTAATGTGGAAATCATAACCCCTGAGATTTTCTGAAAGGTCGTTTTTGCTGTTTTTGGCAGTAAAAAACGTCAGCTAGCATTTTCGGAAAGAAAAAAAGGTTCCCTAGAAAGTTCATTTCAGCTAGTATTTTCTCAAAGAAAGATTTTGTTACCTAAAATTTTCGGGCAATTAACATTTCAGCTAGGGAATCCGAACAGATCAAAGTTTTCTAGCTAACCAAAACATCACTTTAAACAGACTTCAAACACCATAAGGTACTTAAAATTGCCTTTCTACAGCTTTTAGCTGCTTTGGCTCGTTGGGTGCCCCTGCTAAACTGTCGCTCGAGTCGCAAACTAGTTGCGCTCGTCTCGTTAAGGTCCGTATTGTCGTTGCTTTGTGTGAAGTAGAGTTGTAAGATGATTCGTCAAGTAGTCTGTCAGTGTGTGTAGGTTTTCTGTAAACTGTCGTCTGTAGTCTGTTGTTGTCACGGCTAACAAGGCGGTCTAGAAAAGGTATCTTACCATTTTCCTCGATCTCCTTGGTAAACTGTATGTGGGCGTTCTATCTGTTGAGGTGTTCGTGGAAATCGTCGATTTCGTCTTTGTGTACAGCTGTGAAAGTGTCGTCGACGTAACGTAGCCAGAGCGGTAGCGTTCGTTCGTAAGTCGCGAGGGCTTGTTCCTCGATGTTTTGCATGACGATCTCTGCTACAACAACGGAAACTGGTGAGCCCATAGCTGTCCCGTACAACTGTTTGTAGTGTTTGCTGTTGTACTGAAAGTAGGTAGACGTAAGGCAAAGGTTAAGTAAGTCCATTAAGTCGTCTGTTGGTAGTGGCAGTTGTAATGTGGAGTTCTTGATGGCGGTCTCAGTACAGTCTAGAGCCAGTTGGAGTGGAATACTGGTGAACAGTGATTTCACATCAAAAGAC
>JAEMWC010000086.1:1307500-1320000 GCA_016490735.1 Pachyseris speciosa | reverse complement strand
GTTGGTTGGTATTTCGGCAGCTCTCTACTTATTTCAACTTCTTTGCTTTATTATGCCGGTAAACCGGATTGAAACGTTACGACATGGAAGCTTGCTTGGTACAGAACCTTTGGAAGGAATAAAAGAGCGCTGGAAAAGCGATACTATGGCAAAACCAGCTCTAACTGCCCTGAACGAGCTTGCAGTTCGAGCAGTCAACACGGCGTCAACCACAAAGTCAAACTCTCAAAGCACACCACTTCTAGTTTGGCCTATTGCCTATGCTTATTGCTACTAACGCTTTCCAAAATATTTTGTGTTTTTCCAAAATAGCATTTTCCGCAAGAAATGGGCTCTTTATCGCTAAATTCGAACGGGATTCCGCAAAAAACGCCTTTTTCTTTAATCCTCTTAAAATCGAGACACCAGAGTCGTAATATTTAGCGAAATAACACGGAAGCAATGAGTTTTTGAGAACACAAGTTTATTGCAAAACTTACGGACACAGAAATTGCTGCTATATTAAAACGCAAAAGTATGAAGTACTTTGCGGACTGTTAAGTTTGCTGGATTTTTATAAACAAAAAGGATGCCATTTTCACTGCCCTTAGAAAAAAGTACAGTATATGTATACACATTTGTCGGATGGACAGACATGAGAGTACCTAAATCTTCAATTTAATTTGAAATATTCATCAATACCCAGAAAAGTCAATGATTCAGGGGCATGTGAGCCACTGTTACAGACTGAAAAGAGATTTCACCACTTAACTAACCCTATCCGGGCATTGCATTTCAAAATTACAAAATTACAGCATGGGTCAACAAAGACATCAACAGACCCATGCTGCAGAAATTCTGCGGCTGCTAATGACCCATGTGGCAGAAATTCTGTGCCCTCTACTGATCCATGCTGCAGAAATTCTGCAGCCTCTAATGACTCAGAGGCCGAAGAATTTCTGCAGCGTGGGTCATCAGAAGCCACAGAATTTCTGCGGCATCTCATCATTTAGGGGGTGCAGAATTTCTGCGGCATCGGATCATTTAGGGGGTGCAGAATTTCTGCGGCATCGGATCATTTAGGGGGTGCAGAATTTCTGCGGCATCTGATCATTTAGGGGGGTGTAGAATTTCTGTGGCATCTGATCATTTAGGAGGCTGCAGAATTTCTGCGGCATCTGATCATTTAAGGGGTGGAGAATTTCTGTGGCATCTGATCATTTAAGGGGTGCAGAATTTCTGCGGCATCTGATCATTTAGGGGATAGCAGAACCTATTATCCGCAGATTTTTTTGGGGATTCAATCCAAATGAATATCATGACAGTCAATTTTCTCGGACATGCCCCACATTGCAGAAATAAATAAGTACTTTTAGTTGATCCTTAAAAGGCGTCCGTGAAAACACGCTAATTTCAACGTTTTTTAAAAATCTGCCGACAAAAACTATACATTTATGTTAGAAAAAGCTATTTTGGAAAAACACAAAATATTTTGGAAAGCGTTTACTCTTGTCCAGTGGCAATGTTGAGCGAAACCCTGGTCCAGAATCAATTTCTCAAAATGGAAATTTCAAGCTGAGTACAGTCAAAGGCTTGAGAATTTGTCACTTGAGTGTGCGAAGTCTTGTCAACAAGATCGATGAGATCCGGGTTTTTTGCGGGACCCACCTACCGCACGTTCTGTCCGATTGAACGACACATGGCTAGTTTCGTCAATCAGGGACAGTGAAATTCAGCTTCACGGCTACTCTCTTGTACGGAGAGATAAAACCCGCTGAAAAGGTGGTGTTCTCATTTACGTTTCCCCGAACCTCGATTACAAGGTTATTCAAGAGTTTGAGAACGACCAACCGGATCGTTCAATGCCTTTGGATGGAAATAACACCTCTAAAAGGGATGGAAATAACACCTCCAAAAACTAAAGGTTTTATTTTCTGTTCCTGCTATCGCCCACCGAATGTGGTTAACGAAGCAGCTTATGTTGAGGGCTTGAGAAGCATGTTTTCAGTAGTGGCTGATTGGGAAAAGGAAATTGTCATTACCGGGGATCTGAATTTCGACCTGAAACAGTCGAATAAACCTGCATCTCCTAAGCGCTTTATTATAACATGACGAAAGAGTTTAGTCTACGGCAGATTATTGACAATTTCACTCGCATAAATGAACATTCAAAGACCTTGATCGATTTATTTTTTACCAGTCGCCCTGACCTATATGTCTCGGGAGTAATTTACCAGTTGGTTTTAGTGATCACTCTGCGATATTTGCTGTCCGTAAACTACATCGTTTGAAACCGCCTCCCCCGAGAGTAATTGATACCCGGAATTTCAAGCGTTTCAATCGTGATACTTTTATTGAAGATCGAAACAAAGTTCCATGGTCAGTAATAAATTCCTTCGCAGATGTTGAGGACTCATGGGACTCATTTAAACAGCTTTTTGGTGAAGTCGCCGATTCTCATGCCCCAAGAATCCGCGTGCGAGTCAGGGGACAAAAGGTACCATGGCTGACACGCGAGGTGAAACAACTAATGAATGAAAGAGATCACTTTCATAATCTGGCATTGAGGACGAACAATGAAATTCATTGGAGCTCTTACAAGCGCTTACGCAATGTCATGACTTTGAAGCTCAGAAAAGAGAAACAAAGATATTTCAATGAACAGCTCCGGGAGACAAAAGGAGATTCCCGTGGGGCCTGGAAAAACCTAAAACAACTACTTGGAAATGGCTCTAAGAGTAGCGGCGCTGCTGCTCGTACGGCAAATGAAGCGAAAGACAAGTGTAACATTTTTAATCGCTTCTTTGTCTCTTGTGTGGAAGATTTAAAGTAGACCCATCGATCAAGTGCGCGATCATTTTTCAAGTGGCTACCTCAAATTGATCGTCAAGAAAAATTTAAACTACGAAAGATCACTGTATCGGAGAGTCGTAAGGCTCTTAACTCATTTCCTACGAGAGGCCGATATATTGGTCATAAACACCGCTAGTGCTTTGAAAGCTGCAATTTTCCCAAACCCCGTGCTGTCGTTGAAATGAACTGTTCTTTTTGCTAAATGCTCATTTATGTAGACTTTATCGCTTCGTAAACTGACCAAAAATCCCAATTGTCATTGAATGTGACCTTTTATTCTGTTGCAAAACCAAACATGCTCCTGGACAACACTGAAAACTAAGCAACTTTGTCTTGAAGTTTTTAAGTCAAAAATTCCTTTTAAAGCTAAAAATCTACATTGCCAGCAAACTTCGACTCCACTTCTTACCATCTGTTCCACAATTTCCTGCTCACTTCTTTAGCGCGACGTGGATAACGCGTTTGATTTCAGTTGCTCTCACTGATCTGTAATTTTCGCGTTCGTGACCCAAAGGAATTCTGGGATATTCGTCGATAACAGCCGCATAGCAGTCCGCCAATTTCCGTTTCAGATATTTTTTAGAACCGTGTCGAGCCACCCGGTCGTGCTGACAAAACATTGCTCCGATTGCATTATTTACAGGTCAAAACTTGCCAAAATTGCCATGCCAGGTCCCGGAATCCACTCACAAAACGACTAAAGACACAACTTCACTCCGTGAATTGCCACCACTCGCTCGAATACTTTCAACGGTCCACTTCGTGTGAAATTGATTCTCACCTTTGTTTTCATTCAAAGGATTGCCTCCACCCTTCAACCCAGCTGTATGATGCCAGGCAGGGGAGGCGCCACGTAGCTCTCGGAACAGCTCACAGGATTGGCTGAGAAAACAATAAACAAACAACAGAAACAATGGAACCTAGCCCTGAAATAATGGAACTGCGTGGTAATAAGAACCAATGAAATAAGAGGTTACTGAGAGGTGCGTGGCATCTGAGGCAGGGGGCTTCTGAGGTGGAAAATGGCTCGAAAAACACACTTATAAATCAAATAAGTAACGAATATTAGCTGCAGTAATCGTTCAGAAATAAACGACAGCTAGCGTGACAAGCATGACATGAAAGATAGAGCCTTCGATGTTGTGTACCAGCGAAATCTCCGTGGTAACCCCTTATATGGAATAACCAGATCGACTTGACCTCGAACCCTCGAAAATGACGGAAAAACACGTACAAAATGGCAGTAAGAAATGAGTTAAAGAATTAAAATCAAAGAAAGCTACAGGTGTTGATGGTATTCCATCTCGTCTACTTAAAGACGGAGCAGACGCCCTGGCTTCTTCATTGTCCATCATTTTTAATTTAATAATAATAATAATAATAATAATAATAATAATAATAATAATAATAATAATAATAATAATAATGATAATCACTCTATTTACGTCTCAAATTTATCTAGCCGAGCACAGATGCTCTACTCATTGGGGAGACTAAATCAAATCAACTCTAACTATCCAACAAAACGTTTTCCCTGCGGAATAGAAAAAAGCGAAAGTGACCCCTCTGCACAAATCAGGTACAAACGATGACCCAAGAAATTACCGCCCCATATCCGTATTACAAGTGGTATCTTAAGTCCTAGAACGTTTAATCCACAAGCAACTTGGAAGTTATTTTGATGGACACAACTTGCTCTGTAAATCACAATCCGGTTTTAGGAGAATGCACTCAACTGAGACGGCTGTAACCTATTTCGCCGACGAGATTCTCATGAATATGGATAAGGGCTTAGTCACTGGTTCTGTGTTTATTGACCTGGCAAAGGCTTTCGACACAGTTGACCATGACATTTTGCTTAGCAAATTAGAATATTATGGTGTATGCGATGAAAGCCTTCCATGGTTTAAGAACTACTTCACGGGAAGAAAGCAGTTCGTGTACATTCAGTTCTCAGTCATCTGAAGAGCTTGCCATAGCTTCTGGAGTGCCACAGGGGTCCATCCTCGGAGCCCTGTTATTCATTGTCTACATTAATGACCTACTACGCTGTGTCAAACACTGTTCTGTAAATATGTACCGGCTGATGACACAGTTTTATATCTTTCTGGTCCAACTGTACACAGTTTAATTTTTTACATTAACCAAGTTCTTCAGTGTTTATCTGAATGGCTAGAAGACAATGTTTCAAAAACTAACTGTGTTACTATTTACATCTCAAAGGCATAAAGAGCGCGATTGCATTTTAAATCTTAATCTTCTCGGAAAGTCCATATCCTGCGAAACTTCTTTTAAATACCTAGGCGTGGTGTTCGACAATTTTGACTTGGAAGGCTCATGCGGACTACGTGTGTAAAAGGTAGCGTCAAGAGTTGATATCCTGGGCCGTCTTAGAAGTTTCGTCACAAAACAGGGGCACCCAACGAGCAAAATCAACCAAAAGCTGTAGAAACGCATTTTTGAGTACCTTATGGTGTTTGAAGTCTGTTTAAAGCAATGTTTTCATAAGCTAGAAGAAATTCATCTGTTCGGATTTCCTAGCAGAAATTTTAATTACCCGAAAATATTAGGGAACAAAATCTTCCTTTGAGAAAATGCAAGCTGAAATTAACTTTGCACGAACTTTCTAGGGAACTATTTTCTTTTCGAAAATGCTAGCTGACGTTTTTGACTGCCAAAAACAGCAATTACGACCCTTCCGAAAACCTCATGGGCCATGATTTTTCCATTGCGAATCTTTGAGGCCACGTTTTAGTTAAGAAAATCCGAGTGCACTCTTTAATCGACACCGAAAGCGCAAGGCGAATTACCCTCCACCGAACAGATATCTACCGAAACTTGTCGTTGGGTGCCCCTGACAAAAGAACAAAAGAGGCAGCAATACTTGTTCACAACGCTTTAATTCTTCCATTATTTCATTACTGTGACATTGCCTGGAGTAATCTTTTACAGCAAGATATAGATCGACTACAGCGCCTACAGAATAGATCTGCACGGATTATCACACGTTGCTCTCGCTCATCTGAAGCAATAGAGCAGCTGCACTGACCGACTCTTTCCAGCAGATGCTCTTACCACAAGGCTAAACTCGTTTTTCTCTGTCTTCAACTCATTCTGAGTTCCTAGCTATTTTTCATTATATTCTGCCAGATTTTCGAGCATTCACAATCATTCCACAAGGCAAAGTATGAGGGTATCCCTACCAAACGTTAAACAGAAGTTTGGGAAAAGGACCTTTCTTTTTACAGGCGCAGAAATTTTTAACAACCTCCCTTTAAACATTGTCAAGAGTGAAAACATTCAAACGTTCTGCCGCCGAGCGAGACATTTCTTTTTATCACAACTTTGATATTTTTATTATATTTTAGGTTAAAATGTTTTTATTTGCATCGTATTTTTAGGCTTTTAATGTAGTTCTTAAATTATGTTATTGTATTTTTATTAGGCTTTTTAAATGTAACATTCATGAAAATTCTTGATGTAACTTAATTTTTTAAATATAGAACCCCTATGGAGACCAGCCTTAGAGCTGAATGGGCTACCCTGTGTAAATAAAGTTTCACTTCACTAAGAAAATGGTGGCACAGATACTTTCAGAAGTCAACTATGCGGACCGGTAGAAAAAACAGCTCTAACACAGAAACAGAGAACGCACAAGAAGATTGTACCCTTCGTGACGCAATTTCATCCATCGTTACCGTGTTTGAAAAACATACTAATGGACAAATGACATCTAATACAAGAACAACTATTACTCAGAGAGATATTCAAGGAACCTCCCTTGAGTTCTTGTAGAAAAGGAAAATCACTTAAAGATATGCTTGTTTTACACAATGCTATGGGCACACTGCAGGAGTCGCGTTGGTCTGTCAACCTCATTTTAATCACCAACAGTAGACTACAACTAAGCGTATGAATTGTAAGGATAGTAGTTTTAAAATTTATTCCATAGACAGGATCGAAAGGAACCAATCATAAATTTCGATGTTTTCCTTCGAGGTCCGCCACCTTTAGCCAAGCACTGTTATCCCGTGAAAGTACTTTTTTGGATATGTCTTTTACAAAATTTATTATTTTTCCACAAAAAGTGGGGAGGGGAGGGTGTGGCTTCCCGGCCCCTCCCCCTGCGCCGTCCTTGTATAAACGAGGAATATTTACCGAGCATTATGCACTGGTAAGCGGATTCACAAAATCGAATGGGAAATGAAACGGATACGTCAGATTCCACCACCTCTCAGCTATTAGTCAAGGAGCTATTTCCTGAAAAGGCCTTAGTTAAGGAGTTTGCACAACCCACGGTACAGAAAAGGTTTCACAGCGACTTATAGTAGATCAATATCTCCTCTTTAATGTCAGGTACTATGTAGTGTCAGATTGTGGTATCTCTCATGAGATACAAAGCCGTATTTACCATCATCACACTAACACCACGAAAACGAGGCTAGACTCGTGTTTGCTGTGTAAAACTACAGTTTTATGACAATTTTCACTCAAATCGGCTGTGCACAATTAGAACTAGAAACATTCCATCATTTAAGTCTTAAATAATATCTATATGCCTATCACATGACTGGTCACGTGACGTTTAATGAGAAAAAGCTTCGAAAATATCAAAACAGTCAACTTACACTTTTTGTGGATCGTCATGGCATTTATATTCTTCCTGTATTTTAGCTTGAAATTATTGTGCAGGCCATATACAGTCAAAAGCTTACATGAAATACCGGATCTTGGTGAGAATGTCCATAAAATTGCCCAAAACGGGCCGTCCTCACAAAGCTAGGTCGGTGGCATGGAATTACACCGATCCCTTGCGTCAGTTTACACAGTTAATCTCATCTTCAGGTCATAAAGATGACATTACACGCTTAGAAATGATACTTTCAATCGAAAACCACAAGATATCAATGAAAAAAACATTACTGACCTACTAGTGTAAGAAACGTGAAAACGGGGCTGCAGTTAAACTTGGAAAAAAATTGTTTTATGAAGAAAATCTAAGGATTCAATACTTAAAAAAGATAATGTAGAGGGGATGTTTAAAAAGCGAATAAATTGATATGGTGAGTTAGTACAAGGAGAAGACTGGTTTGACTCTTGCAAAACAGATGTACCTCCTCTGTACCTATAATACTGGACGTTTGTCTTTTTAACGTACAAAATATTTTTTATTTTCTTATCAAGCACCTAAGATCCCTGTTAATTGTTTTTTCTTTCAAAGTTCACGTTTTGAAAGATAAGAAATAGTTGTCAAAATCATTTTGAACTTGCTGGTTCTTTGAGAGGGCTTGGGACTGAATGGAAGTAGTCACGAGACTTTAAAGCGTGCGTTTGAATTTAGAACAACCGTTATGGAGAAGTTTGCTCGTGCAAATGGATAGCTTTGCTCTTTACGTGACGTTCCGATAAAGAAACAATCCATTGCCAGGTATGTATTAAAGCCCCATACAATTTTTAATTCATTCTCTGTTGCTGCTGTAGGTTTAAGTAGGTGAAATGCCCGTAATCGGCTAAGCCACTTAGCGAGAGGAGGCGGCGGCTGAAATTCAGGATATGACGCGCGAAAAGTCTCAATATTTTTACATGAATGCATTTTGCAAAGTGGTATAGGGACCCTCCTTACTGGTTTTTCAGCGATTCACAGCAGACCACTGAGTTCGCCGGATACGTCTTGAGCAATTGCTGTATTGACTGTTCATTTACTAAACATTCAACAAATCTGCTCTGTAAGTTTAAACATTTGTGAGAGACAGAACTTTTTCTCATACCGAAAAAAAATAAAAATGTGCCCTCCTTGGCTATCTTAAAATTGTACAAAATCGTGTTTTTCTTAAATATATCTACGTTTTTAAAGTATTGTACTCCTGTGTTAATTAAAGTTGTAATTTTTTTCTTTGATTTTCCGAAGTTAAAATGTTTCTTTGAGTTGCTTCGTAGTGGAGGTGTTATTCGACTGGACAGACAAATTTAAGGCAACGTACACTGCCGTGACTCCTATAAAACTCCCCGGTTTTCTTTTCTAATATGAGTTCGGCACTATATTGAACACATTAATATTCAAAAGCATACCAAGTAGTGTAAACCAAATGTAGCCTCAGTAATACCTATAACAAAGGAGTTCTTGATGCCGTGAAGCAAAGTAAATTTAATATCCTTAATCACTTGAAAAAGTGCCGCGGTCTTTATAAATTTTAACGTTTTAGTAAGACGTTTATTTGAGGGCGGAGTGCCACTCTCTTTTTGCATGTTGGAGGACCAAGTGCATGCAAAGAAAGGTAAGTCATTTCAGAGCACCACTTTCGATTCCAAGTGTTTAATTTCAAATGAGCCCGGCGCTCTTTTTTTGGAGTGTTCATACGAGAACAGTACTTTGTGTAATAAGTACGGTGGTTACCTCCACTTACTCAAAACGTTCCAATATTGTGTTTAGGTAGATACTATCAGCAGTAAAGAAAATGAGACCGTCGGATATCAAGGTTAAGTTCAAAGTTTACAACAAGGCTGATACGGTAAATGGGCAGGTTTTGGCTGTAACAAGATCATAGCAATATAAAATATTTTTCCATCTATATTTGCAGTCTCCAAAAACTGGTGGGGTGGACGATCACGAAGGTACGTGCGATATTTTGCTTAAGCCAGCAAAGAGGAAAAAAAGTTCAGATTTTGATCTTTGTATCATTTGCCAAGACTCAGATGATAAACCCGTTAGAAAAGCCCAAGTATCTTTAATACAAAATTTTGTGAGTGCAATGGAGCTCCGCCGAGATGATGTATTTGATCGCCTAGAGCCCGATTCGGCCACTTAAACAGACCGACACATCGTATGGCACTCGTGTTGCTATGAGACTTACACAAGTCAACAAAATCGCCGGTACGTGGTTGACCAAATTGGTGAACAAGCGAAAATGCCAGAGAGAGTACAGCCAAACGTGCACAGCGCATATCAGTCGATTGGTCGAAATGTTTTTTTTTTGCAAGAACAAAACGCATAAGAAGGACAAGAAACTCATTAACATTGCAACCTTTGAGGCTTGTGAGAGCATAAAGAAGGCGGCAGAAGCAAAGAACGATGAGGAAATGCTTCACACTCTGAGAAGTGTCAACGACTTGATAGCAGCCGAGGCTAAGTACCATAAATCCTGTTATGGCTCATACACAAGCAAGTCAAATTTGAGGTTTCAAGTCCCCCGCGGTAAGGAAGAAACTAAGCATGACGAAGCTTTTAATGATTTAATATCCATCATTACACCGAAAATCGAAGCTGGGAATGCTTACGATATGAACAACCTTCTAAGCATCTTTAAAGGGTCATTGCAAAGCAAAGGTGTCGACTGTGAAAGTTATACGAGACAGAAGCTAAAGTCAAGATTAGTGTCCCATTTCAAGGAAGGTTTGATTTTCCACCAGCCACAAAGCACAAAGCCAGAGCTCGTGTACTCATTAATGCTGCCAGCAGCTTACCAGCCCCTGACCAAGCAAAGGGAATGCAGCATACTAGAGCTACACATACTTCACATCAAAATGATGACGCCAAGATGGTCTACACTGTTGCAACAATAATCAGAGGTGACATCAGTCAGTGTAAAGGCATAAACCTCCAGCCTCTTAATGTGGATGATGTAAGCCTGTCCAATTCTAAAGCACTTCTCCCAAGAAGCCTATACTGGTTCCTGCGATGGGTCGTAACGGGGGAGGAATATGAAGATGGAAAAGAG
Organism: Pachyseris speciosa; assembly: GCA_016490735.1. NCBI lineage: Eukaryota > Metazoa > Cnidaria > Anthozoa > Scleractinia > Pachyseridae > Pachyseris > Pachyseris speciosa. The sequence continues at coordinate 1,309,453 of JAEMWC010000086.1, read as the reverse complement.
GGCTTTAGAGAAATGTCCAAACCGTGTTCGAATATCACCGATGAGAGAAAGATCATTATGACTGGCCAAGACCTTGTCCATTGCGTATCTCACGTTAGAGTTAAGCTCCCGAAGCATGTCAGTCTGGGAATTTCAGTGAGGCATCTAACTGGCTCAAAGCAGCTGATTACCATCCTCAACAGAATGGACCACTGCTGTTCCTACGAAGAGGTTGAGTTAGTCGACACATCTCTCGCAAATGAGATACTTGCAAAGTCAGATGAAACAGGTGTTATCATACCATCAAACATACATCCTGGTGTTTTTGTTCAAATGGCGGCCGATAACAACGATATTAATGAAGAAACTATCGACGGGAAAAATACCACGCATGCAATAACACTCGTTGTCTATCAGCGCAAGCAGTATGGCCCAATGCCGCCACGTCAAATACACGCAAATCACTCTCAGAGAAGAAGGTCACTGGATTCAACAAGACACACTCTGGCCATCGAAGAAGTTAGCTTATGCGGTAGACGAGCACCTCCTACAAGTCTTCTGGGTCAAATCAAAATGGAACGGTTTCAATGCAATAATCATTTTTTATCTGCTTGCACCCAAGATCTTGCTTGGATGTTGCTTCGCCTTCATCCCACCTCAATTTTTAAAGAAAGCACTAGTGTGCCATTACCTGAGCAGTGCATTTCAGGCTGGAGTGGGTTTCATTCTCGTTTTTTCTCCGAGATACCAGTAAGCACAGTGATTGGCTATTGCCCAATGATACACGCATCTGCAAGCGAATTCAGCACAATCTTCACGCTGATGAAGGTTTCCCAAGAGGTGGCAAGGAGATTACAGCAAGATGACTCTGTCATTACATTCGACTTAGCCATTTACAGGAAAGCAAAGCAGATTCAGCTGAAATTTCCAGAAGAATTTAAGAACACCGTGATACGCATGGGAGGATTTCACATAGCTTTGAATTACCTGTCCCTTCTCGGAAAGAAGTATGCAAATTCCGGGTTAGAAGACCTTCTGATAGAATCCGGTGTCTATGCTGCTGGTACCACATCAGTTCTTATGCTTGGGAAGTCGTACAACCGTGGCATTCGAGCTCACAAGCTCAATATGGAAGCATTCTTTCGTCTTCTCTGGCAGGCATTTCTGCAGTGGCTGGAAAACCAAACAGCGGAAGTGACTACCCAAGACAAGCAGAATTTGAAAGCCAAGATCCAGGAATGTCAACGCTGCTTCAAAGAGAACGAATCAATCCGACAGAGCTGCGAGGCAGTGGTAAATGGCATGGATGCTATAACTTCTCTGCTCACCGTCTTGAAGAATGAAGGAAAAGCGAGGTCGAAATTATTCAGCTTCTGGGAAGAGTACATTGCCATGGTAATGATACTTCTGCAGTTTATCAAGGCAGAGCGCACTGGCAACTGGAACCTCCACTTGTCGTCTACAGCCGCAATGATCCCTCATTTCTTTGCCATGGATAGAACAAATTACGCACGGTGGTTGCCAATTTACCTTGCAGATATGCACAAGCTTGAAGAGAGGCACCCTAATTTTTTCCAAGAATCTTCTGCTGGAAATCACAGTATTAGTCTTTCACAGCAGCCGTTTGTTCAAGTCTGGACCGATATGGCTCTGGAACAATCAATTAACCTTGATTCAAAGTCAAAGGGAGGCATAGTTGGCATCAGTCGAAGAGAAGATGCTGTGGAGCGCTGATTTTTAACAAGCCACGAACGGGCTGCCATCACACACTCGTTGAAAGAGATGTGTGGGCTTGAGAATTATGAACAGGTTGGCACTCACAAGGAAGCTGGTGCGGCTCGGATGAAAAGGGACCAAGAGGACATTGACCGACTTGTTTCAAGCTTCAATTCTGGTCTCTTGACAAACCCCTTTGATATCCCTGACGACTGCGACATATCAGAGAAGCTATCCCTTTCAAACATCGCAACTGGT
>JAEMWC010000086.1:1292500-1297500 GCA_016490735.1 Pachyseris speciosa | reverse complement strand
ATAGCAAATAAGCAACAGCTTAGGGCAACAAATTTGAAATCCTTACAAGCGAAAGATGGTAGATTGTCAGCCGTTGTAAATATATTATATAGAACGTTCAAGCAAGCAACCGTGATTAATTGTTATTAATTTTGTTATTTTTATTTATTTTAGTATTTATGCTGTCAATCAATTTAATTTTAGGTATTTCAGGTATATTACTACATAAACACCCCTTCCAATGTAAATTCTCATTGTACTTGAAGAAGGCTGGTTTGTATTTTTTTACTTTTGTGTTTTTCCTGGCTTCTAAATTCCCTGGACGGGAATAAGAAATATATATATGTAAATACCTTCGAAGCCATGAAAGCCGTAGAACAATATACGTATGGAGCCATGCAAACACAGTTTGCCACTCAGCTTTTTTTTCCAGCTTTTTTTTCTTTCAATAGAGATGTGTGTCGAAAGCTGAGTGGCAAACTGTGTTTGCATGGTTCCATAAGTATAAGGCTGGTTTGGCCTGTGTTGTATCGGTCCCTGCTTTGATATTCTTTGTAGTTTATATAGAGTTTTAAACGTTTCTTAATTTGTAAATATGGAATTCAGCCCTAGGGCTGTATATTTATGGTATATAATAAACTATTTATCTTCACAGCTCGTAGTCTTGGAGGAGAGTATATACCAATAAATGAACAGTTTCAAAAGCTACGACCTGCTGAGAACCGTTAGAGCGCCAAAGTCGTCGTCTGTCATATGAGACGTATTTATGGACTCAAGCTTGAGTGTACCCAGTGTACCCACTACCCCGGGCCAAGGGATATAACTTCCGGTTGTAGACTATTAAGATCAGAACTTTCAAGAGTCGCCCTTTCCCCAACCGCTGATCAATAGGACCGAATTAGGACTATAGCTACGTGACTGCTTACCTGTTGTTTCGAGCGTGCGCAAATTTCGCCAGAAATGCCTCGAAGAAAGTTGGGCTCACTCCGTCATCCACACTCTCCCTTATCCCCAAGGTATGTTTAGCCATAGTTGGAAGAGTAGACGAACCCTCATTACTGGTGAAGCCGATCATTAACGGCGCATACTTGAAATCTCCCTTATTTCGCAGATTTCGTGGCGTATCAAGAAGAAAGTTCTTGTCAACGACTGGAGCCCATTGGAGATAATCAGTAAATCGCAAACTTGTGGTTTGAGAGGCGGTTTGTATGTCCGTGTCCTTCTTTTCGTGTAAACAGGCCACCATTGCGCTGTGTTGATCTGTAGGGCAGCTCAGTTTTTGAGCTAGCTCTTTAGCAATATCCACTCCTATTGAAGTCGGTTGAATCGCAAAGGTGCTAAAATCTACCCCGCTCTCTGAAATAGCTTGGTGGAAAAGGTCCTTTGACAGTGGTGATAACAAATGAAGGCCTACACTCGTCCCGCCAGCGCTTTCTCCAAATATGGTCACCAAGCTGGGATTCCCGCCAAAATTTTCGATGTTGTCTCTGACCCACTTCAGCGCTTCCACCTGATCCAACATTCCTAAATTTCCAGGAGCCGCGGAATCTCCGGTCGTCAAGAAACCAAATGGACCAAGACGGTACTGCATTATAACAACTACCACACCATGAAGAGCCAGTATTTCGCTGGGAAATATAACCGCAGTACCACCCACATACCCTCCACCGTGAATGTAGACCATCACTGGTAAACTCAAGCTGACATTCGGAGTGTACACGTCGAGATACAGGCAGTCCTCGCTGTACTTAAAAGTGGGAGTGAAGAGTTTGATGAAACCTTCAAATGCATCACCCTGCCAGCAGATATTTCCGTGTCTTTTAGCCTCACGAACGCGAGGTTTCCACTCTTCTGGCTGTTGCGGTGCTTTGAACCTGAGGTCTCCGATCGGTGGAGCGGCGAAAGGGACGCCAAGAAACTTGCTGGCAGATTTGAACGGACCAGACGCATTGGGGTACAGAGTCGTTTGCCCTTCGATTTGTCCATACTTCGTTGACACGATTACAGAAGGTACCAGGGGCAAAAATGCACAGAACACGAACAAAGTTGCAGATAACATCGTTCACTTCTTCTCTTTACGAAGACGTCCGCCACTATAACTATGTGCTGAGAAGCGAAGCGAATGAAATATACAGCGTATTTATAATGTGATAATGACAAAGCGTTTTTAAATTCTAGAATTATACGTCAAGTCAAGCGTTGATAAAATTATCTATATTGTTCTTTCTTTGTAATATATTTTCTTTGAGCATTTAGTTATTTTGCAAGAGAGCAAAAACACTCTGTGGTTATCGTGAAATTCACGGATGAAATGTATAAACCCTATGAAAATATGGATGCCTTTACATTATTCTTTTGTTCGTATTCAAAATAGCCTCACTAACCTCGTTCGGGATAACAAATTCTTTAGAATTTTGATTTCAAAAGCTACAATAGGTTAGTGAGGCTGTTTTGAATAAGAAAAAAAAGAGTAATTTAAAGGCAGCCATTTTTGCATTGGGTCTTTAGGGGCCCTCTATAGCTGCATTCACCCTTCATTTAATGCATTTAATTAGGAACACAAGTCATCTGTCGTAACACATGTCAGAGCCATTCATTTCCTACGCTGTGGTTGAAATTTAGTCCAAAGTAGTACCGAGAAAAATCCATTCTCCAACTCAAGGAATGTTTGACATCCGTGAAAGGAATGGAGAACAGAATGGCGCACTTAATGACCTTTTATAATCGAACTCGACTGCTGAGTGAATGTATTAATAGCGATAGCCTTAACTCAATACAGTGACTACCTGTTGTGCAAGCATTCTTGAGATACTTTGTTGTAAAGAGGGCCGTGTCATGGATTGTTAGCAAAACTCTGGAAATTAATCTTTTAGCTTAGGGGACCTGTTTGTCAAGAAACAAATTTTCTTCAAAACGGCCATTTCAGCTCATGGAAACTTTTCTTAAATGTTTTTGATTAAGCGCGCTTAGCCAAGATGTAAATGAACGATATGACAACTTGAAAATGTCGAGCCGACGTTTTCAAGTTGTTCCCTTATTGTGGTCAGGTTTTTACTTGAAGTCATCTCACGGCTGATGATCTAAAAGTCACTCTAGATTGATTTAGTAAATTTAGAATAAATATGGGGTAATTCCGACGATACCGCCCCTTTAAGCTGTGGTGCAAGTTTTCAAGCAAGCGGACACTAACACAGTCATATATTTAACAGCTTCTAATTGAAGACCACTAAATTTCAATTGAGTGGGTTTTTGGCGAATATTGCCACTGATGCGATCGTCATGCGAAAGCTTGGTAGCCACGCGTTGCAATCGGGATTAAAAGTCATTATTAATGAAAGGAGGGAATCACAATTATGCGTTGTGTTTTTAAATAAATTATTCCCCTCAAGGCACATGGCATGGAAAAATGACAGGTGTTTCTTTAATATGCTTTGTTTTGGTATATTTAGCATGACTTTGACAACTTCTTAAACAAAACTCTTCATAGTTGATTCTGTGGGTCGTTAAAGAACCACTAGTGACAAAATGAACCCTAGCTTGTGACCAACCCTGGTGTCCAACTAAAACTCTCAGCACGAGTGGTCGGCTTGGCGTAATCTTACCCAGATTTTGTATACACCCGGTGAAAGGCTTCGGCTCCTTTCTAATTCGTAATTTTGCTTTTCTTCTTGACTGTTCTTAAGTTTCGAGATTGCTTTAGGAGTATAGTTTTGGAATATTGTATATGTTTTTGAACTTCTTAACCACTATTTAGTCGTACCTTTGGGTATATAATTGGTTTCTGTGGGTGTTTAAAACAGGGGATCGACTATTTATCGAGTTTTGAGTCGCGTTTGAGTTTGAGTTATTCAGTTTATTTATTTTATTTATTTAACTTCGCCAGTCAAGCTGACAGAGCGTCACAACAGCTTGCGCCAATTACAGTGGTCCCTTGATAATATAAACTAAAGCCCTGGTCAAACGGCGCATGATAGTCGATGATAGTTGATTCTCTCCAAACTATCATCAACTATCACTAACTATCATTCACATGGTCAAACGGCGCATGATAGTCGATGATAGTTGATGATAGTTCACCGGCAGTCGCGCGAGCAAAGGTCACGCGAGCAGCTAGTTCGAGGCTCTTTCCGCGTAAAATGTGAGCACTAAAATGGCTTCGCGTGAGACAAACTTGTAGAGGTATGAATTTATCGCGACGAAAGAGGGCGGCAGCTTGCTTAATAGTAATCGATTTGTTGGAGGGGTCTCGCCGGATTGCCCTTCTTAACCGATGAACATTTAGTGATACGCTTCTTTTTTTGCGGTGTCTCTTCTAATTCTTGCGAGTTGACACTTTCTTCAGAAGATATCTTCTCTATGTTATCTTGGTCTTCAATATTTTCGTTGTCATGATTATCATCTTGGATATAAACACGTATTTCTGAAGCTGCAGCTGAGCCTTGCGAGGAACTTTTGGCGGCCATTTTAAACGAGCCCGCCGATTTTCGGGGAAAACAGCTGACCAAAAACTATCATGAACTATCATACGCGTGGTCAAACGAGAAAAACTATCATCGACTATCATGAAGGATTTGAACAAGCTCAAAATGAATGATAGTTGATGATAGTCGATGATAGTGCATGATAGTTGGTGGTCAAACGGAAGCGAGCGCTTCAACTACCATCGACTATCATCAACTATCATCGACTATCATGCGCCGTTTGACCAGGGCTTAATGATAAAATGACCGTTTTTACCATTTTTGGCAATTAAAGTAATAAATATTTGAGTATAAGCAGGAGCCGATCACTGGTATAAGTCCGACTGGGAAGACAAAAAAACACCATTTTCTTCGCACTCAAAGTTATATTTGCGTGATTTTTTTAAACTGAATTTCAACTGATCAAAGTGTCGGATAAATGAACCAAAACATACCCAAAAGACACGCATACAGAAAACGCGTAATCGAGTCCAAAAAATGCGCAGATACACCTCAATACATACGCAAAAAGGGGTCATTAGTATGTATGAGCTTGCTTAT
>JAEMWC010000086.1:1082500-1287500 GCA_016490735.1 Pachyseris speciosa | reverse complement strand
GGATCCCCGGATCTGGCGAAGTTTGCGTAAGTGGTCATGATAAAAAAAGTGACGTTGTTGTCAGCCTCGTTGTGTTGAAAGGGCCATATTGGCACCAGAGGGTATCCAAAATCGTACGGTGCGTTCACACCGTGATCTACACCCATCCAATCTGCATTGAAGCTGAATATTGACCTGTGGGCAAACTCGTATATGTACACTGGTGCAACTTTGCTTTGAAAATCGGCGACCTCGTGACTGGGTGCGAAGTAATAATAATCACTCACAAGATCTACCAGCTGACTTCTGAGAGCGTACTTATCACTGCTGTCAGGCCATGGTGTGTACACGAACTCTAAGGCATCCGTAATCACCTCAGCGGTTTCTTTTCTGAAAGAAAGAAAACAACTCAACTGTTGTGTTTGAGTTGAAAACCATGGATGGTGCAGCAATGTCATTTCAGGCAGATAAGAAGAAATTCGCGCCACCTGTACACTACTAGTACTCCGTTAGGGATAGTACAGCGAGAAAAACACGCAAAGGGCGCGCGATAATTGCCTCCGGCGATGAGATGAGTTTTTCTTCTCCTCGCAAGTCGCGTCTTCACGCAAGACACAATTATCGCGCGCTCGCGTGTTATTATTATGTACGATCTCAGTGCTATAAATTGCTTATCATCATCATCATCATCATTATCATCATCATCGTCATCGTCATCGTCATCGTCATCGTCATCGTCATCGTCATCGTCATCGTCATCGTCATCGTCATCGTCATCGTCATCGTCATCGTCATCGTCATCGTCATCGTCATCGTCATCGTCATCGTCATCGTCATCGTCATCGTCATCGTCATCGTCATCGTCATCGTCGTCGTCGTCGTCGTCGTCGTCGTCATCGTCGTCATCGTCGTCATCGTCGTCGTCGTCGTCGTCGTCATCGTCATCGTCCAAGTCGATTTAGGTCGATTTCTTGTTCTCACTAAGTTTATTTATTTACCCAGGATTATCGATCCTGAACAAAACTGTCAGCGTAGTCCGTTCCCCCGACATCGGAGATCAATCCTACATGATCACCCATGTCATAGATCTAAAATCTGACCTTTTGAATTGATCCTCGATGAAAAAAATGTACGAAATATTACATGGATGACAAATATATTATACGAGAAAACATTACGTTATGTTCACAGCGTTACCAGCTTCAAAAAGATAGCGAACAGAATTTTTTTATCCATGGTCGCACACATGTCGTGACGACTGGCCAAAAAAATGGAGGCAGGGTGGCCAAGCGGTTAGAGCGCTGGACTTGCAAAATTGCGGTGGCCCCGGGTAAAAGTCCCGATCTAGCTCGACAACGCTTGTAAATAGCCAACTGGTCTGCCTCCTGCCAGTTGGGATTCTTAACCTGTTATGTTTATTTCAATTATTTGTTTTACGTATTTGCTCGGATCCACTAGCCTTTCTGTACTATAAATACTGCCGAGGGTAAATAAAGGTCATTTGCTTATTTATTTTTTGATTAAGGGAGGCATCTTAGTTAACCTGGAGTTCCATTGAAAGAACATGCGAAGGCTCTAAGTACTCCAACGGTGAAATTCGACTTAAGAAGAAAAAGTAAAGTCAAATGAAGAATGATCCTCGCCGTTGTGAACGCAGTTCATATATGATTCATTTCATATATCATTCACAAAAAGTAAAGTATGAATAAATTTACCTGCTGTGTCGAGCCTGGGCATACTTTGCTAGAAAGGTTTTGAAGAAAGCCGTGCTCACTCCGTTGTCCACACTCTTCATCAGTCCAATGTAGGACAAATTAGCCATGATGCCAAGAGCACCAGCGCCCTCGTTACTGTTAAAGCTTATCATTAACGGCGCATTCTTGAACTCTCCCTTTTTTCTCAGGTTCTGTGGAGTGTCGTGAAGAAAGTTTTTGTCAACAACAGGTCCCCAGTGTGTGTAATCCACGATCTCGAAGTCTGCTGCGGCGGACGCCTTCAGTATTTCTGGAGGGCTTTTTTCGCGTATGCAGGCTACCATTTTGCCGTGGTCGCCGGTGGGACAGTCCAACTTTTGAGCAAGGTCTTTAGCGTAATGGAGGCCAAACGATGTCGACTGATACGCTTGGGGGCTCAAATCCACACCGCTCTCTGCTATGGCCTGATGGAAGAGGTCTTTTGACAGTGGGGATAACAGATGAAGGCTAACACTCAATCCACCGGCGCTTGCTCCAAATATAGTGACCTTGCCGGAGTTTCCACCAAAATTCTCAATGTTCTCTTTGACCCACTTTAGCGCTTCCACCTGATCTAACATTCCATAATTTCCAGGGGCTGCGGAATCTCCGGTCGTCAAGAAGCCAAATGGCCCGAGGCGATACTGAATCACGACAACTACCACTCCCTGTAGGGCCAAATAGTCAGCAGGCCAAGTGAGCGATGTACCGAACTCGTAACCTCCACCGTGAATGTACACCATCACTGTTAAACTCAAGCTGACATTTGGGGTGTACACATCAAGATACAAGCAATCCTCGCTGTAGGTGAAATTTTGCACGAATAGTCTGGTTAAAAATTCAAGACCTCTGCCCTGCCAGCAAACGCTTCCATGTTCCTTCGCTGAACGAACGTCAGGTTTCCAGTCTTTCGGTGGCACAGGTCCTTTGAACCTTAATTCTCCGACAGGTGGAGCGGCAAAAGGCACGCCAAGAAACTTGTTGATAGTTTTGAACGGGCCACTGACGAGACCTGAGGCACTGACGAGACCTGAGGCAAAGAAGTACAGAATATGACCAACGTTGCTACTAGAGCCTTCAACATGCTGCTTTTCGTCTGGAAAAATCTTGTCAGGGAGCACTTCGTCTCACTTGCAATAATCACTGACTGACTGTGTTGATAAATGAAAGAAGAATACATCTGAATTGTGTCCAAGTCGGTGTTTTTATACAATGTGTCACGCATGGCAAAATTAAAATGAGTCATAGTGATGTCATCTCTATTTAAAAATGTTGAAAGGCGTTGTGATGGCATTAGTGCTTAATTGTTCTCAATTTGGGTGTTTAATGTTACATTTTTGACACACAGTTCCCAGGGAAGCCCTAAAAAGAACATATCGGAAGTCATACCCGAACGTGAACGAAAATAATAGAGCGCACAATGTAAAGAGTAACCCTTATATTATGTGGAGAAAACAAATGCAGCAAATGATCGCGTGTGCGAAATCAAGTTGCGTGATACTGGCAAGAAGTAATGCATGACTGATCGCCTTTGTATAAGCAACTATATAGGAAAGGTTTCGTGAAAATACAGGAATTCCTTCTTCTCGATGTATTTGAGAACTGAACTTGTAAGGAACCGGCCCAGAATCACCAATCTTGGACACAATTCTGACACTACTTGCTAGTTCGTCCATTTTTTATTTTATTTTACTGCAGCACTAAGAAATGTTGGATTTGGCTAACGAGCGCCTCCATGTCAACATTGATTAGGGAGAGATTAGCAAACTTGAGAAAGTGTCAGGTAGCACGCTCGCGTGCTACGACTTCAAAATGATTCGATGAAAAGAAAGAGCCGCGGGCTGAACCGCTTAATGACGTATGTAAAAGGTTTATGAGCCAGTTAGTGAACGATGAGAGCTAAATTTCCCCGACCGACAGAGGAAACGTCAAACGTGGTCAGAGGAAACGTTCGATTATTATCACAAGGGGAAGGTGGAGAAAAGGGAGGGGGGAGGGGAAATTTGGAGGGTGACCCTCTTTCTTTGTACAAATCAATATCCGAAATTTAAGACAATCACCAGGTTTTTAGACTGACCAAAAAATGGGTAAAAATGTCTTTTAAATTGAAAGGTAGCGAAATGTAAAGTGGCTGCACTCTTCAGATGGAAATCTTGATGTTCTGTAACGAAACAATACTGAATAGTGTTGTCAAAAGCGTGTACAATAGAGGATTTTACAACAGTGCATAAGGTGGGGCGGGGGGGGGGGGGGGGGGGGGCAAACTTAATTTACACCTTTTGCTGTTCATTACGAGAAAATAAGCATTCATTTTCGTGAACTGGCGACCAATAGCTCGAAGAGACATTCATGGGCGCCAAAAACCAAACATCAGAACTCAGGTTCAATAACGATTTTTGCATGTTTGTCAATATTCAATACATTTTTAGGCATTCATATGCGTCATTCGGCATACAAAAGAGAAAATATACTTCCATTTGCGCTAACATTCAAGTCATTAACACCATCTTGAAAATCAATAGAGACAATAGACACACATTCATGCTTTAATACCATTCTGCACTTGACAAAAATTACGTAGCTTCTCTGGAGGACATAATGTTACAAGCGTACACCACACCGACAATGCAAAAGTCAGACAAATTTGTTATTGTTCAATTGAAAATCGATGTCTGTATATTGAATGCAAAGAACGCTCTATTGTCTGTACAAGTGCATTATAATTTGTCTGATCCACACTAACGCCGTTCAGGAATGCTAATGAATTTCAAACAGTGTGATGAAAACGTTAATGAATGGTCTATGCACTTTAATGTTTGTCTATTGTCTCCATTGATTTTCAAGATGGTGTTAATGACTTGAATGTTAGCGTAAATGAAAGTAAATTTTTCTCTTTTGTATGCCAAATGACGCATATGAAAGCCTAAAAATGTTATTGAATGTTAACAAAAATGCAAAAATCGTTATTGAATCTGAGTTACGTGCAAATGTTCGTTCTTTTGGCGCTCACGAATGTATCTTCGCTCTATTGGTCGCCAATTCACGAAAATGAATACGTATTTTCTCGTAATGAACAGCAAAAGGTGTACTTCTTAGGGATAAAGGGGATTAGTTTCTAAAGAAACTGTGGTGCTGCGTCGGTGGGGGAGTGAAACACGAAAATTTGGTTTATCAACGGAGTTGATAATGTAAATTGACCACCGTACGCGAATCCCTGTACGGTGGTCAATTTACATTATCAACTCCGTTGATAAACCAAATTTTCGTACTTCTTAGGGAGGACGGTATTGCGTAAACCTTCCCTGTATGTAGCTCATTTACCTTCTCTTCTTCTCTTTTCTCATTAACAAATGGCTGAACGCACGACCTTGATTTGCGTATGCGTGAAGCAGGGGCTTTCTTTCTAATTGGTCTTACGTTAGCATTTATTTGTCCAACGTTGGTAGCTCCCATGTGTTTTGTCACACTTTGAAGCAATGGTCGCACTTTGTAATAAAATTGTCTCACTTTGAAATACCTGTCGCACTTTGTAATAACAGTCCATCACACTTGGTAATAAAATAGCTGTCGCACTTTGTAATAAACTTAAAATGAAGGTGTCTCAGGAAGAACTTTTGGCTAGGATTGCAGTCAGTAGAGGCACCTATTTGTAATGAAGCCTATGACTAACTTTAACAATGCAAACACATCCCAGTTCTAGCTAGATTTAGGGGATAGTATCTTCAGTTTTTTCCACAGGTACTAACCAGACATTTAAAAGAGTTTAATTTTCAAGTTTATTACAAAGTGCGACAACAGTTATTACAAGTGCGACAGCTTATTTTATTACAAAGTGTGATGGACAGTTTTTGTTTATTACAAAGTGCGACAGGTGTTACAAAGTGAAAAGATTATTACAAAGCATGACAGAACACCATGGCCTATATTTTTGAAGAAAGGGAAAATAATTAAAGACCTTTGGCGATTATCGTAATTGTGCATTGAGTAATATCTTCATAGCTGTTATTTCCAAACGTTTACCTGACATTGTAGGACTTTCCACGCAGTAGTTTAATTTGTTCTTGAGGGAGTGACTGCTGGCTGATTTCTACTTCAGGATAATTTTGATTCTTGAAAATTTGACTGATATGATCCAAATTTTCTGAACAGGATTTCTGAAAATTTCTCTAACGACTGCGCACTCTAGTCTGCGTTCATTTATTCGCCTAAAGGTGAACTCGCTCACAACAAACATGCTTACGTAGATCTTCAAGCAATAACATGATAAACATAAAATTTAACTTCGCTGTTTCGTTAACGACTCTTAAAAGTATAGTAGAGCCTCAGCTTCATTTTTCATTAGGTTGAGGTAACCATTATTATCTGTTCGGTTTGCCTGGGGGCAAATTCAAGGGTTGCCATGATAAGCCATTCATGGACAGCGTCAAGCATTATGTCAGCGTGAGTTCAAAGTCCATGGGGAGCAGGGATGGCGCAGTGGTGAGAACACTCGCCTCCCACCAATGTGGCCCAGGTTCGATTCTCGGGCTCGACGTCATATGTGGGTTGAGTTTGTTGTTGGTTCTCTTCTCTGCTCCGAGAGGTTTTTCTCCGGGTACTACGGTTTTCCCCTCTCCTCAAAAACCAACACTTCTAAATTTCAATTCGATCTGGAATGCTCGAACGTTTCATACATGATCCCCGGCTCGGGAGATTGGGCAACCACTTCTCACGCTAGTGAGCCTAAATAAATTGATTTGATTTGATTTGAACGCTTATTGTCAGATCAGGGGGCTTCTTACACAAGGACAATTCTAACTAGGCAGGCAGAAGAGTGCTCCAAATAGCCTCCCAGCTGCTACTTACAGATGATAAATGAAAGGAAAGGCAAAATGCGTTTACGGAGAAGTAAACTGCACCGTACGTGGCTGAAAATTGACAACAGAAGTCAGTGCCGGGGCCAAGGTTCATAGAAGAGAAAAACATGCCTACAAGAACACAACTATTTATAAACTTTTAAAAGGGAACATCCATTCTTACAACAAATTGACGCATAATTGTGGTAAGAAATTACTAGATTCCAAATTTTATTTTTAACGTGAATAAAACATTTAAGTGTACAAACTAATCGATACCATCATCGCCTATTTTCGCTTTTAAATATCCCGGGCGCGGCCATTTTGGATTTTATGACGCGTTTCGGCTGCCCTGTTGTTTAACACAACAGATGTTTTGCTTCGTTTGCTTCCTGACAGTTGCAACAATTTGTCGTAACGAAATCCAAAAATTGCAGCGCCCGGCAAAAAAAGGCGTTAATGACACCCAATTTTTTGTGTACTTTAAATTCTATTCCCACATTATAATACTTAAACTTGTTTGAATATGTGAATGATCATCGCAGTTATGAACATTAAGCAGTAATAACAAAATCCTGCCAGAAAATAATTGAGGCGTGTACTAGACTCGAACCCACGACCTCTGCGCTTCCGGTACAGCGCTCTACCGACTGAGCTAACAAGCCATCTGGGAGCTGGTCGTTTTGTTGGTTCCTAATATACCCGTGAGTGTTGAATATATGAGAATGAATGTATGAAAGTCACATATTTGAACTACGGATTAATGATTGAATATGTGAATAATCATCGCAGTTATGAACACTGAAAGCCTGAAGAAAAGAAAAAAAATTCATGGTTGTACGGGATTCGAACCCACGACCTCTGTGCTCTACCGACTCTGGCTCAGTCGGCAGAGCGCTGCACCGGTATCGCAGGGGTCGTGGGTTCGAATCCCGTAGTAGCCTGAATTTTTTTCAGGCTTTACTTTCACCACTGCTCAAGTAGCGTTCATAACTGTGATGATCATTCCCATATTCAATCATTAATCCGCAGTTCAAATATATGATTTTCATATACTCATTCTCAAACTGAAGTTTGGAAACTAGTAATTATTTTCAACAATTTAGGGGCAATTTGTTGTAAGAGTAGAGGTTCCCTTAGGAAAAACGAAGGACTGTAACCACTGTCCACCATTGCAAACTAACAACTTAACCAATTGCCTAACATTTCAGTTTCACAACAATACAGATTTAGCTATTGTAATAGTGTAACATTCCGTACTGGAATCTTATGACAACTTAGCCAAAATTTATTTTTTTTTATAGAAACCGCATGCATTAAATTAAATTACTTACACTTTCGTTTAAGAGACCATTCTGAGCCAAATCTTTATTACTTTACCATCGCCAATAAGTCTGGAGACTGTTAAAATTTGTAGGTAATTAAACAACATTCTTTCATTACTTACTGCATCTTATGAGGAATCTAATTACTAGGAGTATTAACGTGGCTCAAAATGGTTTCGTTATTTTCAAACACCAACTCTTTGATGGATCGATACTCCCACAATTTTTTGGTTGTTTTCTTAAACATGGTTTCAAAAAGTTTCCCAATTATTTCTCAACAATTTGCGATCAATTTTTTTTACATATAAGGTTACCATGGATTTATGTGTCTATAACTAAAAAACGAGTCTGGTGACCCCCGACTTTTATTATCAAATTACAATTACCATATGAAGATTCATCTTTTTAAAAAATCTGTACATTGAGTTCAGAGCCACCTTAATTTTTCGACGATTTAAAGAAAACAGACAAACAAACAAACAAAAAAAAAAAAAAAAAAAAAAAACACACACAAAAATAACGAAACCATTTTGAGCCATCTTAAGGTCAGAGTTTGGTCGACTGTTGGTGACATTGTCTAATTTACATCACCACAAAGGCATAACTTAAGAAGACAAAAATAATTTGCCAAAGCGTTCCCATGGTAGAACCAGTGCTTCTAGGACAATCCACCTCTTCAAGCTTCACTTCTGCCAGTTGAGGATAGTAATCATTCCAGAAAGCCATTCGGAAAGGATAAAACGCCGGCATCATCTTGGGATCTGTGTCAACTCGTAGGTATGCTTTGTGGCTCGGGTTGTACCTCTCCCAAGTCACACCGCTGACCGGCTGTGGTGTGGGATCGCCGGACCTCGCGAAGTTTGCGTAAGTGGTCATGACAAACAAAGTGACGTTGACGTCAGCGTCGCTGCGCGGTAAAGGCCAACCAGCACTGACAGGGCCTCCAAAATGTACGGTATGTTCGATCCGTGAGTTGCACCCCACCAATCTGGATAGCGACTGTATACTGAGCTGTGGGCGAACACGTACATGTACACGGGAGCAAATAGACTGTGAGTATCGGCGACCTTGTGACTGGGTGCGAAATGGTAACGATCACCGAGGAAATTTACCAGTTGACTTCTTAGTCCGTATTTATCACTGCTGTCAGGCCTTGGGGTGTACATGAACTGTAAGGCGTTTGTAATGTCGTCAGCGATTTCTTTTCTGAAAGTAGAAAGCAAGAGCGGAAAGACTCCGATCAGACCACTATGCTTTGCGCGCCTATGTTGTTGTTATGTTGTGAATGCGGCAACGCGCGACGAACGCTATTTGTGCCTCTTATGCGAACTAAAGAGTAGTTTCCTTATGATCGCAGACGATCGGATATCACATATTGCAGATCGGGACCAGTCCTGCTATGGAATCGCAGACGCAGACACATACGCAGACGCAGAAGCAGAAGCAGAGGCAAACACAGACGCAAACGCAGACGATCGCAGATAGAACCTGTTTCTATCTTCTGCAATTGTCTGCGATCGTGTGATCATATGAAAACCAAAGTTCTGCGTTCTGCTATCGACACGCACGCATATCATGATATACTGCATTTAGAGCCATGTCTCCTGGAAACAAAACTCGCGAGAGCGAACAAATTTACTGAACGAGTTGCGCTGTTTGATGCTGTACGTGTGTTTTTAATTACAACCAAAATAGTAAACATATTCAGGATAGAACATAACTGCAAACAGCTGGCCAAACTAGGGGAAATATAAGATATCTACGGCAGACATGAAGACAAACTTCCGTAATATCAAAACTACGTACACGCAGCAGACTTTGTAGTGTATATATAGTATTGTTTCGTTCTAATTCACTTTTTGGGAAGGAAAAATGAGTTAAATAAGCAAAAAATATACATCTATACATGTTGTGGTTTAAGGAGGAGATTTTAACAATTTACTTAATAGATGACTAGTATTTCAATCAATTTCAATTATGTTTTTGGCCTTAATGTATTGTTTAGACGTGATGTCTCGATGTGTTACACGCAATACGAGACAATTGTTTGTTAGGAGTGCGATAAAGGGCTCATAAAGACCTCTATCCCAATCTATACATCCTGCTAAAGATTTGCTGTACGATTCAAACAACTAGCTGCGAATGCAAAAGAAGTGCAAGTGTTCTTAGACGGCTACACACTTTTAACAGAGCCAGCATGACACAAGCGAGGTTCTCCTCACTGGCCCTTATGCACATCCACCATCTAAGACATTGATCTGGAAGAAGTAGTGGAAGAGTTTGCTAAGAAGCACCCAAGGAGGCTTGAGCTTGGCACACTCCTAAAAGATTGAAAAATTTGAGTCCACGTTTTTAGGTTTTCTTTCAGCTGCCTCTTTCCATATCATACTGCCCTCAAAACGCACGCAGTGCAGTTTCAGACAACATAATTTTCAAAATTTCCCGGGGGAACATGTCTCCTGATCCCCTAAGAGGCTCGCGCTTAAGGCGCTTCGGTTTGTCCGTTTCCACGGAAAAATCGCACCCTCCCACGAAAAAGCCTGCCTACGGGCCTGTGGATCGGGGTACTGTTCTGTTCATCGAGAATTTTACGTTTTACGAGAACCGTCACATCACCCACGGACCGTAGCTATGTCAACGTCTTATCGAAATGTATGCTAAAACTATCCGATGCGATAATCTGATGTGGAAACAGAGATCTTTGCAATCGTTCGCGATCCGCGATCTGCGATCGTCTGGATAACACATGAAAACTCCCTCAAGTTATTCAGTCTCCATAGAGAGTCATGGCGATGTAAATGCCTTTAGACTGCGAGCAGTTATCGTACTTTTTTCTCAGATCACTCGCGCGAACAGACTTCGAAGAAGTCTGACGCTGTTCGAAGTCTAAAATTCCTCAAGAGAAGGCATCATTTTGTTTTGGACAAATTACAGCAAACATTCAGAACGGGTATTTCAAAATTAATAAGAATGCGTTGTCTGATGAACTGCAAGCACATGTAAACCAATAAGGTCAAGAAAAGGACATAAACAAGGGAGATACAAAAGGATTTAAAAGTGACATTGGGATCTTTGGATTTTCCAGCATCAACAAAATTGTATTTAAAACCATCATTTGAAAGACACCATCTTAGCGCAGACCAGCGTTAACTCCTCGGAGGTTAAAATTGTCAAAATTAGAGTTTTGCGTTCTATTATATTAGACAAAAAATTAATGCAGCAATTGGCGAATGAAATTTGCAAAATTATTATTAATAAATAGCTACCAGCCTTATGACATTTTTAATGCTAAGCTTACTACATGATGTTGCCACACGATCGAATGTTTGAACTGCCTTGATTTGTAGACTAAAAGTTGCAGAGGATTGGTGTCCGCTTACAGGGGCTGTTGCAGGATGTACGTGTAAGCGGCGTGAACGAACCAGCAGTGAATGTAAATGAGCGCTGGCAACATTTGAGAAACTGTATATGTGACTGATCATTGCATTTATGAACATTACTTAAGCAGTAGTGAGAATAATGCCTCAAAAAAATTCAGGCTTGTACGGGACTCGAACCCACGACCTCTGCGATACGGTGCACCGGCAAGACCAACTCACTATGTAAACAGCGTCGTCTATATATGCAGCATTTTTTAGTTACCATTCAAGCCTACCCCTCAAACAATGGACATTTTTGGCTGGGGTCAGCAATAAATTACATAAATAGACACAAAAATGAATAATGAGAGGCAGTATCGTAAAGAAAGTAAGAGAAAAACAAGGCTTTAACGTGATGTTTTTAATCGGTCTCGATCTCACATATTCAGTTACGGAGACTGGACGTCCGGGCAAGAGGCAAGTATTATCAGTACTAAAAATTATTATAAAATCAAACTTGTGAGCCCAGCTTTTATTGTTCTGCGTGATGTCCTGTTAAGAGACTCCGTCGAGGGAGTGAAGGGGTGAAGATTCGAGTTAAGGAGACAAAAATTAAACTAGAATTTACCTGCTGTGATGTGCCTGGGAATACTTTGCTAGAAATGTCTTGAAGAAATCTTTGCTCACTCCGTTGTCCACGCTCTTCATCAGTCCAATGTAGGACATGTTAGCGAAAATGCCAACACCAGCAGAACCTTCGTTACTGGTAAAACATATTATTAAAGGCGCCTTCTTGAACTCGCCCTTTTTTCGGAGATTCTGTGGAGTGTCGTGAAGAAAGTTCTTGTCAACAACAGGTCCCCACTGTGTGTGATCCATGATCTCGAAGTTTGCCGCCTTAGAAGCTTTTATTATTTCCGCAGGTCGTTTGTCGCTTATACAGGCTACCATTTGGCCGTGGTAACCGGTGGGACAGTTCAATTTTAGAGCAAGGTCTTTAGCGTAATGGAGACCAAACGATGTCGGCTGGATGGCTTGGGGACTCAAATCTACACCACTTTCTATTATGGCCTGATGGAAGAGGTCCTTTGACAGAGGGGATAACAGGTGAAGGCTGACACTCACACCACCAGAACTAACTCCAAATATGGTGACCTTGCCAGGGTTCCCACCAAAAATCTCTATGTTCTCTTTCACCCACTTTAGCGCTTCCACCTGATCCAACATTCCTAAGTTTCCAGGAGCCGCGGAATCTCCGGTCGTCAGGAAGCCAAATGCACCAAGACGATACTGGATCACAACTACGACCACTCCATGAAGAGCCAACATGTCACTGGGATATACAGCTGCTGAACCACTCTCGAAACCTCCGCCGTGAATGTACACCAACACTGGTAAACTCGAGCGGACGTTCGGCGTGTAGACATCGAGATTCAAGCAATCCTCACTGTACGTGAGATTCAGTGAACCTTTTTGTTGCCAGCAAACGTTTCCATTTTCTTTCGCTGACCGAACGTCAGGTTTCCATTGCTTTGGCGGCAGAGGTGCTTTAAACCTCAATTCCCCGATCGGTGGAGCGGCGAAAGGCACGCCAAGAAACATATTGATCGTTTTGAACGGACCAGATGCATTGGGGTAAGAAGCACCAGACCTTCGAGTTTTCCGTACTTCGTTGCCACTATCACCGAAGAGACCAGAGGCAAAGTGGCAGAGAATGTGATCAACGTTGTAAGTGAAGACCTCATCATGTTATGTTTACTGCGAGCAGAGACTCTTTTGACTTTCTATATATGCTTCGTGCCGAGAATGACACTCTCCTAGAATCTTGTCAAGTTCTTGTTGAGCATGCACCGCGTGTTGCCAACAGCAAATCAAATATTGGGCGCCGTTTCTAAATTTATTATTTACCTTAATATTGTGCCACTTTTGTCATTATGTAAAATGGTTTTATGATATAACCAATTTAAGGCACTGTTCGAAAAAGTGGTTATTTGAAATAACCAAATTGTCATTTGCCCTAAAGTGGTTGTCACGGTAACCACTTTATTGGCCTTTACCACACATTAGTTATTTAAAATAATCATTTTCTCAAAAGTGGTTTTTTGAAATAACCATTATCTTGTAATAGTGGTTATTTGATATAACCAGCCTTAAGCAAATTGCAAAAAAAATTGGTTATTCCACTTTGTGGAAAAGGGCAAAAAATTCATGGCTACATGGTTACGTGGTTACATGTAATGACTGCGTTGGGGCAAATTTATTATTTTACTTTATGTTAGGGCATCTAATGGTTTTGCTTTTTTTGTTTACTGTGTAGTGGAGCTGAAATTGGCGACTTCAAAGGCTAAAGCAGATTTGTGCAGAGCCTCTTTTCGTTCTCCCCACCCTTCAGAACAGGTGAAAGAGGCTGTTCACAGGGTGACACCGACTGATTGTATATTAAAGAATACTGATGAGGGGGCTAACTTGAAACAGAGAACGGAAAATAAGTGAATAGAGAATGGGGAATGAGGAACGAGGAACGGGGAATCTCTGAAATGTGAATCTCTAAAACGGAGAATATCTAAACTAGGGAATTTCTAAACTGACGGGAAATTTCTTGCCAGCTCTTCTAGTCTTCATCGGTCACTATTTGTCACGCTCTCCAAGACGCGTTGCGTGATGATGTATTAAAACAACATAACAACATGCAGCGTGTGTTGATTAACAAATTTTGGATGTTTAGATTTGTTGGGGCTATAATAAAGTAATATTCGTTTCTTTCAGTCCTTTAAAATTTTGTGGAGAACCCGGCTCTACTCTGTAACATGATAAATGTAGTTTTACTTGGACGACACGCGTACTCAGGAAAACGTTCAACACTGTTGATCTCATTAATATTTGCGGAATTTCTACAGGGCGCCTAAGCGCTAGGTATTTATGTCATTAACCGCGGAAACCGATTGCGATGTAGCTATCGTAACCTGCTTGCGATTATACGCCGTTACACGTATATGGAAACTAGACTTTGTTGGCGCAGAAGAAAAGCGACTCTCGGCAGATCCGTTAGTTATTTCATAGAACCCGTAGCCAGTCAAAGCCGGATAACTGAATCATCAGTGAATTATATGTTATTTCCTCAGTTATAAAGTAAACTACTTAGATGCTGCCTCACTAACCAAGTTACAAGTTTTCTCATTCAAAAAAAAAAAGTTTTCCATAGTATTACTGAAAAATGATATGGACGAAACATCATCATTCAATCCAGCAGAAGTCTTCGCCCGTTCGCTGTCCCTCGATAGTCTCCTGAAATACTCCAAACGTCCCATGGTGAATGAAACAGCCAAAGTAAAATGCATGTTTCCAGAATCGATTTATCGATTTATTTGAAAAAGAACCACTTTCCATCAGTGGAATAACGGGCCATTAATTGAAATGTTTGTCACAACAGTATCAAGTCCTAATTACTCAATCCACATCCCTTTTAAGAGAATCCAGTTTGTTTAGTCTGAAGATCGAATTGATATCATGTATTGCTATGAAAATGCCGTTTCACCGGTAGCGTCTTTCCGAATAGTTACAGCATAGAAAAACACCGCCACTACAGCATAGCAAGGTTCAGGGGCTTTCATTTGAATGGCCACAATTAAGATTTTATCAACAGTTTCAAAATAATATAATAAACAGAACTAGATTAAAGTAGTGCTCATCACCTTTTATATAAATGCTCGCAGTTTAAGACTCCCAAGTCAGGGAAAATTTACAATTTGTAATGAAGCAATTCCCCATATAGAGGTAAATGAAATTTGCTTATATGCTGGACATTAATTTCAGTTTGTGGAAAGTCACCGTAAGGAGAGAAACGCGCCCGTTTTTCTTCCAACCTTTCAGCAAGATCTTTCATCCGCACTCAGAGCATCCCCATAACAACATGAAAAACGTGAACAAACGTTGCCATGGTAACTGTAGTGCTAGCGCCGCTGGCCTCCACAAACTGGAGCTCCGCCAGTTTTGGTTGGTAATCATTCCAGAAGGCCATTCGGCGAGAATAAAATGACGCCGCCATATTGGGACTTGCATCAACAAACAGGTAAGCTCTGTGACTCGAGTTGTACCTCTCCCATGTAACACCGCTGACTTCCTGTGGTGTGGGGTCTTCGTTTCTTGCAAAGTTTGCGTAAGTAGACATGATAAACAAGCCTACGTTTCTGTCAGCATCGTCATAAGCAGGGGCAAAATTTGGGTAGAAGGGTTACCCAAAATCAAATATGACGTTTTCAGAATGAGGAACTCCCATGCATTCGGCTGATGCAGTGGTCTTTGGGCGAGGGGCAAACTCGTACACGTACACTCGAGCTTCTCGACTTTGAATATCGACCTCGTAACTGGGTGCAAAGTATTCCTTATCACTAAGTAGGTCTTCCAGCGCTTTTCTTAGTGCGTATTTATCGCTGTTGTCTGGCCATGGGGTGTACATGAACTCCAATGCGTCCTCGAGGATGCCAGCTTTATCTTTTCTATGAAAAAGAACGTGAATACAGGACATTTGTTTTGACCCCAAGCGGCTAATTGATGTAGTGGATAAGGTGGGGGAGAGACGAAGATAAGGGGGGTTTAACTCCTTCCGTGCTTCCTGTCCTTCTTGTCTCTGGCTCCCCTCCCTCAACTGGCAGTTTTCTGCGGTCCTTTTGTTATTCTAATACTGCTATTTTTCAACCTCTATCCGTTGCCTTACAAACGCCATCAATCTTCCAGATTTCAATATGGTTGCATTTCCTATCTTCATGCTTTCTCCTACGTTTCTTTCTATGCTCACTGAAACCTTCTTATAACTCACATAATAGATATTAGCTCTCAAACAACTACAAAGACAGTACAAATAAAACATTCATCTTACCCGTTATAATGAGCATAGGCCAACTTAGTCAGAAATGATTTGAACAGAGTTGGACTGACTCCGTTGTCTACCGTCTCCTTCAATCCAAGAGACTGACTCATTATGGTCTGAAGGCTGTTTTGCAGTCTCATTACTGGTGAAACCAATAATCAATGGTACTTAAATGTACGTTCCACTCTTCCGCAGATTCATAGGCGTACCATGAAGAAAATTCTTGTCTACAACAGGTGCCCACCGAGCATTCTCAAACAAGGGAACACTTAACGATTTAGAAGCTTCTTAGATATCTTTGGCGGCGATCTTGAGTATGCAGGCTACCATTTCGTCGTGGCTGGCTATTGAACACTTCAACTTTTCAGCAAGCTCTTTAGCGAAACCAAGGCCCACGGAAGTTGGCTGAGTTGCCCAAGTGCACATATCTACAGCGGTCTCAACAATTGCTTTTTGGAAAAGGTCCTTGGAGAGGTGATAACAGATGCAGTCCTACACTAGCTGCACCTGCGCTTTGTCCGAATATGGTCACTTTGCTAGCGCTCCCTCCAAAATATCTAATGTTTTCTTTGACCCACTTCAGGGCTGCCACTTGATCCAACATTCCAAACTTTCCCGGCGACACTGAATCTCCGGTCGTCAAGAACCAAATGGCCCCAGACGATACTGGATCACGACCACTACCACACCCTGAAGAGCCAAAACATCACCAGGCCAAGGGATTGATGAACCCACCTCGTATCCTCCACCGTGAATGTAGATCAACACTGGCAAGCTGGAGCTGATGTTGGGCGAGTAGACGTCAAGATGCAAACAATCCTCGCTGTTGGTGAAATCATCTGTAAACAATTTGATCAAATCCTCCGAACTCTTATCTTGCCAGCAGATGTTCCCGTGCTTTTTTGCTTGACGGGTGTCCGATTCCCAAACCTCTAAATGGTTGCGGTCCTTTCAGTCTTAGTTCTCCAATAGGTGGAGCGGCGAAAGGGACGCCAAGAAACTTGCTTACAGACGTGAACGGACCAGGAGAACTCGGGTATGACGTCATCAGACCTTCGATCTTTCCATAGTTGGTTGAGACTATCATTGAAGGGACCGGAGGCAAGAATGCCAAGAACATGAACAACGTTGTGACTATCCTCGGTAACATGCCTAAGAAATACGTTTGCGCAGGTTTTTCATGGTTATTCACGACGGATGGATAAACATAAGACAAACCAATTCGATCTAGTCCGCCAGCAGTCAGATAGACTATGCTTCACTTCACAGCCAATATTTAATGACAATCGCTTCGCGCTCCATAACCCAGGTATGCAAGGCCTTCTTGTTCTTTGATCGGTTGGCGTAAAAATAAATCTATTTTAGTTTGCACGTTGTTATGCTATAGCCCGCGGCCTTGTTTTGCTTGTTTGTATGTTTCTTGAGCTCTGTGACATTAAACCAAAAGTGGCATTAGCTGCTTTAGACGCCGTAGATAAATAAATGGTGCAAGAAGGGCTTGAACAAGCCCACTACTAGTCTATTACTTTTTCTCCTCTGTCTGCCTGTCTCTCTTGATTATTCGATATCTTAAAACGTCTTAAGAGGGAGAACCTTGGATTTCTACTTCAACATCAAACCGAACTTATGATTTTTAGAATTCTTCGAAAGCAGCGCGAACCCTTCGGGAATCCTTTTGTGCACCCGTATTATTTCGATTAAATACAGAGAGAATTTAAACAACCCGCATATAGCATCAGCTAATCTTGGCGGGTATTAGAAATAAATAACCACTAAATATTATAAGCTAAAGAATTACATTACTACTACAATATTACTATATTTAACATTTATTGACCGAAGTGGAGGTGAATAGTGTTTGCCGAGCCACGAAGCGGCGAGGTAAATATCCACCACTTTCACCGACACTGAGGTGAATAATTGTTTTAGTATATACCACACAAGCTGAATCACTAACGGACCAAAACATTACTTTACGTGTGACAAT
This sequence comes from Pachyseris speciosa, assembly GCA_016490735.1. Lineage (NCBI taxonomy): Eukaryota > Metazoa > Cnidaria > Anthozoa > Scleractinia > Pachyseridae > Pachyseris > Pachyseris speciosa. Next base: position 1,269,415 of record JAEMWC010000086.1, on the reverse strand, counting down.
ATACCGACAAGCGGTCTGAAATTTTAAAATCTCGCGCGCCGGCCGTTCGAAGGTGAACAGTACTTTGCTAATCACCTCCGATCGAGTTAACCAATCAGAGCGTGCGAAAAGCACTACTCACTTGTGTGGTACATACTAATATAAGCTATGCATTAGACTACTACATTATAAGCTAAAAGATACAGTTATCATGTAGTTACAACTAAAATACAATAAAGTTAAATTAAACAACACATAATAATCAAGTACAAGTAAAGCAACCTGGGCTGAGTTGCTCAAAGCATGGTTAGCGCTAACCATTGGTTAAGATGTATTAAAACCTATAGGTTGTCATGGTATTTAACCTCGATTAGCGCTTACCATGCTTCGAGCAACTGGGCGCTGGAAAGTAGAGAGGAGAGAATTGTGATATACGGCTGCAGGTGAGGTATATAGCTATAAAGTACAATAATTATACTGGTATTGAATTTCAGTATTAGAGAATGGGCGTCAACATGATAGTCCTCAATCCCAAGTACAGTTCGAAGCAACTTATGAATTTTTCTTTTAAATACTCTTTTCGTGAGCTTACGCCAGTCGGGGTGTAGACAGTTATAGTTCTCACTAACGTTTCATTTTCATTCCGTAAGCATTTTCATTTGCTGTATAAGTGTTACACACTTCACGGCTTTCTTGGAAACCAGTTGCTTGTAATCAACGAAACTCCATGCTGAAATAAACTACTCGCAATTTTCCATCTGTCTGTCTGTCTGTCTGTTTGTCTGTCTTTCTTACTGTCTCTATCCTTCTCTCCAAACAACAAATAATAGCCATTAGGATAAGGCGTCCAGCTGCTTCGATGTTTATAATTACTAGCGTAGCTCCTACACAACCAGTATTACTTCCCATTTCAATAACCTTCAAAGCAGGTATACTAAAAGCAAGCAAGCAAGCAAGCAAGCAACTAACCAACCAATTAATCAATCAACCAATCAATCAGTCAGTCAATCAATCAGTCAGTCAGTCAGTCAGTCAGTCAATCAATCAATTTATTAAAGTCATTGCGTGGGATTGAGGTTACCCTCGATATCCGAGCCAAGGGCTCATGTATAAAACGCAAGACTAAAATAAAATTAAGAGTTAAAGTGTACCATGCCATTCTTCCAAAACTAATAAGGCGCAGATTCTGTTTTTTCCCCCATTTTTGGTTTATTGTGGTTGAAATTTGAAATGCGGGAGATAACATATTCTAGTATTCTTTTATCGAGAACAGCCAGGAATCCCTTTTTATTTCAAAGCTTCCGAAGATTTCTCGGTTCGGGAAAGTATTTAGTTTTTAAATCCGGTTTCCATCGAGTGGTCTCAGGTTTTTGAGAAAAGTAACCCAATGTATTTTTTGATCTTGTAATTTTCTCAACTTTGTCCCCTTCATAATAATTCAAGATCAAACCCCTTTTAATGAAACAAGTGCTAAAACGTTGAAAACGAAGCAAAAAGCATTTATGATACTCAAAGGTACACAAGATGGGCTCTTCTCATTTACTTTTATTAATTTATAAGAGCTGATTATATATGTATAGTCATACATGGCTAGGTGATCTAATAGTATAACATCCGTTATTGGAATCTAGTGGATCTAGTGTTCCAAATGGCAACATGGCCATTGGGCAAAACGTCCTTACTATGTAAAATCGCGCTAAATTTAAAATACCCTCAGTTCCCTGTTTCCTTACCGTTAGATCGTCTGGATAATTGGTGCAAATCTGATAATATTGACGACCAGGTTTTTGTGAAAGGAATGGTTTGAAGTTTCTGCATAAGCGACATTGTAGCTACTTTAGGTTGGGCAACTTCATTCTGTTTTTAATTGTTGTTGTGTCAATAGGAAAACTCAGTTTAAATAGCAAATCCAAAATTCGAAATTGAAACTATCGCCAGTTTACTGGGTGGATTTCTCAGTAAGCTAATTAGCTTTATGTTGAACGGTTCAATTGGTATATTCGATTTCATCAGTTTGCTCCTTAGCCGCGTCTTCTTAAAGCGCACCAACCCCAAATATACGTTTCGCAAAATAAATCTTTGCACCTGTTTGAAACGCATTGCACCTTTTTTAAACCAAATCTTGAATTTTTATAGGCTGTAAAAGTTACCAAATCTAGTCGTCATTTGTCAAACGACCAAGCTTATTAAGGGTGGGGGGAGGGGGGGGGGGGGTGGTTGGTGTCTATTCCTGATGTGATGGCAGAAACTGGTTTGCGGTAAGTCTTTGTAAACATGTATGCAAAGGAATTTGTTTCGTCAAATCAGGAATACACCCACGCCCCTTTTGACTCGGTCATGTACCAATGAGGCCTTATTTTATTGAGAGTATAAAAGCAAGGGTCGATACAACGTAGAATGGTTTTAAGTTTTGTGTACTATATTTCGGCTGGCCAAACCAGCCTTCTTCAGGTACAATGAGAATTTACATTGGAAGGAGTGTTTATGTAGTCACATACCGGAAACACGTAAAACTAAAATGATTGACAGTGTAAAATAAAATACTAGAAAAAAGGTCTAAAAAAGATAGACTTAAAAGAAAAAATTAATTAATATGTTTCTTCGCGGATGTTCGCGTAAGGCCAGGAAAGCTTTTTTAATTTCAAAAGGCAGAAAAATTGATCCTGAAGGTCTTAACATCCGCGAAGAAACATATTAGTTAATTTTTTCTTATAAGTCTATCTTTTTTAGACCTTTTTTCTAGTATTTTATTTTACACTGTCAATCATTTTAGTTTTACGTGTTTCCGGTATGTGACTACATAAACACCCCTTCCAATGTAAATTCTCATTGTACCTGAAGAAGGCTGGTTTTATTGTACGTTTTGAAATCCATAAAATAGTCCAAAACTGGAAATAAAGGCTAAATGTTTTGGGGATAGGTGTTAAGTTTATACTAGTGCAAAAAAAAAAACTTTCTGGATTAGGGACACTTTAATTACATCAAGAGCAAGGCAAAAATGATCAAACCAATCCGGTAAAGCGCTTTTATGGTAACACGAGTGCCAGCACCACTGACTACCTCTTCCTTGATGTCAAACTTCACTTTTAGCAGTCTTGGATGGTAATCACTCCAGAAAGCCATTCGGTAGGGATGAAATGACGCCGCCATCTTGGGATTTGCATCAACTCGCAGGTAACCTCTGTGACTCGAGTTGTACCTCTCCTACGTAACGCCGCTGTCCGAAGGATCGCCAGACCTTGCGAAGTTTGCGTACATAGCCATGATCATCAAACTGACGTTTTTGTCGGCTGCGTTGTATGGAATACCCGGAATAAGCGGGATCCCAAAGTCGAAAGGCACATTGTTGAGATGGACAACACCCATCCATTCAGCGCCATAACTGACATTTGCGCGATGGGCGAACTCGTACATATACACTGGAGCAACTTTGCTGTGGATATCAGCGACCTCGTGACTGGGTGCGAAGTAGAAGAAATCACTGATGAGATTTACCAGCTGGCGCCTGAGTGCGTACTTGTCACTGTTGTCTGGCCATGGAGTGTACATAAACTTAAGGGCGTCCGCTATTAGGCCACCGGTCTTGTTTCTGAAAAGAAAGGAAAACGTAGTAATTTGTTATGAATTACCTAGCGATCCTTCTAAAGTGACAGATTGATTCACTTTTATTTGAATAGGGTAATTTACATAAGTTATTACATGGTACCTTTTTATCAGCACAAAACTACAATCTTGGACAAGTTCACTTAAGAAAACAGGTTTCTTGGACTCCAAATATATGTGTAGGTCAACAATATGCGTAAAGTAGCTCCCCCAACCCCCTTTTCAATGTTGAATTTGGGAAGCCGCCATTGTTAGGGAAACATTAAGGAGGCGCAAACAACATTGAATTGGAGAAGGGGTGGGTGGAAGAGGGGCTTTGTAAGTCAGTGGATTATTATTTTCACGTAGAAAGACTTTGAAGCTCAATAAGTTCTCAACACTTTTGTCCAGAATTGTAGCTGGGTTAGGGTTTTAAATGAAAAGTCCTATTTTAAGTAATAAGATCTCAACTTACGAGTAGCCCAAGTTACGTGCATGTACAAGCCTCGTCAGAAATGAGTTGAAGAAAGACGTGGTGATTCCATTATCTACACTCTCCATCATTCCGAGAGACATAGCCATGGGACCCAGAATGATGCCTGCCTCATCACTGTTAAAGCTTATCATGAGAGGTACATTCTTGAAAGCTCCCTTCTTTCGCAAGCTCTCGGGCGTGTCGTGCAGAAAGTTCTTGTCCACAACTGGAGCCAAGCGGAGGAAATCAATCAAAGGAAAATTGACCAGCTTTGTAGCTGCAATTATTTCTGTAGCTTCTTTCTTTTTTACACAGCCTACCATTTCCTGGTGATTGCCCGTTGGACAGTTCAACTTTCGCGCGAGTTCTTTGGCGAACATGAGACCAAACGAACTTGGCTGAGTTGCCCAGGGGCTCAAATCTACACCGCTCTCGGCAATGGCCTGATGAAAGAGATTCTTGGATAGAGGCGACATCAGATGGAGGCTTACGCTTGCTGCGCCAGCGCTTTCTCCAAATATAGTCACCTTGTTGGGATTCCCGCCAAAACTGTAAATGTTTTCTTTGACCCATTTCAGCGCTTCCACTTGATCCAACATCCCAAAATTTCCAGGAGCCGCGGAATCTCCGGTCGTCAAGAAACCAAATGGACCGAGACGATACTGGATCACAACCACTACCACTCCCTGAAGAGCCAACATGTCACTGGGATAAGCTAGAGTTGCTCCGGCCTCGTAGCCTCCACCGTGAATGTAGACCATCACTGGTAAGCTCAAACTGACATTAGGGGTGTACACGTCAAGATACAGACAATCCTCGCTGATCGAGTAATTTTTACTGTAGGGGTTAAAAAGAAATGAAAAAGTCTCATCTTGCCAGCAGATATTTCCGTGCTTTTTAGCCTCACGAACGCTCGGTTTCCACTCTTTTGGTGGTTGCGGTGCTTTGAACCTGAGCTCTCCGATCGGTGGAGCGGCGAAAGGAACACCAAGAAACTTGCTGACAGACTTAAACCGAGCAGAGGCATTTGGGTACGAATGCATCAGACCTTTGATATTTCCATACTTTGTAGTTACTGTTACTGATTGTGCAAGGGAAAAAATGCCACACAATATCAGCAACACTGGCTGCAAGGACAGCATCGTTGTCTTAAGCAATGTTTTTTTTGTCTAGTCGCGAGGCGGGCTCTTAGGCCTTCTGCTTCTGTCACTGGTGCGTGATGTGTAATCTTGTCGCACCTATATGTGCCTTTAAAGGGTCTTATGAAACACTTGTTCCCCACCATTGCGCAAATGACTCACGATATGAAAATACCGTATGAGGTAATCATGCACGTCAGAGCAGTGCTTTGTAAACTCTAGTTTGTTTATCTCAGGCGTTGAGCTGCCTGCTTCAGTGTTTATTTTTTGCCAAATAATAGGTTTTAATTGTCTAGCTTTGAGCCGTGGGTTACGTGTTGTAAAAAAAGCGATATGCATCTTTGAGAAAAAGAAAAAGACAAGTAAATAACAACTTGCCATGCACGAGTGGACCCAATCTGGGCAAACCATGACATCACCTCCCTGTTTACCACAATTGTTCAATTCCGGAAAGGATTAAAAAGTAGGTAATTGCGTTTTAGCTGGTAATATACCACAATCTTGTAGATTATCGATGGTATCAAGTTATCCACTTTTTTCGCAGAAAACGCTGAAAATGTGCTTTTAGTAATGCCTGAAAACCATTAGATCTGACATTTTTTGTTTCGTCAAATGCGATTCACAAAAATAATAATTCACTGTGATGAGGTACATGCAAGGACTCTGTTGGTCCCGAAGAACCCGGTGAACTGAAATGAACTAAGACAGGACACGCAAATTATTCCATTGTGAAATTAAGCGCACGATAATTTTGTTCTGTACTGAGACATACCCTTTACCGTGGGGCACGTATTACATTTCCTACGATGATTTTCTATCAAGGCCAATACATGTGTTCTTGAGGGAAAATATAGCAAAAAGGTCCTAATACGCAGATAAATGCTGGTAGTCAATGTTAGTTTGATAAATCGCTAGTTATCAAGTGTTTTTTAGGTGTACAATGTCGAATGGCCTTTTTTCCGTGTCAAACAGAGGCTCATAGACGATGTTACCTGCCACGTGCATTCACTGCTTTTGGATGAGAAGTAACGGTTCATTATGCTGTGCATTGTAATTTTGTTGACTCTATCAAGAACAGTAAAAAAGAATGCAAATTACGTTGTAAGAATGATTTATTTTCTGTAGAACGTGACGCAGAGCGTTTCAGTGCTGCCATCAACTAATTAAATGGAAAGTCTACTTCCAAAGGGTCTTGAAGTCAGCAGGCAAGTCAAAATTTTAAGGAAAACGACAACACTCTTTTTCCTACTTATAAATTCAACTTCTAACGCTTTGTAAATCTATCAACTGAAGATGACAGAAGTTTCTGTCGAAACATGTTTTGCAAATTTAAGAGTGTTGTCGTTTTCCTTAAAGTCTACTTCATAAAAAATCATTCAACCACAGCCACGATTGCGCCAAAACTGCAGATTTTTGGCCTGAGTCAAAATGAATTGGCTGAGCTAAACAAAACAAAAATACTGAACGAAACAAAACGAAAACGGCTGAGCTAAACAAAATCAAACTGACCGAGCTAAACAAAACCCAAAACTCACTCGAGAACGTGATGCGAAACGATAAAAAGTTGCCAGTGATGAGTCAGCCTCGACGGAAACTTTATCCCACCGAATCCTCGTTTCCGCCGACGATGCGGCGGGTTTCTGCGCGAACGGCAAATCGGCGAAGTTCACTGAGTGGAGGATTGAAAACGTGACGCAAGACAAAGCAAAATTTCAACTTACGAGTAGATATAATTAAATCATAATGATATAAGCGTTAATAAGAATAATTACATAACTTATTTGCTTATTTTCAATATTTGGAAGATCATAACAGTTATGGGTTTAACTTGTGGGCTCGCGAAAAAAACAAGAGAAGAAAAGAAAAACTAAACTCATAAAACCTTTAGCCTTGAACGTGATTGCAACCCATGTTTGAGACTCTGCTTAAGCTATCGAGCATGTATAAGAACTGCGGAATACATTTCTTAATTCACGGAAGATCATGACCAAGGGAAGTTGTTGTTCCGAGTTATATACCTATTATTGTTAATCCCGAAGTAGCTGATGGGGTTAAAGCCTGGGGCACATTTGGGGCAGTTGATTGAACTATAAACCATTTAAAGGTATATTGTGGCAAGTATGGATCCAGCATCGATACTTTAAGGAGAAGTATATCACTTCAACTTGTCAAAATGAGTCATTTTGTTCTGAAGAGGTCATCTCAACCCTGTATTATTCAACGAGGGAAATTGCCCTTTATATTTGAGGGTACCATCTCTGTTTGTTCTTGAATCGATAGGTACTTTTTCCCATTATACATTATAGCGAAACTTGTATTGATTTCTCGGCGTATGCCATTGAAACTCAAGTATGTGATGAAAAATGGCAAGTTCGATCATAGCTAATATTATGATCACTTGAATCTTTAAATTGCTTTATTAATAACATGACTAGATAATCACATTTGCACTGCACGTAGCATCACGAAAAAAAGGAAACGACATTTTACAGAGCCCCTATCGGCTCAACAAGTCCAATAATATATAACTTCAGAAACATATATAATAAGGAATGCACTAGCTGAGCTTTAATTTTGACTTAGCAGGTAACATTGCTTTACATGTCTTGGCTTCCATTTTCAGAACATTCGTAAAATGACAATGAGCACAATCTGAAGAAACGTTGCCATTGAAAAACTGATGTTAGCGCCACTGGTCACCTCGTTCTTAGTTTGAAATTTCAGCTGCGCCAATTTAGGATAGTAATCATTCCAGAAGGCCATTCGGCGGGAATTAAACGACGCCGCCATTCTGGGATTTGCATCAACTCGTAGGTAAGCTTTGTGACTCGAGTTGTATCTCTCCCACATAACATCGCTTGTCGAAGGATCGCCGAACCTAGCGAAGTTTGCGTACATGTTCATGATCAAACGACTGACGTTTCTGTCAGTCGCAGTGTATGAACGAAGCGAAAGAAAAGGCACCCCAAAGTCATAATCAACATTGTCGCCGTGAGCCACTCCCATCCACTGAGTTCCAAAACTGACGTTCGGTGAGCGGTGGGTGAACTCCAACATGTACACTGGGGCAATTTTGCTGTGGACATCAGCGACCTTGTGACTTGGTGCGAAGAAAAGGTAATCGCCGATGAGATCTACCAGTTGCCTTCTAAGTGCGTACCTATCGCTGTTGTCAGGCCATGGGGTGTACATTAACTCTAGGGCATCCTTGATGAGATTAGCAGTCTTTCTAAAGTGAAGAAACAAAGTTTTAGTTCATTATTCAAACGCTGAATGAATATGTGAATGATCATCGCAGTTATGAACACTACTTAAGCAGTAGTGAAAATAAATACTGCTTAAGCAGTGTTCATAACTTCGATGATCATTCACTTATTCACTCTTCAATCCGCAGTTCAAATACATGATTTTCATATATTCACTCTTATGTTCAAACGTAGGTAAGCTTCTTTTGCTCCCATAGAAAAGAGCCACAACACACGAAAAGCCTCTGATATTTAAAATGAAATTATCTGGGTGGGGAGGGTTCTTCTACCCAAGAAAAAAAAATAAACCTATTAACTTGCATAAGTCAGGAGCAGGGATTGCGCAGGGATGAGAGCGCTCGCCTCCCACCAATGTGGCCCCAGTTCGATTCCTGGATGACGCCATAAATCGGTTGAGTTTGTGTTCTAATTCGAGGGTTTTTCTCCGGATACTCCTCCCTCAACAAAAATCAGCATACAGCTTATACGAGCTGGCTGTAGGCTGTGCTCCAAGGTCATACATGAACCGTACATAGCAGCCTTGTATGCTTTCAGTTCGACCTATGTCTTACTGTACTTTACCACGACGATTAGCTGAACAGTTATTATTTGTTATTATTTATTATTGTCATTAAAAATAAAAATTATAGGTTACCTACCCCTTATTTCGGTGGTGGGCTAACTTTTCGAGAAACGCCCTGAAGTAAGACTGGCTTACTCCGTCGTCTGTACTCTGTGTCAGCCCAAACGAATATGCTAGAAAAGCAAGGAACACTGAACCTTCATTGCTGGTGAAACCAATCATCAAGGTCACGTTTTTGAAATCTCCGTTTTTCCTCAGATTCTCTGGCGCGTCGTAAAGGAAATTTTTGTCAACGACTGGAGCAAAGAAGAGCGAATCAACGAAGCGAGAGTTCTTGGGCTCAGAGGTTTTGGAGATTTCCTCGGCGTCTTTATTGCGCATGCAGTTCATCATTTCATGGTTGTTGTCTGTTGGACAGTTCAACTTTTGAGCAAGTTCTTTAGCCACATCGACGCCAACCGAAAGCGGCAGGGTTGCAAAGGAGGTCAAATCTACTCCACTCTCTGCAATAGCTTGATGGAAAAGGTCCTTGGACAGTGGTGATAACAAATGAAGACCTACACTCGTCCCGCCAGCACTTACTCCAAATACGGTCACCTTGCTGGGATTCCCGCCAAAATTTTCGATGTTGTCTCTCACCCACTTCAGCGATTCCACTTGATCCAACATTCCAAAATTTCCAGGAGCCGCGGAATCTCCGGTCGTCAAGAAACCAAATGGACCGAGACGATACTGGATCACAACCACTACCACTCCCTGAAGAGCCAAAATATCGCCTGGATAAATGAAAGATGTTCCCGTCTCATACGCTCCACCGTGAATGTAAACCAGCACTGGTAGTCTCTCGCTGACACTGGGTGTGTAGACATCAAGATACAGACAATCCTCGCTGTACGAGAAATTTTGAGCAAAAATTTTGAAAAGAAATTCATATCTTCGAGGTTGAATGCAAGCATCCCCGTGCTTTTTCGCTTGGCGAACACTTGGTTTCCATTCTCTCGGCGGTTGTGGTGCTTTAAACCGTAATTCTCCCAGTGGCGGAGCGGCGAAGGGTACGCCAAGAAACTTGTTGACAGACTTGAACGTACCAGGACCATTGGGATACAAAGCAACTCGACCTTCGATTTTTCCGTACTTTGTTGACACGATCACTGATGAAGCAAGAGGCACAAATGCGTAAAATATGACGCGAAACGTTGTTGGGATTGTGCCCACTGTTGAAAGCATGTTTCTCTAACTAAGACGCTTCTCGGATTCCTGTATACATGCAATAAATGACAGTGACATTTTGAGCGTATATAAGGTTGAATTGACTTAATTATTCTGGTCACATATGCATTTTTGACGTCAATGCATTGTTTCGTAAAATTTCTAAGAACACTTGTCTGTGAATAAATGAATGAATACATGTTTATTTAAGTCTTAGAAGACCTACAAAATGGTTAACAAAATGGAAAAAGGAGAAACAAATTAAGAATTTTGAGGAGGAACGTTACGTAACGGTTATTCGTATTTTGAACAACAGGCCCTTTTCCGACCGAGTTATGAATAAACAAAGAAAGTATTTATGACGTCATTGTCGCATTGTTTTAAAGTTTTCTGTACGCGATGGGTCTAATATTGCGGCTGGTCAAGAGTGCATGCATAGTATAGCTTTCATTTGTACATATTTTATGGAAGGAAACGGGCTTTGTTTAAGGCGCGTGGGTAGACAGCGCGAGATTTATATAGAGTATTAGTCTTGCCATGAGGTATAGGAGGCACTCTGATGACACTAAACGATCGAGTGACAGGACATCTAGACGGAAAATTTGCTTCATATCTGTGTACCGGGGCCAGCACAATTGACTACGGAATAGTAAGCGAAGCAGTCCAAAACTCAGTATTGAGGATTTCAGGTTCAACAATTAACTCCATGATAGCTGAGTTAATCTTTTGTTTCACGATTGAGTTCCGCGTTTTAGTTTTGTTTGACTAGTTATATGTATATATATTTTGCGTAATGTAATCTCGTTTCCTTTTAGCTTGTTAGTTTTGTTTCATTAGTAATTATTGTAACGCAAGTATTGTAGAATAGTGTAAATTGTCAATTGTAATGTTTTGTAATCTGAACTACTGTAATTATTGTAAAGCAGTTTTGTTTTGTTACAATAAACTATAAAGTTGTTGGAAAAAAAAAAAAAAAAAAACGATTGAGTTCCGCGACGTTTCGCGACGTGCCAGTGTACTGCTAGATAAGAACACCTTATCATGATAAGATGAAGGCACTGATTGAGACTGGTCCATACCGGTTTCTTAAGAAGGACCCAACGGACCGCTTAAGCCGAAAGTTGACTGAAAAACGTCTGAGCCTGAAGCGAGGTGGACACCTGACAGATTCTGTGTATAACAAGATCAGGCCCAAGCATAAGCAACCACCTAGAATTTATGGCCTTCCCAAGATACACAAGGCCAACACACCACTGAGACCTATAGTCCCTTGTGTGAACACCTTTGCTTATGATATGTCTTCCCACTCAGCCGATGTATTATTTCCCCTAACAGGGAACTCAGAGTACACAGTTGGCAACTCAGCTCATTTTGTGTCCATTGTGAACGGTGAAAGGGTACTAGAAAACGAGATCATGGTGTCTTTCGACGTAGTGTCTCTGTTCACGAACGTTCCAATCGAAGGAGCAGTACAGACTGCATTGCGAAAACTAGAAGCTGACCCGTGCCTTGCCAACCGCACGACTCTAACACCTACGCAGATTGCAGACCTCTTGAGTTTCGTTGTTAGATCCACATACTTCCAGTATGATGGAATGATTTACGAACAGCAAGAAGGAGACGCCATGGGTAGCCCAGTATCCGCAGTGATAGCTAACCTCTACATGGAGGGTTTTGAGGAGCAAGCTTTGACATCGACGCCCTGTACGCCTAAGATCTGGAAACGCTATGTGGATGACACCTTTACCATCTTAAATCGTGACAAAGTTGACTCGTTCTTAAAACACCTCAATAGTCAACAGCCGACGATCCGTTTCACAATGGAAACTGAGAATGACAACTCAATTCCCTTCCTTGATACGTTGATCATCAAGGATTCCAATGGATACCTCTCTACCAGTGTTTACAGAAAGCCTACACACACTGACCAGTACCTAGCGTATGATTCACACCACCCGCAATCTGTAAAACGGGGTATTCAGTTGTCAAGTACCTGCACGATCGATCTAAACACCTCATAACAAAACCATCAGTTATCTCTCATGAAAAGAAACACCTCTCATCGGTCCTTGTTTCCAACGGTTATCCCTTTCCGTTTGTAAAAAATCTTACGAAAACCAAGGGACGAACAACCACTAAAGAACCTGAACCCGGAATTAAAACTACTGTGGTTCTGCCATACGTCAAAGGCACATCGGAGGCTCTTCGCCGTTGCCTACAACAACAAGGCATACGGACTGTTTTCAGATCTGACACAACTCTTAGATCACACCTAGTGCGACCTAAGGACATTGTCGATCCAGTAAAACAAGACGGAGTAGTCTACAAGTTTCCCTGCGAATGTGGTAAGGTTTATATTGGAGAGACGGGAAGATCTATGCGTGAACGCATTAAGGAACACGATAGAGACATACGGCTTGCTTGAACCCAATCCTCCGCCGTTTCAGAACATAGCAACGCGACCGGACATTATCCGCTCTGGGACGAAGTTAAATTTATTGACCGAGACCCACATTGGTACACCCGTAGGGTTAAAGAGGCTATTCACATAAGACTTCATCCTAACAACATTAACAGGGACAGTGGAATTGAAATTCCTGAAGCGTGGATGCCCACGATCAGACAACACAACAGCCGATCAGTACCAAAGCGGACCGCTGAGGGAACAATTTCTAGTCTGAACGACAAGGATCGAAATCCTCCAATCAACAACAGCCTAAGCGAGGATCGAAACGCACCAATCACGACCAGCCATGGTGCCTCTTATTCTCACACGCAACCAGTCGACACCATCGCCTGATGAAGACCAGCAGTATAGCGGTCGAAACGTCGCGATCCACATCTTTTGTGACTCAATCGTGAGACAAAAGATTAACTCAGCTATCATTTGAACCACGATGACGAACACCTTTCATAATAATTAACTCCATATTCTGATCGCTGCCCTATCGCACCCAAACTGGCTTCATTCGCTGGCAGTGTCACACGCAGCGATTTCGTTGACAAAACTACAGGGGCCACCATAAAAATCGTATAACGAGATTCTCCTGAAAGCAAGATTCAAAAGACAAATTTACGGGTGTACTATCAAGCTCTGATATTCAAAACAGGCTTCAGTCATTTAATTCTGGAAGCTACCGCTCAATGGATGAAGAGAGATGTCAGTTCAATAAAATTACCAAAAAAGCGGCGAACCTTAGCCTAATACCAACTAATAAATCCCGAAAAAATACTAAAAAGAACAAACCGTGGTACGATAACTCTTGCAGACAATTGAAGAAACGTTTACAAAACCTAGCAAAGGAAATAAATCCCACAGTACATCAGTCATTGCCGCAGGAACACTTTGCCCTCGAAAAGAAATACAAGCGGCTCGTGAAACAATCTCACAAAATATTATGGTATATATTATGGTAAATATTAAGGTGTTCGTCATGGTGGTTTCAAATGATAGCTGAGTTAATCTTTTGTCTCACGATTGAGTCACAAAGATGTGGATCGCGACGTTTCGACCGCTATACTGCTGGTCTTCATCAGGCGATGGCGTCTTCATCGCCTGATGAAGACCAGCAGTATAGCGGTCGAAACGTCGCGATCCACATCTTTGTGACTCAATCGTGAGACAAAAGATTAACTCAGCTATCAATCTCACAAAAGGTACAAAGTGAAATTAACGCATTAACCTCCAAACGTAGCCAAGACGTTTGGAAACAAATAACCAAACCTCGTAATAGCGACACAGCCGAAGAGAAAAGTGACATCTCCTCGGAAACTTGGATAAAACACTTCCAATCATTATTATGCGAAAATCAAGTTAAGAGATGCAAACAGGACTTAATCCAGACCATAACCATGATGAAACATTGTCCATACCAGACGATGCAATTTTGGACTCGCCCATTACTTCAAAAGAGATCCAGTCCTTTTTTTTTTATAAGAACGTCGAAGCTGAGATTAAGCAAAATTTTAAGAACGTATTAAGAACATTCCTCAGGCTGTGAGGCGATTAAGAACATTTTTATTTCGCTAATCATGTGAACGTTTTTTGCGTTTTTGCCACAAAATCTGGTAAATTGATGTCCCGTTGCGAACCTTTATGTTCAATGCTATTTAGCTAGCGTTGGTTGGAACGTTCATCCTCAGCTCCAAAATTAGACGTTCTTATAAAAGACAAAAAAAAAAAAAAAAAAAAAAAAAAAAAAAACAGAGTGTACACGAACAATTATCAAAGCTGAAAACCAAAAAAGCATCTGGTAGAGACTCGATCCTCAATGAAATGCTTAAGTACGGGCGATATCATCTGCTACCTTCACTGAAAAAAATTCAGTAATGTACTTGAAAATGGCGTCTTCCCAACTGAATGGAATATAGGCATTATAAAACCAATATACAAAACGAAAGCTGACAAGAAATCTCCAGCAAACTGCAGAGGAATTACCCTAACAAGCTGCTTAGGTAAATTGCATTGTTTGCATCAATGTTACAATCTCTATTAAACAGCCCTGTTAAGTAAATATCTTGAAATACATAATGTTCTCACCCCAGAACAATTTGGATTCAGACCAAATGCTACAACCGTGCAGATACTTAGTCACTTCATCCTACAACAACTCTTACATAGTTATACCAAACAGCACAAGAAACTCTACGTTTGCTTTATAGATTATGAAAAAGCCTTTGACAGCGTATGGCAATCAGAAATGCTGTGCGAACTATACAACTACGGAATAAAGGGAAAATTTTATAGGGTTATAAAATCTACGTACTCATCGATTCAAAACTGTGTCAAAATTGATCAAGAGGAATTAACCGATTTGTTTCTATCTAACAGAGGGATAAGGCAGGCCGACGGTCTAAGTCCAATACTATTCTCCCTATTTATGAACGATCTACCCCAATACCAAAACAATTGCCCGGGTGTGAGCTTAGGGAATACCTCTTTAAATTAGCAATCTTTGGATGTTGTCCTTCAGTAGCATTTTGACTAAAAAATTAAAATATAAATGTGGCCTTGAACTACTGTAAAATACACTAAAATACTAAAAGTCCGAGCTTTCCCCGCTCAACGGCATCGTCAGGGACAGAAAAGATAAAATATTCCGCGAGGTATTCCGAGAGGGCCGAATAAAAGGAAAACAAGAGGCTACAATTAGCCTAAACTCGGGCTTGCAAAAAACAGTATTGTATCCCTAATTTAGCGCTGAACAAAAGAATAGAGAAAAGTCTGTCTTTCTTACATCGGACGCATTGCGCTTAGCTTGTGTTGGAGTCTATTTCTATGGAGGGGAATATTGGACAAAAATGTTATTGAATCGTACCGTATGGTGTATTGTATTGTATTGTATTTGCCGGTGTGCTGTCTCATCGTACCCGGTATGCTGTTATGTCTTACTCGGTGATGTGATCTCGTATTTAGAATACCATTATGTCGTAACCGGTAACGTTATATCGTAGCCAGATGCCATTATTTTGCACCCGGTGACCTTATATTGTAACCAGCATTCCATTATGTCGTAACCGGAAACGTTATATCGTAGCCAGATGCCATTATACTGCATTATGTCGTACCTGATAATGTTATATCGTCATGTATCAGCCAATTCCAAAAGCGCCCATCCCCCCTGGCATACCCCGGGTATTTGATCCGAAAATTGTCCCGCGTGGTGGGGCATTTGACTTTCGGCTAAACACTGGTCGGCGGTCGCCAGCTAAAGGATTTCACGAAGGTTTCGCACGCAAATATTTATTCATTCACCACGGGAGGCCGCTTCCCTCCCTTCACTTCAAGATTGACCGCGTAGGTTGTGCGTTGTTTACTAAATATATAGTTGATATGCCTTTATTCAAAGTTTGGAGTGCCGACAAAGTGATCGGAAAAGAGTTTTGGAGCACAATTTTTCTGATTTGGTTTGAAAAAGGTAAGCAATTTTAGAATAAAATATTCATTATGAGCGGGCAGCGTGCCCAAATGCTTCATGCAACGAGTGATTTGCTATAGATTTACACTTGATTTGGCCTGTTTCGGGCCCTGACAGTGAGGCATTTGACCGTCAAAACTGGAAACACAGCGGGGCATTTGATCAAAATTTTTCAAAAAAGTCAAATGCCCGGGTGTTCGCCCGGGGGGGGGGGGGGGGGAGGGAGGATGGGCACTGATACATAACGAGAATGCTATTATGTCGTAACCGGTTATGCTTTGTCGTATCTTTCTGTTGTTCGCATGTGGTGAAATATGGTCAGCTGCAATACTTTTTGCTCAAAAATGGCGCGAAAAGTCGGCCACGTGTCATTGCGAAGAAAGTCTTTTCTTTCCATGTGAGAAATGGCCGGCCATCGTGATGAAGTTGTATCTAAAACAACGGAAATTTTAAGAAATGCGCTCAGACAGCTTGAACACGTATCTCCAGGATCTCCACCTGTTAACAGTGAAGACAGCCAGAGGAGCGATGGAGCCAACCGGGCCTTAGAGAACTTTACGTAATTTAGTTAATGCATATATTAAACCGTTCACTTCGGCCTCTCGTGGCCTCGTCTATGGGGTTATTATTTTTTTTGTTAAACTATGCAAGCTTAATGAATTCATTTTAATGTATGAGATCATCGATGCGATGGTTTAGCCAATCGGCAATGTTTTTATAGCTCAAAGAATCGCGGTTGCATTTCAGAAACAATTTACCTTTACAGTTTGCAAAGCTTTAGTGTACATATGATGACCTACCAGCCCGAGGACGGGGAGAGTGGGGGTTTTACTCTCTTATTTGACCCCTACTCTTGGGTAGGAACGTTTGCTTTTGCAAGGAGGAATGTTTGCTCGTGGAGGGACACGGTTTCACCGCTGCGCTGTTGTGTGTTAACAAGCCTTTAATAACAGAATTGGTCTTGTATCTCCCTTATATAGTTACACACATGTATACATTTTTTCTTCTGAGGGTCAGATTCTATCTGAAGATTAAGTTCTTCCCTGATGACAACCCTATTTGTAGTTATACTTTTTTTCTAGTTATTAAAAGTAGTTCATCGCGCCAAAGAATGCCCATTGTTCTCGGGACATTTACTTGCATTTGACGAAATATCTTAAGTCTGTCATATTGCGTTTTATTGAAGGGACCGTTCATTTTTTATGAGGTAGGGGAGGACTGGTGGGAATTGGGGGGGGGGGGGTCATGCGAAATAAAATGGCTTTCACTCGTTCGTTACAAAAGCAGAGCGGCTAAACCTGAATTCAGTATAGTAAGCTGGCGTATCTTCACGGACTTATAAACCTACAATAGGCTGTAGCAGAAGTTATATGCTTCTGGCTGTAGCGAGCAGTTTAAAATATGCACCAACTTAACTTACTTAAAGCTTAAAATTACATTAAGTTTTCTGATGCCCGGTTGTTTCCACCGTTTCGCTGGCTGTCTTCGCTGTTTTAGTTCCTGGGGATGTGTTCAAACTGTCTAGGCGTATTTCATATAAAAGTTTCCTTCGTTTTCGACAAGATGCCATTTCTCACATAGAAACAATGTCACGTGACCGACTTTTCGCGCCATTTTTGAGCAAAAAGTATTGCCGCTGACCATATTTCACCACATGCGAACAACAGAAAGATACAACAAAGCATAACCGGTTACGACATAATAGCATTCTCGTTACGATATAACATTATCAGGTACGACATAATGCAGGATAATGGCATCTGACACATTCAAAACATCTGGAAATAAAATTGGTCGCGTTAAAAGTAACGTATCACCCAACTGGATCGGAATGGTGAACTATGGAGACAACGTAAAAAGGTATGACTTTGGATTTCCATTGCTGCCTAAACTGTCCAACCTGACTGACGAGACTGACAAAAATCTAAGTCGGTTTATCATGGCCAGGAACATAAATTTCGCCACCTACGGCAATCCAACACCACGAGAAGCCAGCGGTGTTTTTTGGGAGAGATACATAGAGCCTACCTGCGAGTTGACGCAGATTCCAAGATGGCGGTATCGTTCTATCCTCGCCGTATGGCCTTTTGGAATGATTACTATCCTAAACTGGCACAATCGAAGTTTGGTAGCATGAAAGAGGTAGCCAGCAGTGCTTGTAGCATTGCTACTTTTGGAAACTTTGTTCTGTTTCAGCTTGGGATAGTTTTGATGCTGACAGTCGAAATGTGACTCACGTGACCATGCCTGAGTCTTTTTATGTATTTGGATGGGTTTTATAGCACGACTGCTGACTATAACCTGGAAATCTTACAGCTTTTCAATAAATTCATTAGGTTAATGACACAATGTTTTGATTGAAATAAAACTGCTTTTGTTCTTGATGTTTTTTTTTTTCACCAAGAGAGCATGTTTGTCTAAGTAATATAAGGGCAGGAATTTGTACCATGTTATTTACAATTTCAACCAGAGGCCATATTGGCCTTCTCTCCGCCTTCCAAGAGGCAATTGGAAATGGCAATTTGCTACTTCACTGATTTACCAACACGGTTGTATACATATCATGACAAAGTTGGCATAACGAGATCTGAATTCCTTTCCATATTTATTTTCAATATGACATCCATATTTTGATCATATACAGATAGTTGCACTAATATACAGCTATAGACAGCTAATTGGCACTGGCTTGTTTACCATTGCGTTCATGAACCAAAGCTGTACTTTACAGTTATGCTGGGGCAGTTTGTCATGCACTGAAAGGTTGACAAGTAGTCTAAATAAACATCACAGGCTCTCCAAACTAACTTTTTCTTTAACTGGAATAGTTCAGTTAAAGAAACTAAAGCAAAAAGCGGGAAGATTTCGTCTCTGGTCCACGGGCACACATTACATGTAATAGGCTATTTCCGAATTACCTTCGGCCTCTTCTTCAAAGCGAGTCCCGATGCTCATCTTTTCATATGAAAATAAGTTTTCATTCACATGCAAATTAAACTAATTTTCATGCGAATGGTTGAGCACCAGGCCTCGCTTTGAAAAACAGGCCAAAGGTAATTCGGAAACGGTCTATTTTGTACACATTTTGAGACTAGAAGTCTATTCATGCTCGTCGGTTTTGAAGTATGGCGATAATGCAAGTACAGTCAATTGATGGGGCTGTGCGGAAACCTTTCCCAAAAAGCTGGGCTTGCCTATAAAGTAAATGGCAAGAAAACCATCGCTCTTGAACGCATAAATTGCTGCAACACACAACTTGGCTTTCGGCTTGCCGATCACAGCCGCGAATTAAGAAAGACGAAAAGTTCCCCAGCCAAACATTTATTCAAATCGCTTTCCGTTTTCTTGCGTACGTGCAAACATGTTATCTGTGCACATGTACACGCCTCGCCTCCGTGCAAAGCGATCACTTGATAGCAAATAGTACTGCTTTGAAAAAATTTGCAAGCCAAAATACAGATATTATACTATTTTATCACCCAAATCAAAATTTTACCGTCCTGTAGCATCCCTGGTTGTTATATAAAATCCATTTAGTCCGCGGTTCGGAATTTTATAGGTTGTGTTTTGGAATTCGAGGGAATCTAAACGCGAGCTGGTCTTTGGTCGCTTGTAAGACTTCCATGTCATCTTTTCTGACCGCTGATTAATCTTTCGGATGCTAACTTTAAACGAGGTGAGTAATATCGCACGTGCATATGACGTAATTCAAAATGGCGACAAAAAGGTACCTATTTCCCGTCCAAAGGAATGTGAAGAGATCTCCCACTTGGTATACAGGAAACCCAAGAAACCACAGGAAAGCCATGAGATCAGAAAGCGTTCTCCTTCGTCGAACGCAGTTACAGTTAGAAAGCCACCATCAATTACAAAAGTGAGATCTTTATCTCTTACCTACTGACTGTTTATTAAATAGTCGAGCGCTGTTCTCCCTCTGTCGTTTGTGCTTAAACTATACTAAAGGGAGGGACCGAAATGTCTGATATCGGATGTGTCTATAAATTATGGCGGCCCGAGGAGTCCAGAGGCCGACTAAGCCAGCGTTTCCTAGGGAACACCCCTTGTCTTTCTTTTTAAGTAGATCCTCTACTTATTCATGTACTTAAGGCCATTCACTAGACACTTTATTCCAAAATGGCGCCCAATTCATTATTCTTTTGTTTGCATTTTAATTAGCCCTCTTTGCCTCATTTTCACTTCAAAATTCTTTTGTATTGTGTACAAGATGACGAGGCAAAGAGGGCTAATTAACATGCAAACAAAAAAAAAATAATAAATTCGCCGCGTTTTTGGAATAAGGTGTATGTGTGTAGGTGTAGGTGTATGTTGGGGAGCAGGGATGGCGTAGTGGTGAGAGCACTCGCCTTCCACCAATGTGGCCCGGGTTCAATTCCCGGACTCGACGTCATATTTGGGTTGAGTTTGTTGTTGGTTCTCTTCTCTACTCCGAGAGGTTTTTCTCTGGGTACTCCGGTTTTCCCCTCTCCACAAAAACCAACATTTCAAATTTCAATTTCATCCGCTTGTAAAGCTTATTTTATCATATACACATGGAAAATGCGCTATATAAGTTCTAAATTATTATTATTATTATTATATATGTAATACTATAATCATGCATTAGTAAAGAGCGTTCGATTCGATCGTTTTCGCTACGAATTGCAGCATCTGTTTCCTAGAAAACAAACCACTACACAGCTTTTTTATGTTCTGATAAGAACCTGCAGTCATATTTTCTATTGATAGTTTGAAAAATAAACTTATACCTTGGTGAAAACAGCGAAATAAGCAACAACAATATTGCAAATGCAAGGCTGATACTACGTGAAAAAAGTAGTACGTGTCCCGGATAGCTGACTGTGCTGTTTTAATTTATTGAACGCTACGTGAAAATGACAAGAAGACATCCTGTTTTAGGTATACGGAAGGGGTACTATTTGTCAATGGAAGGTATACGAAAGGGGTACAGGTATATAAAAGATAAGGGGTCGGACCTCGGGGCGGAGCCTCCCCGTATGAAAATTTTTTTAGTACCCCCGCCCCCTATCCGGGGGTTTTCTTGGGCGTTTCATGACACATACATGGTGCTCAATCTTTGCGTCACCTACTAAATCAGCATTAAAGTTAGAATTATTGTGACGTCCACTCCTTCAAGAGTCTGGAATCAAACTATTTTTTCAAATGTAGTTGTCGATCGGTAGAGATTTGTTTATAGGGCAGGTTTCTCTGATATATATAAGTGAACGACGGTTTCAAATGTTGCCGTTGAAGAAACAAGTGGTTCGCTGACTGGATAATGAAACATCCGGGGGACGTCCATACAAGAGGGGTGGGTAATTAAACCTCTCAAGGAGACCAATGTGGACATTTGTTAATTTTTACTTGAACCCTACACGGAAGATATCATTCTCAAAGAGGCAGAGAAATACTGAGTAATGTTGAATTAAATGCGACTAAAGGTGTCAAATGCTTACCTCTGTTATTAGACATTAAAAGCAATGCAGCAAATTTGATCTTTAGTGCGTCGTACAGTGTCTCCCTGGTATTTTTTTTAAAACAGAAATCTATTAGAGAAAACTAAACGTGAAAGAAATGACTGAGCTATGTGCGTCACAGGCTACCCATTCCGAGCTCTAAAAAGATGAGGACAAACGTAACTTTATCTTAGCGTTTTACTTTAAAACATCACGTTTGATACCCTCCGACTAAGTTCAGTTCTGGAGTCGTAGGAGTGTAGTATCCACTCTCCTGCCTTTATCCTTCAAATCAACATCTGACCATACTGATATGGCAAGTTGTTTCACGAGGAGTCAGTGTCATTTCTGATCGTTTTAGACCACCCACACAGTGTAAGCGCGTTATTTATTTCTACGCATGAGTGGCTAAAAATATTGGCACATACCAAAATGCACAACCACGACCAGAATACCTGTCCGTTTCATATTTGATTACAGGTCACCCCTCCCTCCCAACCAGGGTTCTTAAACGCCTGCTTTATTATGTCGGGGCGATCGTGTTGTTTTTTCTCCTGATGCCGGACACAGTATGGAATTTATACTTTACTTAACGTTACGGTTAACGTTCGGGGTGTAAAATTTTAGATTTTTATTTTCTTCCATAAAGATGACCTTTCTATTGTGGACTTTCAAGCAAAAAAACATAATTCGAATTGAGTGAAGGCTCGTGGACAAATAGTTTTGGTCTGTCTCGTTTGTTACTGGAAATGTCCTTGAAACATTGCATAACATTCGCTCGTCATCAAGCACAACAATGTAGGGAAAATTGTTCAGACCCCTGGCAATGAAAGAAAAACTGGACGGACAATTAAAATCCCTTATTAGGGCTGAATAGGTGGTTTTCTCGTTACGTCATTGGTTGACATGACAAAAGATCTCTCATTAGCTCCTTTTGTTTCTTCAACCTGTGCTTGTTTCACCAACCACGCTTCAGGGCCCGCGTAGCGAGTTTGCAATTATGGGGGAGGGGGTGGGTGGGGAGGGGGCACACTTCGAACGCGTTAACGTGAGTCAACTAGGGGATCCGGGGCATGCTTCCGCGAAAAATGTTTAAATTGAAGTAATCTGAAATGGCTGGAAATGCATTTAAAACTAACGTGATGTTGTGAAACTTATACTTTCAGCAACAAAATAGTGGTGTTTTAAAACAATAATTTAATTACCTTTCGCTTAATTGATCAGTTTTTAAATAGAAAACTAAATTCGATTTGTTTTTAGTATTACTTGCTAATAGTATGGAATTGCATAGTCATGCTAAAATTGCGGCTAAATACGGTTCTTCCAAAACACGCTGAGACGTGCGATAAAACACAATCACTCTTGGGAGCACTACATACGTCATAAGCCCATCTAGAGACGGTGATTAAAAATAACTGATTAAAAATATAAACTGCCTCCAAGAACACGGAGAGAATGAGCTATCACGGGATTTCTCATCGCCCTTTTTTTAAAAAAAATGGCCTACTTAGTTCTTGTATTTACAGCCGTGGTTACTAGAGTGTTGCAACGCAGATTTCCTGACAAGCCATGCGTAGCCTAAGGCGGTTAGTCACCGTTTATTTAAAGACATTTTAATAAAATTTGGGCCAGTTCATTTTACTCTCATAAGGAATTGGGTTTTTAAAATAATTCTAAAACTAATCAAATGGAGCCATTTACAATTTTCTTTTTTACCTGTACAATTTAAAGCTATACTCTGTCATTATCCTATTGCGTGATACATATTACTATTTCTAGATTTATGTATGGCGTCACCGATAATTGACTCCAAAATCACAAAGAAGTTTAATATTGCTGATCGACCAAACTGACTTGCAATAGCCTGTCAGCAATTTATAAGCTTGCGTCGAGTGAACGTCAATCACAAGAAAGGCGATCGTTCCGACGAGAAGCACGATGGCGACTCGACTAGCAAAGATCATATTCTTTGCATTTCTGCCCCTGGTTCGTTCAGTGACAGTGACAACAAAGTACGGAGACATTGAAGGTCTGATGGCTTCGTACCCAAACGCCTCTGCTCCGTTCAAGTCTGTCAGCAAGTTTCTTGGCGTTCCTTTCGCCGCTCCACCGATTGGAGAGCTCAGGTTCAAAGCACCACAACCGCCAAAAGAGTGGAAACCGGGCGTCCGTGGGGCTAAAAGGCACGGAAATATCTGCTGGCAAAGGAAAATGTTTGAAGCTTCTATCAGGTTCTTCACTGCAAATTTCTCGTATAGCGAGGATTGCCTGTATCTCGACGTGTATACCCCGAATGCCAGCTTGAGTTTACCAGTGATGGTCTACATTCACGGTGGAGGCTACGAACTGGGCACTTCAATAACCTCTGCCAGCGACATTTTGGCTCTTCAAGGTGTGGTGGTGGTCGTGATCCAGTATCGTCTGGGGCCATTTGGTTTCTTGACTACCGGGGATTCTGCGTCCCCTGGGAATTATGGAATGTTGGATCAGGTGGCAGCCCTGAAGTGGGTCAAAGAGAACGTTAAAGATTTTGGCGGGAATCCCAACAAAGTGACTATATTTGGAGAAAGCGCTGGAGGATCGAGTGTGAGCCTTCATCTGCTGTCGCCCCTTTCCAAAGATCTGGTTCACCAAGTCATTGCGGAGAGCGGTGTAGACTTGAGTCCCTTTGCTATTCAGCCAACGTCCCTCGGCCTCCGTTTTGCTAAAGAACTTGCAGAGAAGCTTAGCTGTCCAAGCAGCGACCACAACGCTATGGTTAAGTGCATACGCGAGAAAGAAGCTACAAAAGTGCAAAAAGCTGCCGAATTAATTAGAAACAAATTTACTGACTTTGTCACCTGGGCTCCTGTTGTGGACATGAACTTTCTTCATGACACACCTCGGAATCTGCGAGAAAGCGGAAGATTCAAGAAATTGCCGCTCATAGTTACTTTCACCAGCCACGAGGGTGCTAATTTTCTTGGTGATATGGTGAACAATTCCCTGGAACTTTATGAAAATGTAAACGGTGGAGTGAGCCCAGCTTTGTTCAAATCTTTTATAACAAAGCTTGCACATGCTCGAAACAGTGGGTAAGTTGGTGGATTAGTTGATAACTATTTCCTATATTTACAGTCAAATATTACATGACAGCAAGCTATGCCAATCACTATTGAGTATTGACCACCCATGAGATTCAAGCAACATAATATAGAGTGAACACTGCTTAAGTAGTGTTCATAACTGCGATGATCATTCACATATTCATTCTTTAATCCGCAGTTCAAATATATGATTTCATATATTCATTCTCACTTACAGATTTCTGTTCTGAATGCAATTTCTGTTTCCGTTTCGTTTTTTTAGGAAGGAAGCTGCTGACCTCATTGCCGACGCGATGGAGTTCATGTATAATCCTTGGCCTGACACCGGTGACAAGTACGCCCTTAGAAGCCAACTAGTAGACCTCATCGGTGATTATCTCTTCGTCGCACCTAGTCACGAGGTCGCTGATATTCACAATCGAGTAGCTCCGGTGTACATTTACGAGTTCGCACAACGTGCAAAAACTAGCCTTGGTACCGAACCATGGATGGGCGTGGTTCACGGTGAAAACATTCCCTTTGGTTTCGGAATTCCACTACTGCCGATGTTTTTGCCCTGGTATAGTGAGGCTGACAGGAACGTCAGTTTGTTTATCGTGACCATGTACGCAAACTTCGCCAGGTCTGGCGATCCATCAGCCAGCGGTGTTACGTGGGAGAAGTATAACTCGAGCCATAGAGCCTACTTGCGTGTTGATCCAGATCCCAAGATGTTGGCGTCGTTTTATCCTCGCCGAATGTCTTTCTGGAATGATTACCATCCTAAACTGGTGGAAGTGAAGTTTGATATCAAGAAAGAGGTGGCGAGTGGTGCCAGCGCTGGTGTTACCATGAGAACATTCATTCAGATTGCTCTCGGCTTTATATTTGTCGTTTGTTTATTGTGATTTATATGATCTTGCGTAAGTTTATTTGATAGGTTCATGTGGCCCAATTGGTTTGTTTTTAAACAAATATACACTCAAACACGTAATACTGTTTGCTGCTCTTTATTAGGTAATAAAATTTTACTGTAGTTTTTTGTTTTGCACAAAAGCTGTTTTAAGACAAAAACAGGGTGTTTAAGATTTGAAGTTAGTCCCCCTCTCTAAGAAGCCCCCGTTAATGAGACCTGAAATTAAATAAGCCCCCCAGGGGCTTAATAGAGCTTTTACCCTAGGTCACAAGGGGCCACTTTCCTGAAGTTCCCTTTAGAGCCTTGTAGTTTTAGAGATGTGTTTAGATATTCAGAATTGTCATTTTGGTGATATCCTGCTTGTTGATGTGTGTTAAAAGCTGTTTAATGTGCATGTGTATTTGCAACTTGTAAACTGCGGATGTCTGTTTGTGTGTATTTATTCGCCAAACTATCCCTTCAATTTGAAAGCGTAAAGCTTGTGGGATGTGGCTGGAGTGACAAGGATACTTGAGAAATTAATGTGATCAAGTAAGCTGAAGCCGCTCTAAGGGCACTAAGGCCACAAGGTAGCGGGCATTACCCCCTAAATCTACCAAAGCAAAGATTGAGCCCAAGCATTAGCAGCAATGGACAGCTGTTTCGGCCTTTTTTTTTTTCTCGTTTGCAGCGCTGTTTTATTATGTTTATGGGTTCACAATGTTTTCATACTTGTGAGTTTTTAACACTTTTTCTGTCTGGTCCTATTACAGGTCATTTGTCTTCGTCGGTTTACAAAATATCCAAAAATAATTCATCCGTTCCGGGTCATAACAGGAGAATCTCGTTATAGTAGTCTTGGTGGTAGACTTGTTTCCAACTGGTTCACAGTTCATATTACAGTTAATAAGTTCCAAAGTGTTTTCTTGCGTGACGCTTGTTGACCTTTGGGTGTGCCTGGTATTTCAGGTGTTTAACATTCCAGTGTTTTCTTCAATAACGTGATTTCGCAATGTTCCTTCGAGGTAATAATGTTTATGTGCGAAGATTTCACCGTCCTATCTTCAAGGTTCAAGGTTGCGAAGATTTCACCGTCCTATCTTCAAGGTTCAAGGTTTAACGGGATTTGACCACCGATCTGTACGGGCCCGCAAATGATCCCAGCACAGGGAACCCAGACAATCTGTTTGTGTGACCCTTTGTTATTTTATAGTAAATGTGTGGGATTTACCGTATGTTTCATGCTCTAGCGACGAATCGCTAAATATATGTATTGAACAACGCTAAATAAAAGTGAAATTGTCTTACCTGTGCTGTACTGTCGTCCTTTTGCCTCAATACTGATATTTTAAGCGATTTTGTCGGGTTTTGTCTTCGCCGCCGACTGTGCCTCATAAGAAATGACACAGTCGGCGGCGAAGACAAAACCCGACAAAATCGCTTAAAATATCAGTATTGAGGCAAAAGGACGACAGTACAGCACAGGTAAGACAATTTCACTTTTATTTAGCGTTGTTCAATACATATATTTAGCGATTCGTCGCTAGAGCATGAAACATACGGTAAATCCCATACATTTACTATAAAATAACAAAGGGTCACACAAACAGATTGTCTGGGTTCCCTGTGATGATCCCGGACCGCAAATGATCCCCAAATTGGACCGCAAATGATCCCCGTATTGCACCATGTTGGACCGCAAACGATCCCGAACAAAAAATAAGGAATGGCATGGATGATGAAATGGTATGGATAGGGAATTGGCATGAATTGCGATTATTTTAATCAAAGCCTTAAATCATGGCTCACAACAATCATCATCTGATTAATTTTAAAAAGGTAAACGTGGTCACACAATTTGTGCAACTGAGTCAATCAGTGTTATCACACCAGGATCCAAACCTATCTCGTTTTTCCTTCCGTCTTTAGAGATCTTTGTGTTTGTTCTTATCTTTAGTAACTCCAAGAACGTTCACAAATGATACCAAGGAAATAAGAACAAGACAGTTTAGCCATATTTTCCGAACGCGTGGGAGTCACAGCTCAAACGACGGTGACAAGTTTCGGATGATCTTTGACCTGCTCCGATTTCAACCACATCACCGCGTTTCTCGCCTGCCACAGGCCAGTCGGCTGATCCCATGAATGTGAGAAAGAAACACTTTTAGTATTCTGGGTACAATTTTAAATGAGAGTGCTCAGTGAACAAAATACTTTTATTTCAAAAGATAACGAAATCAACTGTGGAATTTTTCAGTTATTTCTTTACGGGTATGTGTGTATTATAATTCTCCGTTGTATTTGTGTTATACTAGCGAGGGACCAGGCTCCGCAGTGGTGTTAAGGAGCGAAAAGAAGTAACGTGGCCAAGAAAAATCGGCGAGCGAAGCGAGCCAAGCGGGGGACTGGCGGCTCGCTTCGCTCGCCGATTTTTTTCGCCACGATCCTTCTTTTCGCTCCTTTAAAATCCCAGTGCGGAGCCTGTTTCCAGGCTAATTTATACATGCTCGATTTTCACTGAAATCGGGCACGTGCACCGAAGCGTTTATCATACACCCGACAGAAATGAAATCTGATTAAGCATGTTCTCGAACGTCCTGGAATGTACAACACAATAAACAGAAGACATGAAGCGAAACTCGCAGTCCACGATCACAACAAGTGTCTTTGCAAAAATGCGGCCGGCGTCCTGAAATCAACAAACAGACAGAACGTGACGCAAGATCACAGATTTTCCACTAAAAACGAAAAAAAAAAAGAGAGAGAGAGAGAGAGAGAGAGAGAGAGAGAGAGAGAGAGAGAGAGAGAGAGAGAAAGAGAGAGAGAGAGAGAGAGAGAGAGAGAGAGAGAGAGAGAGAGAGAGAGAGAGAGAGAGAGAGAGAGAGAGAGAGAGAAAGGAACTATGGAATAATTCTCATAAAATGAAAAACGTGTTTTTTGTGTGCCATTTTTATATCAATCCATGCCATTCCTTAGTTTTTGCTCGGGATCATTTGCGGTCCAATGTGGGGATCATTTGCGGTCCATTTTGGGGATCATTTGCGGTCCTGGGATCATTTGCGGACCCGTACAGATCCTCAAGGTCGCTGTGCGTGAGTTGACGGTACTCAAGGTTCACGATCCAAACGCCAATATAAATGGTTCCTCAACGCGAATGAATCAATAATAAAAGGAGAGACTAGCGGACGTTCTGGAAGGAAAAACCTAAGAGATACTAAGTAATCCTAGCAAAATAACACCAGAAAAACTAATAGGCGAAAAATAAAAGGGGAAAGGAAACCCAAAACAAAAAGCCTAGATCGCTTCCAGTGACCTGCTCATGCTAAGACCGAAGTCCGAGCGCAATGAAAACAGGCCATCCGAACGGCGAGTCCGAATGGAGCCCCTGGTAAAAACAAATGTGGTACACGCACACAGCACTACACTTGATCTTAGCCAAAATAACAAGCATGGCATAACTAACCTCAAGAACCCACATATCAATAAAACAAGCAATGAAAGCGTAAAGTTTGTGGGATGTGACTGGAGTGACAAGGATACTAAATTAATGTGATCAAGTAAGCTGAAGCCACTCTAAGGGCACTAAGGCCACAAAGCTTACATTGATCACATTAATTTGTGAAGTATCCTTGTCACTCCAGCCACATCCCACAAGCTTTACGCTTTCATTGCTTCTTTTATTGATGTGTGGGTACTTGAGCCTGAGCATTAGTTATGCCATACTAATGAGGCTTAACAAGGCAGAAACAGCTGTCCATGGCTGCTAATGCTTGGGCTCAATCTTTGCTTTGGTAGATTTAAGGGGTAATGCCCGCTACCTTGTGGCCTTAGTGCCCTTAGAGTGGCTTCAGCTTACTTGATCACATTAATTTGTGAAGTATCCTTATCCCTTCAATTTACTTACTATCGCGGTAAGTCCGCGAATCCGTGTGTGCTCGAGGAATCCTTTCAGTTTCTTTGCAGCTTTCAGATCAAGACATTCTTTTTCCCGCACACTCATCAAGCTTTTGAACTTTTCGAAGATTACTTTCCTGTAAGCCAAATATCTGAAAGACGAAGGCCTTTTCATCTCTTGTTGAGACTCTCTTGGAGAGTTAAAACGTTTCATTAATAAGTATTGAACTAGATTGATAACAGTTTGTTTCGAAGATCAAGACATGAAGAAATAAACCTAACTCTTCCCCCCCCCCCTCCCCCCGATGTTTTGTACGTTTTTAGGTAGAATTCGGTAACTGTTTGAGTTATAAGTGTGTTTTTCGAGCCATTTGCCACCTCAGAAGCCACCGTGAATGTAGCCCTCTGCCTGGCATTCTAAATCCTGGCTTCGTGGGTAGAAGCAATCTTTTGACTGGCTGAAAACATAGGTGAGAAACAATTTGACAGCAAGTGGGCCGCCGAACCTGTTTTAGCGGTGCTTTATCTTTAATTGACCAATCTGTTGTACTCAAAGCAACTTTAGTGAAATATGCCGAGAACCTGCTCAGTTTGGTCAATAAATTATGCCAAACGCACCAGATATCACAAACAAACGTGTACGAGAACGAAGAAAGGTGTTTAATCGAATGTTTGATGGAGTTCAAACTTTATCAAACAAGACCAAACAAGGTGACCAAACGTAATGGTAAACTGTTGTAACTTGTAAATAATGCAATCGGTGCAAAATTTTGTCAGTAGGAATGGGTTGCTCGATAATGAAATGGAAGAATTTCCCAGAATTCCTTTGGATCACAAACGCGAAAGTGACAGACCGGTGAGAGTAGGTGAAATCAAATTGCGTTATTAATTGATGTGTTTCTCGTAAGATTCGCTTCGTTTGTCTTCGCGTAGATTTACTCGAGATGAAAATTGAACGCGTTTGCACTGTACGCTGGATAATTTTGTGCCCCATATCTCCTTACATCCCCATTTTTGATCTTTGTATGATCAATCATGTTTTAGGCGTTTGGCCAGGGCTTCGAACTTCAACATGTTTGGACACCAAACAATGTTTGATGATTAAAGGGGATTAGTTTCTAAAGAAACTGGTGCTGCGTCGGTGGGGGAGTGAAACACGAAAATTTGGTTTATCAACGGAGTTGATAATGTAAATTGACCACCGTACAGGGATTCGATTAGCTGACGTTTCGAGCGTTAGCCCTTCTTCGGAGCGAATCGAGGAATTGTGGTTTGTGTATGGTTTAATTACAGAAAATGGAGCTAAGCTATTGGTGGTAACATGGTAACGTGAAAAACAGGAATAAATTAATTGAATGAAAAACGCTCGTTGATACCGTGGGGATTAAAAGTGCCGATTCGAAAGATCAATTTTTGCTCGAGATTTTTACGGCTTTCCGTGGTACCTTGATGTATTGAAAGGCTGGAGATCGACATGTGTTGTTTGGAAATGGCTATCTTAACTTTAAGATACTGCAAAATGATCCAGAAACTGCTAGAATCTTTTCGCAACCACCGTTGATTTCATTCAAGCGCGACAAAAATGTAGGTAACTTTCTAGTTAGAAGCGTATTCAAAACAACTGAACAACCTGGCACTTTTAAATGCGCGCGCTCGCGATGCAAAACTTGTCCTTTCATTCAAAACACTGACAAAATATCGAGCCCTACGCGATCTGTTAAGATCAATGATCGTTTCATGTGTACCTCCGCAAATGTTATCTATTGCATAACCTGCACATTATGCAGAAAGTTATACATCGGCGAAACAGGAAGACGACTAGGTGACCGATTCCGAGAACATCTTCGCGATGTTGAGAAAGATGACAAAGATGCATCCAAAAACCAGTCGCTCGGCATTTTAATCTCCCGAGCCATTCCAAACAATACATGTCGATCTCCGGCCTAAATCAAGGTACCACGGAAAGCCGTAAAAATCTCGAGCAAAACTTGATCTTTTAAATCGGCACTCTTAATGCCTCCGGTATCAACGAGCGCTTTTCATTCAATTAATTTATTCCTGTTTTTCACGTTACCATGTTACCACCAATAGCTTAGCTCCATTTTCTGTATATAAACCATCCACAACCCACAATTCCTCGATTCGCTCCGACGAAGGGCTAACGCTCGAAACGTCAGCTAATCGAATCCCTGTACGGTGGTCAATTTACATTATCAACTCCGTTGATAAACCAAATGTTTGATGATGTTTGGTCACCAAGAATTTCAAGAAAAAAGCCAAAATATAGGTTTACAACAGAAACGGGACAACCCCAGAAGGAGGCATATTCGACCAAAATATTCCCTGTCCTAAGCTGCGAAGCTATTGAGAGTTATTGACGTACTGTTGAAAGAAACTTCGGTGAAAATTCACGAAACGGGAACAAATTGAACAAACGAAGATCACATGACTCGTCGATGTATCAAACCGCAGGTGAATTAATGAGAATACTTGATGAAACGTGCTTTTCGTGAATTTCATGTCACTCACTTCGCATTAACAAACAGAGCTTATCATGTCAGGACTTAGGTAACGGAGTACTAAACTACATGTTAACGTTTAGTAACTAAGAACTTAATTATTGTGTCAAAAATGTACACTATTGGGGACACATATAGCTACAATTAGTCATCACATAAATAAAATATGAAATATATGTACGTGTGTTTTTATGTTTTATGTTTTGTTTCACGGGAAATATCCGTAAAACCTCATTCGCATTCAGGTCATCATCGAGTACAACAGAACGGTTCTTCCAAAACACGCTGAGACGTACGTTTTTTCAGACTGATAAAACACAATCAATCTTAAGAGCGCCAAATACGTCATTAGCGCATCTGGAGGTGGTGATTAAAAATAAGTATCGCGGGATTGCCCATCGCACAGAACAAGCTTTGACCAGTGTGGCGGTTGCGGTATCATTCGCAAAATACAGCATTAAGATTAGTAAAGTATTGGCCCAGTCTTTTTATATACAACCGATGTTAGTGAAGTAAAGACCCCTTTCAGTAATTCCCAATCTGGAGGACACAACAATGATTGTTCTCTCTCCTGAAAGAAACAAACCTTTGAAATGCAAAACAATGGTATTGTTTTGTCCTTCACATTGGGAATACACTGAAAGAGGTCTATCACGGAAAAAATGGTTGCCTGACCAGCCACGTGTCGTTAAAAGCACGTATCAAATTTGACTCATTATCAGTTTGGGCCAGTTCATTTCACTGTCATGGAAGCTTAACTCGGCGCAGTTAAAACTCAGTGACAGAGCCCTTTAAAATTTTCTTTTTTGTTTATGCAATTAAAAAGGTTTATTCTGTCATTATCCTGTTGCGTGATGTATGTCACAAGTTCCTGAATGTATATATGTAGTCACAGATAATTGATTCCGTAATGACAAAGAATTCTATTTTCATGGATATTGCTGATCACGCTGAAAGTTGAACTTCCCTGTCAACAGTTTAAAAGATTGGGTCGCGTTAACGTAAAACACAAGGAAGTCATAACTGAAAGCGATCGCAACGAAGAGAAGCACGATGGCGACTCAACTGCCAAAGTTCATGTTCTTTGCATTTTTGCATCTGGTTCGTTCAGTGACAGTGACAACAAAGTACGGAGACATTGAAGGTCTGATGGCTTCGTACCCAAATGCTTCTGCTCCGTTCAAGTCTGTTAGCAAGTTTCTTGGCGTTCCTTTTGCCGCTCCACCGATTGGAGAGCTCAGGTTCCGAGCACCAAAACCGCCAGAGGAGTGGAAACCAAGCGTTCGTGAGGCTAAAAAGCACGGAAATATCTGCTGGCAAGGGAAAAGGTTTGAATTTTATCTCCGGACCTTCACTTCAAATTTCTCGTATAGCGAGGATTGTTTGTATCTCGACGTGTATACCCCGAATGCCAGCTTGAGTTTACCAGTGATGGTCTACATTCACGGTGGAGGCTACGAACTGGGCTCGTCAATCACCTCCGCCAGCGACATTTTGGCTCTTCAAGGTGTGGTGGTGGTCGTGATCCAGTATCGTCTGGGGCCATTTGGTTTCTTGACTACCGGGGATTCTGCGTCCCCTGGCAATTATGGAATGTTGGATCAGGTGGCAGCCCTGAAGTGGGTCAAAGAGAACGTTAAAGATTTTGGCGGGAATCCCAACAAAGTGACTATATTTGGAGAAAGCGCTGGAGGATCGAGTGTGAGCCTTCATCTGCTGTCGCCCCTATCCAAAGATCTGGTCCACCAAGTCATCGCGGAGAGTGGTGTAGACTTGAGTCCCTTTGCTATCCAGCCAACGTCGTTCGGCCTCCGTTTTGCTAAAGAACTTGCGGAGAAACTGAGCTGTCCCGGCAGCGACCACAACGCTATGGTGAAGTGCATACGCGAGAAAAAAGCCACTGAAGTGCAGAAAGCTACCGAACGTATTAGGTACAAATTTACCGACTATATTGCCTGGGCACCTGTTGTGGACATGAACTTTCTTCTTGACACGCCTCGGAATCTACGAGAAAACGGAAGATTCAAGAAATTGCCCGTCATGGTGAGTTTCACCAGCCACGAGGCTGCTTACTTTCTCGGTGACATGATGAACAATTCCCTAGAGCTTTACGAAAATGTGAACGATGGAGTGAGCCCAGCTTTGTTCAAATCGTTTCTAACAAAGCTTGCAGATGCTCGAAACAATGGGTAAGTTGAAGGATTAGTTGATAAGTATCTTCCGTATTTGCAGTCATATATTACGTGACAATAAGCTATGCCAGTCACTATTGAGTACTTACCACCCATGAGATTCAAACAACTTAATATACAGAGAACAATACTATGGGGTAACTTTAACAACTTGGAGGACACAGTAAAGTGTGACGTTTTGTAATAAATCTCTTTCGCGGTGACGTCTTTTGGCTTCAAGTTTTGCTTCTCTCATTCTGACGAGAGCTACTTCCACTTACACCCCACTACTGAGCGAATTAATTACAGATTTCTATTCAAAATGCAACGGTTAACCAAAATTGCTTTCGTTTTTTAGGAAGAAAACTGCTGACCTCATTGCCGACGCAATGGAGTTCATGTACACCCCATGGCCTGACACCAGTGATAAATACGCCCTTAGAAGCCAACTGGTAGACCTCATCGGTGATTATCTCTTCGTCGCACCCAGCCACGAGGTCGCCGATATTCACAATCGAGTTGCCCCCGTTTACATGTACGAGTTCGCCCAACGTGCAAAAAGCAGTTTTGGTACCGAGCCATGGATGGGTGTGCCTCATGGTGAGAAT
The DNA here is from genome assembly GCA_016490735.1 of Pachyseris speciosa. Lineage (NCBI taxonomy): Eukaryota > Metazoa > Cnidaria > Anthozoa > Scleractinia > Pachyseridae > Pachyseris > Pachyseris speciosa. The sequence continues at coordinate 1,234,659 of JAEMWC010000086.1, read as the reverse complement.
ATTCCCTTTGGTTTCGGGATTCCACTGCTGCCGAAGTTTTTGGCCCGGTATAGTGAGGCTGACAGAAACGTCAGTTTGTTTATCGTGACCATGTACGCAAACTTCGCCAGGTCCGGCGATCCATCAGCCAGCGGTGTCACGTGGGAGAGGTACAACTCGAGCCATAGAGCCTACTTGCGTGTTGATGCAGATCCCAAGATGTTGGCGTCGTTTTATCCCCGCCGAATGTCCTTCTGGAATGATTACCATCCTAAACTGGTGGAAGTGAAGTTTGATATCAAGAAAGAGGTGGTCAGCGGTGCCAGTGCTGGTGTTACCATGGCAACATTTATTCAGATGGCTCTCACCTTTATATTTGTCGTCGTTTCTTTGTGATTTCCATGACGTCTCTTAAGTTTATTTGACAGCTTAGCCTATTGCATCATGAAATATAGTTCACAAGGGGCGACTTTCCCGAAGTTTCCTTTAGAGCCATGTAGGTTTAGAACTTTGTTTAGATATTCAGAACTGTGATTTTAGGGATATCTTTCGCCGAGTTAAGCTTGTTACTGTCGATTAAAAGCCATTTAATTTGCACTAGTATTTGCAATTTGTAACTGCGGATGCCTGTCTGTGTGAATTTATTCGCCAGATAAGCTTCAATTACTTTCCCTAATAGTGATCATAGGTCCGTGCATCGGTGTGCGCTTGAGGGGTCCTTTCAGTTTCTTTGAAGCTTTTTTGAACGAGATATTCTTTTTCTCTGCACACTCGTGAATCTTTTGAACTTTTCGAAGCCAAATCTCAGTCATTTACCCAATAACTGGGTCCAGGTGATGCTGACGTACAAATTAAAGTTGCCATGATCATTTATGAAAATTTTTAACTCTCCAAACTTTAGAAATCAAACTCTCACCAAGAGATGAGACTGCCTTCGTCTTTCAGAGATTTGGCTTCGAAAAGTTCACAAGCTATGTGAAAACATTCCCTTTGGTTTCGGGATTCCACTGCTGCCGAAGTTTTTGCCCTGGTATAGTGAGGCTGACAGGAACGTCAGTTTGTTTATCGTGACCATGTACGCAAACTTCGCCAGGTTCGGCGATCCATCAGCCAGCGGTGTTACGTGGGAGAGGTATAACTCCAGCCATAGAACCTACTTGCGTGTTGATGCAGATCCCAAGAGGTTGGCATCTCCTTGCAATGTAAATTCTCGTTGTACCTGAAGCGAGAAGGCTGGTTTGGCCAGCCGAAATATAGTACACAAAACTGAAAACCATTCTACGTTGTATCGGCCCTTGCTTTTATACCCATTATAACGCAACTTGCTTTTGGTGAGGCCAGGAAGAGAAATACTTATTCGCGTTCCGGTGACGTTACGTTAAACCCATATCAAATTAAAGCTAATCAGATTGAACTGGCTATTCAAATATTTCATTAGTTTTGTAACAAAGTGAATTAGTGAATGCTCCGTCGAAGGTCTAAATCGTCTCAGTTTTGAAACTTTCAACTAAATGTGATTTTATATTTAGGGAATATGATATTTTTCTGAAAGTCTGGAATCCAGAACCTAACCGTGTTGGGGTTTTCCTTTATTGGATTGCGTTCAAAAGTTAGGAATCAATCAGCGGCTTTCCCCTGGGGTCCATCCCCGAGGACCTTGGAGGATTTGTCCAATTGCCCATTCAAACCTCATCAAATCCCCCTGGGTATAGGGCAGAGGAATTCTGACAAATCCCCTGCCCCCTGGGTGCAGCAATAAGGAGCAGTGTTCCCGTTAACGCACAAATGTACGAATTTTACGCACAAAAACCAGCTATTTGCTTTGCTTAGACCCTCATTTAAAGTGTGTTGTATTTCAGTGCTGTTGGCTCCACTTGACCAAATAGTTGTATTGTATATTCTTTTTACTTCTTTTAGAGTTTTGAGGGCCGTTATGTACCGGGTTACCTGTAATAATATATTTTACCCTTGGTAAACAAAGTTTCTTTCTCTCTTTTCTTTTCCTTTCTAAAAATGAAGAAAAGAGGTATGGTTTTTAAGCACTGTGAGTCCCTGGGTACTACCCAGTATTGGACTCCTCGATATAGAAAAGGACCCTCAGTTTTAGGTGGCTGGACTTCCCATGGAGGAACTCTGCAGGACTCTTATGGTATAATCACCTACAGATCCTTGCAGGAAGGGAGCTTCTGTGCCTTCTTTTTGGAGATTTTGACACAGGGGCCATGGTACCATAAAAAGCACAGTGGTCCCTGCTCGTCACACTGGATCGTAAATCTGCTGAAGATCACAGTTAGTAGCATATTAATTATAATGATACAAAATTCGGATTGCATATGTACTTGTTAAATGTTTCAGAAGCCTATTTTCAGAGAGTTTTTTAATACCTACCCTTCTTCTGGACCGCGACAAAAGCACCACAGTTGCTCATCTTATACATTCTCAGCTGCACTTGCTTCTTCTGTGTAATGAATGGAGAAGAAAGTTTAAGTGTCATGAAATAAAATTGACTTTTTATTTGTTGAATTGAATTCCATGTTTAACAGTTCTTCAAGGGACATGACAGTAACTATGTACCTTGTACTTGTTTTGCTCTTTTTCTTTTGGGCACGTTTTTGCAAAATTATCCAAACAGCCGTACCCTGGGTATAAGAGGCTCAACGCTTCTTTTTCACACTTTTATTTGGGCTCTTGACGACGAGAGAAAGCGAGAAAGCTTTCTAGTCAACATAAACACTGTACAAAGAGAGAAGCATTTTGAGCTCTGGTCTCCAGAGTGAGACAATTAACCGTGACTTTCTTTTGTCTGTATTTGTCTGGCTTTATAGTTATTGGGCAAAATTGGGCAATTTTGCTTCAAATATCAGGCGTAAAATGATTGATACATTTTTAACGCTACTGAGAAAACAGATGCAATTTTAGGTTCAAGGCACACTTGGACAACCATAGAACACATTCTATAAAATTCTAGCCAAGTGTATTAAAACCATGGCAATGAGAATAGACCCTTTAGACACATGTTCAAAATTAGGTACTTTCATGGTACTATACCACGTGTAGTTGTCTGTACTCTATCAATACAACTTAAAAAATTAAAATATAAAAAATATATATAAATAATTAATATTATTAAAAATGTATACCTGATAATGACAGAGCTGCATTATTCCCCTTATAAGCTGTTCCTGGGTCCGGTTCATTTACCGCTTTCGACGCTGGTGAGTCGTCGTTTCCTACACTGGTTACAGGCCTCCATGTCTGACCTGGACTTAAGTCCAAGACTATGAACGTGTCCTTTGCTTCATAAGAGAGAAAGACTTCGTTTTCTTCACCATCTCTTCCGTCTTCTTCACAGCAAACACTGACATCTGATCCAGACAGGTCTGGGTTTTGTTTCACTGCATAAAATGAAGCCGACGACAGTTGAATCAGTGAAAAGAATTCCCGAAGTCGAAAACTATTAGAACGTTCAATCAAGGGATTTGCAACAAACCACAACTACCATACCTTAGTTGATAAATTCTTCTAAAGAATTCGCCAGAACAGCTTTCTTCTTATTTCTATCTGAGCTCCAAGCGTTGTAAACAGGTATGTCGACTAAACTTGGTCAATTCAAGACCTAAATCTCGTGCGACAAGGCGCGAAGTGAACACCTCGAACAACATCGCATCCGGGAATCGTCGATAGGGTATACCGCTGACCAGCAAATCCCCAGGGTCTGCCCCCTGGAGTGCAAACTCTATGAACAAAAGTGATATTTTCCCCCACACCCTCGGGCAACAAATATCTGACAATCTCGACAAATGCCCCTGGGTTCCCGTGGGTGCCCCGGGGGTGGCCCCCAGGGGAAGCCGTTGATTGTTGCATTACAGAGCATGTTCAAATTCGCTGGAAAAAAATTTAGCACTCGCCGAAAAACGGTTTTAAATTATCTAATTCAGCAACACTCTTTTTGAAGATAAGTTAATCTAGCGGCTGTCCAAATTTGATCAAAATCGAACAAATCGCCCTTGAGTTGTAACTTCAAGACAAAAATTAAAATTTGGAGTTTGTTTGTTCTCTACTCTGCTCCGAGAGGTTTTTCTCCGGGTACTCCGGTTTTCCCCTCTCCCCAAAAACCAACATTTGATTTCATTTGATTTATTAAGCCGGTTGATTTGATTTAGTCTCCCCAATTGGTAGAGCATCTGTGCTCGGCTAAATACATTTGAGACTTAAATAAAGTGATTATTATTATTATTATTATTATTATTATTATTATTATTAACTTCGCCAGGTTCAGCGATCCATCAGCCAGCGGTGTTACGTGGGAGAGGTATAACTCGATAGAGCCTACTTACGTGTTGATGCAGACCCCAAGATGTTGGCGTCGTTTTATCCCCGCCGAATGTCCTTGTGGAATGATTACCATCCTAAACTGGTGGAGGTGAAATTTGATATCAAGAAAGAGGTGGTTAGCGGTGCCAGTGCTAACGTTACCATGGGAACATTTATCCAGATTGCTCTTGGCTTTATTTGTGTCGTATTTTTATTGTGATTTCCATGACCTCGCTTATTATTTGATAGCTTAGCCTATTGCATCATGGAATGCAGATCACAAGGGGCTGCTTTCATGAGGTTTCCTTTAGAGCCTAAGTTTTAGATTTTTGTTGGGCTACTAAAAATTCTTTAGCTAGTTTTGTTTAGCTATTTAAAATTGAGCTATTAAAATTTTGGAGAGTTAAGATTGTTCATAAATGATGCGCAGTCTCAGTGTGGACGCAGTTGTCTGGTAAATGGGAAAGAGATTTAGCCTCGCTTTCAAATGTACCCGGCAAACCTGAAAAATGGCGGGATAATAATGATCACGTGGCTATTCCCTTCGTCAGCTCAGTCTCTTTAACCCACAATTTAACGCCAGGTGATGTTTCAACGAATGATGTGCTGTTCATGATAAATCAAAGTTTCAAATTTGCCATAAGGCAATTCAAAAAAGGAGGGCAGATTAACTATGGGTGGTGGGCATGGATTGTATTACGGACTCTGACCTACTGACTGTCGGCCTTTTTAGGGAAAATCACGTTCTTAAGCAACAAATGGCATTGACTGCCGGCCATGGAAACAAATTGCAGTTAAACAATCGAAAATACTCTCTGGACCGTAGAATGCAGGCATCTCTCTCCGTTTAGGGCCTTTTCTGTCAAATCAGTTAAAGTTCAGCCAACCCCAAAATATTGTTTTCGCTAAAATATTTGCACCTGTTCGAAACGCATTGCGCCTTTTTGCCTTTTTTGACGAAATCTCGACTTTTTAAAGGCTTTGAAAGTTACAAAATCTAGCCAGCATCTGTCACAAGACCGAGCTAGTAAGGGGCATGGGTCTATTCCTGATTTGACGTCACAAACTGATTTGCATCGCCATAAGTCTTCGTTAACAAGCATGAAACGCTATATCTGACGTCCAATCAGGAATAGATCCACGCCTGTTCTGACTCGGTGGTTTACAAAATGATGCTTAGTTTATCGTAAGTTTTGAAGCCCATAAAAATCTAAACCTGGAAATAAAGTCTAAATGTTTTTAGAATATGTGAGAATGAATATATGAAAATCATATATTTGAACTGCGGATTAAAAAATGAATATGTGAATTATCATGGCAGCTATGAACACTACTTAAGCAGCAGTAAAAATAAAACCTGAAAAAATTCAGGCTTGTACGGGAGTCGAACCCACGACCTCTGCTTCCGGTGCAGCGCTCTACCAACTGAGCTAACAAGCCAACTGGGAGCTGGTCATTTTGCTGGCTCGTAATATACTCTTGAGTGATGAATATGTGAGAATGAATATATGAAAATCATATTTTTGAACTACGTATTAAAGAATGAATATGTGAACTATCATCGCAGTTATGAGCACTACTTAAGCAGTAGTGAAAGTAAAGCCTAAAAAAAATTCAGGCTTGTAAGAGCCCAGACACCTCAGACTTCTTTAATATTCATTTATTATTTTCCATTGTATAGCCTCTTACAAGAACATCAAAAAAATGTTTACTCCTCCGTGAAACTACACAGCCTGCTTGTAGTTTTTGTAAGACACACACACAAAGAAAGAAAAAACATAATGTAATTCAAAATTTTGACCCAGGCAATGGCAAGTGCCCCTCAGTTAAGGCCCTAAGAAGAAATATTTTAGATTTAGATCAGAATGCGAAAGGAAAGACATTCTGGAAGAGATACAAAACTAGGAGACGAAGCGACACCCTGAGGAAACATCCCGCACGGGGTAGCCGTCTTCGCTGTCGATCCACTTTTCTTAATACGATCCAAAAGTTAACTATTCACGCTTTAACAGCACACGGAAACGCCGTCAGTTATAAAGAAGACGAGGAATGAAAACGCAGCAAAACAGTTGAAGCTCACTCGATATCTGTGAGATCCTCTAGACAGAGACTGGCAAGTACGGGGCTCCTCCGTCAACATGTTCTGGTAATACTCATTCCAGAACGCCATCTTTGTTGGCCGGAAATTTATGGCCATTTCTGGCTGTGAGTGGATACGAATGTACGCCATGTGACTGGCGTTAAATCGATCCCACGTTACACCGTGAACGGGTTGTGGCGTGGGCTTTCCATATTTGGCAAAGTTCGTGAACAGCGTGATTACCATATCGCTTACGTTTCGGTCGTTATCGTCGTACTCTTGGAGAACTGTGCGATTCATGAACGGAAACCCGAATTGATATGGCGTGTCGTCTTTATGAGAGGGCCCTTTCCACGAGGGGCTGGGATTGAGTAGCGAATGATGGGCAAACTCGTACATGAAAGCCGGGGCGTTTCTGCTGTGAATAACCAAATCTGCGTGGGTGGGAGCTGTCATGGTAAAATCCCCAACTTGATCGTAAATGCCCCATCTGACCTTGACGCGATCCTGTTTGTCTGTCCATGGCGTGTACAGTAATGTCATAGCATCAAGAATTGGCTTAGGGAGACCGCTCTCTAACGTTTGCCCGTATTGGTTGCCTATGCTATAAAATATTTTGTTTGTATAATCTTGAAAATTTTCAGGTGTTACACTCTCGTGGACTTCAGGAAAAAAGTACGAACCTTCACGGCTTGTAAAGCCTGCCATGTAAGGAAGATGATGGAACTTGCCAGCCTTTCTTATGTTTCTGGGAGTATCCAGGAGAAATTTGCCATCAACTATAGGTCTCCAGACATTGACTTCGTTCACCGGAAACTTACGCGCGTCAACTGAACGCAGACAATCGATCATTTCGCTGTTGTCTCTAGCAGAACAACCAACCAGTTCAGCGACCTTCCTGCTCTGCTGTGCAACTGCTGCTGATGAGCCAATAGCAAACGGGGAGAGGTCAACTCCGCTGATGGATATGGCGCGGTGGAAAAGGCCCTTAGATAGCGGGGACAATATCAAAAGACCAACACTGGACCCACCGGCACTCTCACCAAATATGGTAACTTTCGACGGGTCGCCCCCAAAGTCTCTGATGTTCTCTTGAACCCACTTTAGAGCCTCGATCTGATCCAGCATTCCGTAATTCCCCGGGGCCACGGAGTCTCCTGTTGTAACAAAACCGAACGGACCCAAGCGATATTGTATAGTAACCAGCACAACACCCCATAGGGGAATGACATCCCCGGGGCTTACCGCGGGAGTGCCGGCATCGTATCCGCCGCCATGTATATACAGCATGACAGGGAAGAGCTCATTTGAACTCAAATTCTTATGTGGAGTGTAAACATTTAGGTACAAACAGTCTTCCCTTTGTGGAAGGGATAGATTGGGCCAGAAAAAATCGTTATACTCCGGGTCTTGTATGCAGATACTTCGAAAATAGGACGCATTGTAAACGGAAGGTTTCCAAGGTAGTGGTTTCCGTGGAGGTTTGAAACGTAGTTGTCCTGTTGGCGGAGCTGCGTATGGGATGCCAAGGAACATGTTCACTGTTTGTATGGGTTTCTTGAAGTCTGGAAAGCGACGAACAATTCCTTTTATCGATCCATAGCTTGAACCAACCATCACCTCGTCACCTTTGCTTAATACACAGCAGAGTTCAGTCGTTATTATGAGATGAAGCATGGCGATAACTTTCCAGAATTCCATCGTTGCGGACTTATAGTCCTGGCTGGCACGAGTGCACTCTATCTCTCCTTCTAGGAGGATGGGCGTAAATTGGATTAAAGACTCTTGAACTCAATTAACAAATTGAAATCAATGAACAACAAGTCATTCAATCTTCGTGGTTTGCGTTTTTAAATGGATTCATTCACAGACTTCTCCCTAGTTTGTCAACACTTCGTCGCTTTCCTCAGCTTGCCGAAACAGTCATTGAACCTCAAAACATGACCCAGTCTATTAATAATCTTGAAAATTCAAACTGTTGCCAGTCGTTTATTTAAGGAAGTCGAGTACTTAAAAGCCGCAAAGCAAACATTGTTCGTCATCACGACAGAGTATCATCTCTTATGAATAACATCCTGTTCAAGATAAAGCGAAGACCAATTAAGACGTGATTACTTTTTGCAATGTGTACAGCCTAAGGCTAGAAACAGCAGCCGAGAATAGTTTGACATTTTTCCTAAAGGCGAGATTTTGATCTATCGTAATTTAGATAAGACGTGATACTTAAGAACAATTGATCAAGGGCCCCGCTGGAATTGGTTTCCTGTTGTATTTTTCAAAGGAAAAAGGCGAACTTTACCCATATGGAAAAGTTAATTAAAGCTGTTCACCGACGAGAGAAGAAGGGGGGGGGGGGGGCGGGGGGGGGTGGAGGTGGGTGGATTGTTGCATTATAAACGTAAGACTGTCAATGAAGTCAGTTTAATGTTGCCTCTCAGGTAAAACCTGCCAAAATTCGCAATTTAAGGTAAATTGCCACCCATGAGTGCTTCATAATCACATGAAAGCCGTGAAAAGGAGGGACCTTCCATCCCCTCCGATGCCTTCCTTTTCCCAATTTTTAGCGCCCCCTCGTCCCCCTCCCCCTCTCCTCCACCACCCGTTTTCAAAAGAAAAGTACATGAAAAGCACTCAGATGCTTCATGGGGGGCTGACACCATTAGTCGAATTCCAAGGTCGGCTAGCTACACACAGGCCTCTTGATTGCAATTTAATAGGATTTTCAGGATAATCAGATGATACCGTCAACAATAATTCTCGATAACCCTCTTTGCTGATTGTAGAGATTAAGGGTTGCGTTGATGTGTGGTCGGTCGTGAGAACCTGAAATCGGTTGATACCCATTCGTAGTTTTCAGCTGTTCTTTCATAGCTCTTTTTAGACGAAATATCTTTCACATGACGTCATAAAAAACTAAAATTCAAAATTAAACAAACTTTTGCATTTTTAGCTTCATCACGTTAAAGACGTTTTAGAAATGTATCTGCTTGCATGTTTTCAGCTCGCCAGCTTGCTTTTTTTGAAAATAGAGCAATTTGAATTTTAGATTTCATTACAGTGTGTGACATAAACATGTCTGCTCACAAGCATGTCACGTACATGAAAACATCGATTCCCCGCGTATTTGTTAAGGTCTGAAAAGCCAACATGATAAGAGAAGCGTCTATGTGAATGTTTGCAAGCTCAAAACAGAGAAGAAAGCCTTTGAGAAAGCAAAAGTAAATTCCAGATGTTTTCACTCGTTTCCGGCCGCCATATTTGTGCCCCTCAGAGGGACACTAACATGGCGTTTCCATACTAAACTCTATAATTTTGAGTGGTGCGTTTTGCCGAATAACTCGAGTACGGCATACCGCACAGCCCTGAGACTTTAGCATGTTGTTTATTTATTACTATTCTACAATATGTCAATTTCTTGACTTTATCTATCGAATGGGTGATGATTTTATTTTTTAACTTGCGTGACTGAAAACCAAGAATTGAACGTGAACTGGCGATCTCTGTATATGCGACAATCGTATCACTTTTTATTCAGTCTCATTTCGTGATTGATTCAACATTTCAACGTCTTGCAGATTATGGAAAATTTATAGACTACTAGGAGTTATACTTGAGAAGAATTTGGATAGGAGCCATCGTTACCTCATCCCTCCCCCGAGGGAAGAGATTCTCCCTTCTATAGAGGGCAAAGAACAATTTCGAAAGGCATAATAAAAAAAAAAGTGTAAATGTAAATGACATTTGTTTACCTACGATCCACCTTAGGAGCTGAGAGCTCGTTCAACATGTGGCCGTGCATTCCAGATCGAATTGGAATTTAGAAATGTTGGTTTTTGAGGAGAAGGGAAAACCGGAGTTCCCGGAGAAAAACCTCTTTTGTCTCACGATTGGGTCACAAAAATGTGGATCGCGACGTTTCGACCGCTATACTGCTGGTCTTCATAAGGCGATGGTGTCGACTGGCTGCGTGTGAGCATAAGAAGCACCGTGGCTGGTGGTGATTGGTGCGTTTCGATCCTCTCTTAGGCTGTTGTTGATTGGAGGATTTCGATCCTTGTCGTTCAGACTAGAAATTGTTCCCTTAGCGGTCCGCTTTGGTACTGATCGGCTGTTGTGTTGTTTGATCGTGGGCATCCATGCTTCAGGAATTTCAATTCTACTGTCCCTGTTAATGTTGTTAGGGTGAAGTCTTATGTGAATAGCCTCTTTAACCCTACGGGTGTACCAATGTGGGTCTCGGTCAATAAATACTTTTATTAACATGCAGTTTGTTAAGTTTATTTCCTCGTGTTTTCATCCGACGAAACAAACTGTTATCGATCTAGTTTGATTCTTGTTCTCTTAGCACCTTGGGGACGTACCTCCCCCCTACGGGGGGGGTACTAAATAAAATTTAGTACGGGGAGGCTCCGCTCCGAGGTCCGACCCCTAACCCTTTTATATACCATTCTTGACAGAAAAGGTACCCCTTTCGTATAACTTCCATTGAGAAATGGTACCCCTTTCGTATACCTAAAACAGGAAGTCTTCTTGTTATTTTCATGTAGCGTTCAATAAATTAAAACAGTACAGTCATAAGGTATGTGTGTGCGGAATATTTTATTGAAAGGTCCTTTTAACCCATTGGCACCCGTGCCGGCCAAAACCGGCCGTAAAAAACTCCCATGCTTCAAAACATTGCAACTTTCTCAATCGCACGAATATTGCCTTAACTGTTAGTTGTGAGCACGAAATGGAATGCCTTTAAATTTGGATATCCAATAAATGCAAGAAACGTAGCGATTTTTACCAAATATGGCCTTTTGAGTTTGGACAAGAACGAAACTGGCCGTTTTTAACGTCAAAGAGAAACAACAAAAATGCCCCTTTTTGCCTTCATGTTTTTTAGGGAAATCATCGTCGAAAAACCAAAATTCAACCATCATAACAAAATTCAGTCCTTTTTCTAGCTTAGAAATGACTTTTTTTGTTCATATTCTTCTCCCGAGCGTAGATACAACCTTTTGTTCCAGTGCATTCGGGCCTTCCCGACATTTTCAACATCTTGAGCGCATTGCATGCTGGGAACTAACGAGAATTTTTGACAGCGCCCGTTCCTTCCCCCAATTCTTTCACATATAAACTAAGTCTACAGCCACTCCGACCTACCGCCAAAATTTCCTGCTCGTGGTCATCTTCAGTACTCAGAAATTCCAAAATATGTGGCGGTAGGTCGAGAAATTCATCAATAGTCGAGTCCCAAATGTACTAAGTGTTCGACCGGCCAAATTCCCAGTTCGTCGAGTAACAAGCCAAATTCAACAACAAAGTACATCACCTTGCTCGATTCTTTGAGAAAGTGGACTCTTAGCTACCGTCAGGCTTAATGATGCTCATCAGGCAGCCGCTAAAGATGAAAAATGGCTGTAAATTTAGCAGAAATCGCAAGCAAACCGAACTTGGGCCATTGTTGTCGCTTCACGGATAAAAAATAGCTACGTCAAAATGACGTTTTCAGAAACCTTGAGCCTCCAGTGGCTTAGGACAGCACCACTTTTCCCTGGTAGTTCAAATAAAGAGTCACGAATTGCTATTCATCGTTTATAGGTGGAAAATCACTCCGAAAATGTAAAAACCTGCGGTAGTCAATGGGTTAAATACCAAAAGGACAGATTTCCCTACCCTTTCATATACTTCCACTCGTGAAATCCCTACCCTTTCATATACCTGACGCGTGAAAAAGGTACCCCTTTTGGGCGGAGCCTCCCCGTATAGGAGAACCCCCCCCCCCCCCCCGGGCGTAGCTCTTGGTGTCATGGTCTGGCCTATTCTCCTCAGCAAAATGGCTGGCTTGGCGTGATGTCTCAAAAACGCTTATGGTGTATGAAGCCACTTAAAGACTATAGCCATAAGTCAAGGCTACTTTGAAACTATGTAGATGTGGATGTAGATTTGCCTTAGCGATACTGTAATGGTTTATGGTCATGCAAATAAAGCTTGTTGTTGTTGGATATCCCAACCCCCCCCCCCCCCGGGAGGGGCGGGTAGTAAAAAAAATTAATACGGGGAGACCGCCCGCCCCGAGGTCCGACCCCTTAACCTTTTATAAATCAGTTTTGACAGAAAAGGTACCCCTTTCGTATACCTCCCATTGACAAATATACCCTTTTCGTATCCCTAAAACAGGAATGCCTTCATGTAGCGTTCAATAAATTAAAACAGTACAGTCGTAAGGTATGTGTGTTCGAAATATTTTTAATGAAAGGCCCTTTTAAATAAAAACTTGAAAAAGTGCAAAAACTGTGAACGAAGATCCTGCTTGCTTGTACATTTGATCTCAAAGGAGATCTAATCAACCAAACTTAAAAAATAGACGATTAGAAGTCCAAAGAGTACTGCAAGGTTAATACATCGTAATATATTTGCCGGAACAATATTTCGGCTGGCCAAACCAGCCTTCTTCAGGTTTAGATGTTGCTAAATTATAAAAATGAAATAACAATATTATATTTTGGAGGATGTCGCAATACATGGGAGGGGCGGAAATGATGTTTACACGATGACGCAAACAATAATTTAAAAATTAATAACATAATAAAATAAAATAAAACAAGATTAACCTTTCTAAATTACAATTCATCACGTCTCAGTTTCAGTTCAGTTTCAGTTTATTTGTTTTGCCATTTTACACATACCACATATTATGCAAAATAAAATAAGGCAAGGAGACACAAAAAAAGCAGTGCTTATAAACATGTGCCTCCCCATGATAAATAACACATTACTAGAGATTTGTCGTCTATTGAAACCATGGGGCTCTAAAGTCGCCGCGAATTCTATAAGAAATTACTCTCTAGCTTTTCTGATTGAATCACGTGAGAAGTGTATTAGTTCAAGTGGGATAAACTGCATATCAGTGTGGTAGTGGTTAGGATATGAGAGAAAATGTTCGGAAACAGTGGTAGGTTTGGATTTAATGTTAGTTTTGTCGACTGGGCGTCTATGTTCGTTGAATCTGTCTTTGAGTCGTCGATTAGTTTCACCAAGAGAGAATATGAGGTGGCAGCGGTTACATTGTATCATGTCTATTAAATTTTTGGTGTTACAGGTTATGTGTGAAGTAATGTTATGGATTACGACTGTGGAATAAAATGTATAGTGATTAAGACCGTTGGTAATGTAAGGACAAGTGGCGCAATCTTGTCCACAGCGGAAAGAGCCTGGTGGTAAATTAACAACCAGCTTTATTTGCATGACCGTAAAACATTACAGTATTGCGAAAGCAGGCAACAAGAATTAAACTGCACTAGTTTGACAACAGATTGTTTCGTAAATCAAAACACGTGGAAATAAACTCAACAAACTTCATGTTAATAATATTTTCATCACAGTTCATCAATTCAACAATTAAATTTGCAAATGGTAACAGCTCAAAGTAGCTCAATTAGGTCACAGTCGTTGGCTCAATCAACGCTTGAGAATTTTTCTTATGACGTTTGGATTGTTTTGAAGGAATAAGTGTTGGGGTTTTCATTCTCAATTCACCCTGTTCTCCAAAAATATCACCCAGACTGCCCCCTTAAGCTTCGCTCATCCCCATCACCCACTGCCGCGCTTCCCTCAGTAACCCGTGGAGGCGGAAGAAGTATGACAGGGACCGGGTGGAACAACCCACCAAACATTCCAAGGAATACCGTAATGATTCGATTTAGCGCCCTCCTTCCAATAAGCGCCCCTTTCGAATAAACGCCCCCTTTAAATGTGTTTTTGTTAATAAGCGCCCCGTTTCCAATAAGTGCCACTATTTTTATATTACAATGTTACAGCGCCGTCAGAGTACGGATACGTATCAGCCGAGGTTCATCTTCCTTTAATTGTTCACAAACGTACGGTTATACTACATTAAAAAAAAAGTGGTCCTCGTCTGCCAACTATTATTAGTTCATGTGAGTGCATAAACCCTCAAGCGAATGATCTCTTCTTCAAATTTTGTGGCTATTGCTCGGGTGGTCGTTCTGGCCATGAAGGATGCAGGAACATACACTGTCAAAGCTATCGGCGTAGAAATAGATTAAAATTCCCTCACGTTAACTGAACATTCACCGTATATTTTTACCGTTGCAGTTCCTGTTATTCCTGTTTAAATAAATTTTGCTGAAGTTTTGTTTGTCAACATTCGGTTGTTTCTCAAAACAGAAATAAGCGCCCTGTCCCAAATAAGCGCCCTCCCTTGAGGTACCAAAAGTAAATAAGCGCTAGCGACCCGGGCGCTAAATCGAATCATTACGGCAGGCCTGCTCCTGCATTACGGCAATCGTTTTTTAAACCACCTCGCCCCACTTGGCATAGTACACTGCAATTGCATCCCATAATACGCACATTAGCTCATTCTACAAATTGCGAAACGTGCATTTGTGTGCATCAAAAACGACAACGCCGAAGAAAGACGATGGACAATCGAGTTGGAATCTACGAGTCTTTTTGTCTCATGGGTGAGGTAACTAAATTGGTGAGGCCCTGTTTTAGAAGTTCTTATAGCAGGGATATATTATTATTGGCCATTAAAATTTAAAGATTTCTGATTATTTGTTTTGCATTTTAAAATTACGGATTGTATCGATCAGTACTTATTTCCAACCCCCCCCCCCCCCCCTCCTCTCAAAAAAAGCCTCACTGGCCCGTGGAGTAGAGGCCGGAAATGACAAATTTAGTGCTTCTTTCATTTTTAGCCTGAAAAGAAACAGAGATAGTGACCATTACAATTTTTGAAAACTATTCATATACATTAAATATAGAGGTCTGGAACCGAGATTAAGAAAACCTATCTTAACAGTAAATCTATAAAAGGGTACAATTTTACAATGGTAATCTGTTTTGCCCGACGCTAAAATGTCAAAATGATCATACTTGATATTGTGTCAAGTGGTTTTAAGGTGGTCAGCAAGGGCTGGCGTGTGGTCATTTTTAGCGTCGTGGAGTCTTTTTTGTCTTACCAATATTTCAAGCTATGATGGCCTAATAGAAAGAGGTTATATGATGCAAAACTAAAAGACTAAAACCTTTTAGATATTTTAAACCTTAACCGTTAACTGTAACCGAAAAATGTGTGGGTACCCCCAGTTTTCTCTTTACAGTCAAGAAGCCATTGCGAAGGCCTGAATTCGCCGCAGTCACATCCTATTAAAATATACTCCAATTTTCCTTTAAATTGTGAGCAAGTCCGAACTCAAAATTAGGCAGAAAAGGCCCTAAGTGGAAAAAAATACCTGCACTCTACGCTGAAAAGTGTGTTTTTGATCGTTTAACTACAATTTGCTTCAATTGGCATTTGTTGCTTAAGAACGTTATTTTCCCGTTTCCCTGAAACGGCCGAACGTCAGTAGGTTATAAACTCGGGTTTCTCAGAGACCGTAATGCAACGTATGCGGGACACTAACCGTTTTGTTGAGTTTTCCCTATGGCAAATTTGAAACTTTGTTTTATCGTGAAAAGCACATTGTCCGTTAAAACATCGCCGTGCGTTGAATTCTGGGTTAACGAGACCGAGCCTGAACGCCAAAGATATAGCCAAGTGATCGTTAGTATCCCGCCAATTTCCAGGTTTGGCTGCTGCCATTTAAAAGCCGTTGCTAAATATCTCTGCCATCTACCCGACAACCGGGTCCAGGTGTTGTTCACGCACTATATGAAATTGTACATCATTGGTATGATCATGAGAAATTTCAACTCCCCAAAATTTAGAATTCAAACTCGCACCCAAGAGATGGACGGCCTTCGTCTTTCAGATATTATATTTTAGCTTAAGGAAATTTATCCTCGAAAAGTCCAAAGTCTTAATGAGTCTCCGCAAAATAAATACTGAAAGGAGTTCTCGAGCACAAACCGATACGCGGATTTACGGTAGTGGAGGAAATTGAGTAATTGAAGGAATGTCTGGCGAAATACACACACATAGTCAGACATCTGCAGTTACAAGTCGCAAATACAGGTGAAAATTAAACAGCTTTAATCGAAAGTAACAAGCTTAACTCGGCGCGGGATATCACTAAAATGGTAGTTTTGAATGGCTAAACAAAGTTCTAAAACTACAAGACTCTAAAGGAAACCTCATGAAGGTCGTCCCTTGTGACATATTTTCCATGATGCAATAGGCTAAGATATCAAATTAAAAAGAAACTGCGACAAAAATAAAGCTGACAGCAATCTGAATAAATGTTGCCATGGTAAAACTAGCGCTGGCACCGCTGACCACCTCTTTCCTGATATCAAACTTCACTTCCATCAGTTTAGGATGGTAATCATTCCAGAAAGACATTCGGCGAGGATAAAACGACGCCAACATCTTGGGATCTGCATCAACGCGCAAGTAGGCTCTATGGCTCGAGTTGTATCTCTCCCACGTAACACCGATGGTTGATGGATCGCCGGACCTGGCGAAGTTTGCGTACATGGTTACGATAAACAAACTGACGTTTCTGTCAGCCTCACTATACCAGGGCAAAAACTTCGGCAGCAGTGGAATCCCGAAACCAAAGGGAACGTTGTCACCATGAACTACGCCCATCCATGGCTCGGTACCAACACTCGTTTTCGCACGTTGGGCGAACTCGTACATGTACACCGGAGCAAGTCGATTGTGAATATCGGCGACCTCGTGACTGGGTGCGAAGAAGTAATAATCACCTATGAGATCTACCAGTTGGCTTCTGAGGGCGTACTTGTCACTGGTGTCGGGCCAAGGGGTGTACATGAACTCCATCGCGTCGGCAACGAGACCAGCAGCTTCATTCCTGAAAAACAAAGGGAATTTTAGTTATTTTGCAATCAAAACAGAAAGCGAAAATTGCTTTCTGAACAGATATCGGTCATTAATGCACTCCGTTCTACATGAATATTATACAGAGAAAATTAAACTCGTACCCAGATCTCTTAATAAGTCGCACTTCAGTACATACAGGTGAGATCTTGATTCTAAATTAGAGGAAAGGATGCAACGCACCCAAAAAACGGCTGCGAAGAGACTAGTGTTTTTTCGATGTATCACTTAAGATCTAACTTCCTTGTTCTTTGAAGTGGAGCCAGCAATAACCAGATTGAAGTACTTGTAATATAAAAAAGAGACCGTCTTGAAAATGTTCTATTACAAAATGCCACACTTTTTTAGGCCCCTTGTGGTTAAAGTCGAATTTTTGCCTTGTTGCATTGTTTGCTCTGTTAATAAGTTGTTTGAATCTCATGGGTGGTCAATACTCAGTGGTGATTGGCTATAAATAGCAGAGATAGTTATAAGCAAATCCACCAACTTACCCGCTGTATCGACCATGCGCAAGCTTTGTTAGAAAAGATTTGAACAAAGCTGGACTTACTCCATTGTTCACATTTTCGTTAAGCTCCATGGTATTGTTCACCATGTAACCAAGAGAGTAAGAACCCTCATGGCTTGTGAAACTGACCATGAACGGCAATTTCTCGAATCTTCCGCTTTCTCGCAGATTTCGAGGCGTATCATGAAGAAAGTTCATGTCCACAACAGGTGCCCATTTGAGGTAGTCTGTAAATTTGTTAATAATTAATTCCGCAGCTTTATGCACTTCAGTGGCTTCTTTCTTGCGTATGCACTTCACTATAGCGCTGTGGTCGCTGCCGGAACAGCTCAGCTTCTCTGCAAGCTCTTTAGTGAAACGAAGCCCCAAGGACGTTGGCTGGATAGCAAAGGGGCTCAAGTCTACACCGCTCTCCGCAATGACTGAGTGGAACAGATCTTTGGATAGGGGCGACAGCAGATGGAGGCTCACACTCGATCCTCCAGCGCTTTCTCCAAATATAGTCACTTTATTGGGATTTCCGCCAAAATTCCTGACGTTCTCTTTGACCCACTTCAGAGCTGCCACCTGATCCAACATTCCATAATTCCCAGGGGACGCAGAATCTCCGGTAGTCAAGAAACCAAAAGGCCCCAGACGATACTGGATCGCGACCACTACCACACCTTGAAGAGCCAAAATGTCGCTGGCGGAGGTGATTGACGAGCCCAGTTCGTAGCCTCCACCGTGAATGTAGACCATCACTGGTAAACTCAAGCTGACATTCGGGGTATACACGTCGAGATACAGACAATCCTCGCTATACAAGAAATTTGCAGTAAAGAGCCTCACATAAAACTCGAATATTTTCCCTTGCCAACAGATATTTCCGTGCTTTTTAGCCTCACGAACGCTCGGTTTCCACTCTTCTGGCGGCTGTGGTGCTTTGAACCTGAGCTCTCCAATCGGTGGAGCGGCGAAAGGAACGCCAAGAAACTTGCTGACAGACTTGAACGGAGCAGAGGCATTTGGGTACGAAGCCATCAGACCTTCAATGTCCCCGTAATTTGTTGTCACAGTCACTGAACGAACCAGGGGCAAAAATACAAAGAACGTGAACTTTGCTAGTTGAGTCGCCATCGTGCTTCTCTTCGGAACGATCAGTTTGAGTTCTGATTTCGTTTGGCGTTCAGTCGATCGACGCAAGCGTATAACTTGAAAACATGCAAGTTGAACTGTCAGCGTGATCAGCAATGTAAAATTGAACTTATTCTGTGACGACGTGCATACATTCAGAAAATAGTGACATATGTCACGCAATAGGGCAAGGCAGAGTAAACTAGAAAAGCTTTTAGTTGCGCACTGACAGCCTTTTTATTTTCGCCTCTCTTTGTCGGTACTATCGCGCTCCGTTTACTATCTGAACGCCTGGAACAGGCGAAGGCCCACTTTACACGACTCCGGGTCGAATTCCCGCGGCGGGTAACCCTTTTCCAGTCAAATGTTTATAAGCGTTTACATGAAAACAGTAGTCTTGCCGGGTAACCCCTCTTGAGAAGAGAAGGAGAAGGTGTCACCTTCCTCAGATAAAAACGGAGAGACACAAGAAAACTTTTGTAAATAGACACATTTTTAAATATAATTTAGTATAGTATTATTCCATCTTATATCATTATTGTATTTCATTGTGTATCTTTTAATACGTTTTCACTGTAACTTAGGATATGTATTTTTAGCCTTTGATTGAATTAAGACTATTATTATTATTATTATTATTATTATTATTATTATTATTGAGACTCGCGTTAACCCGGGAATAAGGGTTGAAATTTCTTCGATTTCTTCACGTAAACAATGGTCCATCTGACCCGGGATCGTTTGAACTGAACGAAAAAGGAACTGATCCGGGTCAGCCGAATCGATTGATCTTTAATTAAGATTTCAACACATTTACAAACGTGACTGATCCGCAAATAGCACTGGCTAATCTAGGCGGATCAGTCATTTATATATAAGGAATTAAAAATAATAATAATAAAATAACATAACATAACATAACATAACATAACATAACATAACAAAATAAAATAAAATAAAATAAAATAAAATAAAATAAATAAATAAATAAGTAAGTAAGTAAAATAAAAAAGTCACTAAGATATGCATTAGAATACTACATCATGCTAACTGATTTACTACATTACGCTAACTGGCAAAGACAATTTTCATGTAGCTACAAGTTAAAGAAAAGAAAGAAAGAAATAGTCCAAGCAAAGCAGACTAGAAAGTAGAGAAGGGAGAATTATGTATACGTCTATAAGGGAAGTATATAGCTATAAGGCACAATAATTACTGGTGTTGAGTTTCAATATTAGAGAATGGGCGTCAATATAAAGGGTCATACTGCGAGTAGTCTCTGATTTCGGCGATGGATTGTGGGGCGAGCGAAAGACACGCGCGCGCGCCAAGTTGCGAGGAGAAGCGACAGCTACGCTTTTAGGAGGCCTTCCTACCTCTTTCTCTGTCGTTTCTGCTATTTATACTTCGCGCGCGCGCGTGTCTTTCGCTCGCCGCACAATCCATCGCCGAAATTAGAGACTACTCGCAATCTACATGAAGCTACATAATAGTCCTCAATCCCAAGTACAGTTAAAAGCAACTTATGAATTTTTCTTTTAAATGCTCTTTTCGTGAGCTTACGCGAGACGGGGTGTAGACAGTTCCATAACCTTGTACCAAACGCAGAGAAAGACTTGAGTTTCACATGCAATCGAGATTTTTGTACATAAAAATTATCTGCGGAAGAGAAACGAGTATTATATGCATGAACGTCAGATGAATGAATAAAAAGTTCACGAATGTTCCTAGTTGTCGAACTAGTAGAAACATCATGCATTATGGTGGAAACCGTTTCAAAGTAGAGCATATTAACAGGTAGGATGTTCGAAGCAATGAAAGAGGGATGGCATGAGATCTTTTATTGGAAAAGAAAATCAGACGGCGGGCACGCTTTTGTAGGGTAAGAATCTTTTTTAGATCACACTGTGCTGCCTGACCCCAAACAGGTATACCGTAAAGCGTGGAGGGAAATATCAGCGAACGGTAAATTTGAAGAAGGGTATTTAAAGGTACATGGTGTCTCAACCTGGCAATTATGCCGACTATTTTGCTGATCTTCGAAGCAATATGATCAATGTGAGGCCTCCAGGTTAAGTTCTTGTCAATTAGCAATCCTAAGAATTTTGCATAATCTTTACATTCAAGAACCGCGAATCCATTGTTGTTATTTTCCGGAATTGTGATACATGGTTGATGATTAATTATTTTTTTGTGCTGGTCTAAAAGATGACAAAATTTGATTTTTTCGCGTTAATGGTTAGTTTATTAGCATTAAGCCAGTCACAAACATTTTTTAGCTCATTATTAACTACGGTTTCCAGGGATTTCAAGTCCTTGTAAGCATATAACAGGTTTGTGTCATCAGCAAACAGATAAAAGCCAAGTTTATTGTTACAAAGATAAATATCATTAATGTAAATCAAGAAAAGTAGGGAGCCTAAAACAGACCCTTGTGGAACTCCAGTTACCGAGTTCTTCTTGGATGAAATATGGTCATTGTCAATATGCGTTGTTTCTGTTCGGTTAGCCAAATACGACGGGAACCACTCGTGTACAATACCTCTCATCCCATAATAGTGCAATTGATCAAGTAAAATAGTGTGATAGACAGTATCAAACGCTTTCTTCAAGTCGAGAAAAATGCCACATGTAAACATTTTCTTGTCCATATTTGTTTGCATCGTATTCACTATGTTCAAAATTGCATGCTGAGTGGAACATTTTTCTCTAAAGCCATACTGGGCTTTATATAAAAGTTCATTATCTTAGATGTACGATTTCAATCGATAATACATAATTTTTTCCAAAATTCTATTACAGACGGAGAGGAGCGAAATAGGACGGTAGTTGCTGGATCTGTTTCATCGTCGCCTTTGTAAACTGGGATAATTTTTGCATGTTTTAACTTGGAAGGATATTTTCCAGCTTGAACAGAGGGAGAGGTTGATGAGTTCAGGTGAAGGTGAAGAGAGTATGCTCTTTGCACATTTCAGAACGCGAACAGGGCACAAATATAGCCCATAAGCCTTGTTTGATGGTAGGTGCGAGATTTCTAGTTCAATGTCTGACGAAATGACCGGCTCAAAGAAAAAGGAATTGGTGAAATTAGTATTTGTTAAGTATTCGTTATAGTGACAATTACTATCTGGATCATTTGCCGCTACTTTTTGGCCAACCGTAGAAAAGAAATCATTTAGCACATTCGGAAGTTCCGCTGGGTTACGCGTCACACCAATCCCATTCAGTCGTTTAAGGCCAACAATGGGTTTAAACTTTCTTTTGTTGCGGTTCATTACCTCGTTGATTCCAGTCCACGTTTTCTTCATATCGTTCATATGTCGTCTAAAATATGTGTGGTAATAAAGCTTCTTACTATGTCGAGCTGTTGTCGACCCAACCCTCGCCCAGCCCGGGCTCGTGTAACCGTAAAATTAGACGCTGAACTAACCCGGGCTCTTGAGGCAGACTAAAATTTTGTAATTATTTTTAACCACCGCCTCCAGCTGCGCTAATAAGGAGTGTGGTTAATTGTCAGGGTTTTTTACTCGGCCGACTTCCACCGGAGGGCCTAGTCTAGATCTGGGCTTAGTTCTTCTTTATATTTCTCGGGCTGTGTAGAGCGCCCGAGGTTAAAATTACCGTCCGTTCTTCTTTTTATTCTTCGTCGTCGAGTTTCATCCACAAACGGCTCACTTCCGGCGTTTCTGCGCAAGCGCTAACTAATTATGGTCATTTTGGAATAAGTAAAGTATTTTTCTCTCGTTAGCTACGCTGGATGACCGTGGCCTAGCGGTCATCTTTAAGCCGCGGCTACACGAGCAATTTTTTGCTCGCGTTGATGATGCGATTTTTTCAAATTTTGTTGCGTCGTCAGCGCGCCCAGGGTGCCTACACCAGTGACAAATTGAAGAGTGCGAGCTACACGGCCAACAATCTGTGCGATTTTGTCGCGAAAAATTCAACTCTGGCGACTTTTCTCTTGCGATTTTTTGAGCTGTCGCGTCACCTGCGCGAGGGTAGCTACACTTGCGATTTTCATCGCGCGCTGGCGACGAGACAAATTTTGAAAAAATCGCATCACCGGCGCGAGCAAAAAATTGCTCGTGTAACTAAGAGGAAATCGAAAGAATATTACACGCTCCTAGTGAGTACCAAAGCTCAATTACCTAATCATGCTGCAAACTTAAAACATGACTTCAACTTTACAGATAATCAACTCATACAAGTTTACAGTCTCCCACACACTGTTACTTTCGAACCTTACCTAAGAGCTTTTCAGTACAAGGTTTCGAATTCCATTTTATATACGAATGCAAAATTATTTAAGATAGGCCTTATTGAGGATGATAAATGTACTTTCTGTAAACAAGAAGCCGAAACCATCTACCATCTGATGTTTCACTGTTTTTACTCAAAACAATTTTGGAAGCATTTTGAATCCTACTTCTATTCAATAACAAATCGGCAGGTTCACCTGAATCTCAGAGATGTGATGTTTGGTATCATCACTTCAAACTGTATCTTGCTCAATTACTTGTTAATCATAGGAAAACTGTACCTTTGGGATTGCAGAAGGAACAAAGTTCACCCTAGCATACATGGCTTTCAAACAAAAGTAAATAACAAATAAGAAATAGAAAAATATATATGCGCTAGAGACAATAAAATGAGAGAATTTTTATGGTAAATGGACAACAGCATCCTCTTTAAGTCAATTATAATTAATGTAAAATCTTTTGAATGTATGTGTACTGTATGGGTCATTATTTTATGTATAATTTAAGGATGTGTATGTATATATGTACGTATGCATTAAATAGCAAACGTCAATGTATATATAATCGCAGATTATAATTGTAAAGTCTGTTTATTGTAGGTAAAATGTTTGTATCTAAATGTAGCCTTTCACTGTACGTTGTATGTTGATAATTAATAAATTGCATATTTATCCCCCCCTCCCCCCCCACAAAAAAAAAAATTGCTCGTGTAGCCGCGGCTTTATCGCTTGTGATGCAGATGTTCCGGGTTCGATTCCCGCTATTGACACCTTTTTTTTTTCCTGTTTTTTCTGTTTTTTCTTTTTCTTTTCTTTTTTAAATATATTTTTTACAAGTGTTATAATCATTGTAAGTTATAAATGGCTGAGCTGTAAAGTACTTTTCAAGGGATATATGTTTATAGGGATATACACTGCAAAGAAACAGACACGAACCCATGAATGATGCCTGTTGTCACGTATCGGAAAACGTCGATTCACCTTGTGTCTTTGAAGTCTGAACATGATCGACTTGGCCGGCAGTCTACGGGTCTTTTTTCTCATGACTGTGGGTAGCTAAATTGGTGAGGTCCTCAGTTAGGGTTTTAGGATTATGAATTATCAGGATTTTTACACAAGAGATACAGTTTATTGGCCACTATTGTTGCATTTATAAACATGCGGATTGTTATCGGTCACTACCGCATGGATGTATTTCGAAAATTTAGCAGGATTATGGATTATTCAGACACACCCCCAACCCATTGACAGGGCATCACTGGCCCGCAGTGTAGAGACCAGCAAATAACAAATAAACTGTTTCTTTTTATTTTGTGCTGTTCAGCCTGAAACGAAAACTTTCTGCGACTTCTGTGTATACCCCTTTTTACTGATATGATCAATCATTAGCGAATTTAAAAGCTTTAAAATAAAAAAGTAAAAAAAAGTAAAAGTAAAAGTCTGAAACCTTTGAGATATTTTAAACCTTAACTGCTAACTGTTGCTGAAAAAAGCGTGCGTTTTGATCGTTTAACTGGAATTTGCTCCCATGACGGGTAGTCAATGCCATTTGTCGCCTGACAAAGTGATTTTCCCTAAAACGGAAGTTAAGCAGTAGATTAGTATCTCGGATTTCTCGGAGTCTGTAAAACAACGCATGCGCACTAACGGCAGTTGAATTTCCTCATGGCAAATTTGAAACTTTGATTTGTCATGAATAGCACATTATTCGTTAAAACATCGCCATGTGCTGAGTTCTGGATAAATGAGCTGAGTCTGAACGCATATGGAACAGCCACGTGATTATTATCCCTCCCTTTTCCAAGTTTACTACCTGACCCAAGTGAGCGCTCAAGGTTATAGACTCTACCTCGAAAGACCTAAACACATTTTCCTGGATATATCTTTACAAATTTTTCAAGTATTTAATCCAGTAGAGTTTGTCCGCGTAAAATGTTTTGCCGAATTTAAGAAAAAGTTGGAAGCTTTTAATCGACAGTAACAAGACGCTCTTTGGGCGTTTACTCGGGATACCTTGTGACGTAGAAGTCGGACGCATGCGTCCTGACTCTCGACAATAATCCGTTTAAAAATTGAAAATGGTTTGCTTTTGGGCTCGCAAAAGCCCCTGTTTGCGTAAGTGCAAAGGGCGTAAAACTGTTTTGAGAGTTGCCATCGAGAGTGATATTCGTATGACGAAACGCAAAGAAATCTGTGGCAATATTCGTTGTTTGCCTCTTAACAACTCTAAATATGGAACTGTCACGGCGTTCGTGTGATGTATCGAAATTTTGATCGATCGACCGATAACACATTAAGTGTGAGGCTTCCAACCTTTTCTTAAATTTGGCAAAACCTTTTACGCGCACAAACTCTACTGGATTAAACTTGGGTCAGGTAGTAAAGGTTTAGTACAGATTACAAGCACAAGCTTAAGCAAATTTGTGATCTTTCCTCAGTAAACACGTAAATGACGTCACGTGCTTACTATTGTGCATTGACCAATGAAAAAAACCCATGTGCTTCCCACTCTGCATTCACCAATAAAACACTGCCACATGCTTCGTATTGTGCATTATAGTTACGTACAGTTATACCGTATAACAAGCTTAACTCGGCGCAGGATGTCACTAAAATGGCAGTTCTAAATAGCTAAACAAAGTTCTAAAACTAAATACTTTAAAGGAAACCTCGGGGAGGCTGCCCTTTGTGAACTATATTCCATGACGCAATAGGCTAAGCTATCAAAGAAACTTAAGCGCGGTCGAGGGAATTACAAAGAAACTGCGACAAAATACAGCTGAGGACAATCTGAATAAATGCTCCCATGGTAACACCAGTGCTGGCACCGCTGACCACCTGTCTCTTGATATCAAACTTTACTTCCACCAGTTTAGGATGGTAATCATTCCAGAACGACATTCGGCGAGGATAAAACGACGCCAACATCTTGGGATCTGTATCAACACGCAAGTAGGCTCTATGGCTGGAGTTGTACTTCTCCCATGTAACACCGCTGGCTGATGGATTGCCGGACCTGGCGAAGTTTGCGTACATGGTCACGATAAACAAACTGACGTTCCTGTCAGCCTCACTATACCAGGGCAAAAACATCGGCAGCAGTGGAATCCCGAAACCAAAGAAAACGTTTTCACCATGAACTACGCCCATCCATGGCTCGGTACCAAAACTCGTTTTCGCGCGTTGGGCGAACTCGTACATGTACACCGGAGCAACTCGACTGTGAATATCAGCGACCTTGTGACTGGGTGCGAAGAAGTTATAATCACCTATCAGATCTACCAGTTGGCTTCCAAGGGCGTACTTGTCACTGGTATCTGGCCATGGAGTGTACATGAACTCCATCGCGTCGACAATGAGGTCGGCAGCTTCCTTCCTGAAAAATGAAGGCAATTTTGGTTAAATTGCATTCAAAACATAAACAAAAATTGCATCCAGAACAGAAATCTGTCATTGATTAACTCATTTCTACATGAAAATTATAGGGAGTAAATTAAAGTCGTTTACAGCTCTCCAGCCTCGTTCCCAAGGATTTTCCGTCAGTTGAGAGCGGTGTCCAGTGATATGTGTATCTTCGTGTTTTGTATATCCCCATAAACATATCATTAGTGATACGTGTATCCTCTTGTCGTATTATTTCAATGTTTTGGGTACGCCCCGATACCCCCAAGATATCCAAATCTCTATAGCTAGTGTTTGGGTATCATCTTCGGTCCAGCCACGAACTTACCCATTATATTGAGCATGAACAAACTTTGTTAGAAAAGATTTGAACAAAGCTGGGCTCACTCCATCGTTCACATTTTCGTAAAGCTCCAGGGAATTGTTCATCGTGTAACCAAGAGCACCACTACCCTCGTGGCTTGTGAAGCTGACCATGAGAGGTAATTTCTTGAATCTTCCGTTTTCTCGCAGATTCCGAGGCGTGTCATAAAGGAAGTTCATATCCACAACTGGTGCCCAGGTGACATAGTCGGTAAATTTGTTTGTAATTAATTCGGCAGCTTTCTGCACCTCAGTGGCTTCTTTCTTGCGTATGCACTTCACCATAGAGCCGTGGTCGCTGGTTGGACAGCTCAGCTTCTGAGCAAGCTCTTTAGCAAAACTTAGGCCCAAGGACGTTGGCTGGATAGCAAAGGGACTCAAGTCTACACCGCTCTCCGCGATGACTTGATGGACCAGATCTTTGGAAAGGGGCGAAAGCAGATGAAGGCTCACAATCGATCCTCCAGCACTTATACCAAATATAGTTACTTGACTGGGATTCCCGCCAAAATCTTTAACATTCTCTTTGACCCACTTCAGGGCTGCCACCTGATCCAACATTCCATAATTCCCAGGGGACGCAGAATCTCCAGTCGACAAGAAACCGAATGGCCCCAGACGATACTGGATCACTACCACCACCACACCTTGAAGAGCTAAAATGTCGCTAGGAGAGGTGATTGACGAACCGAATTGGTAGCCTCCACCGTGAATGTAGACCATCACTGGTAAACTCAAGCTGTTATTCGGGGTATACACGTCGAGATACAGACAATCCTCACTATACGAGAAATTTGCAGTGAAGGCCCTGACATAAACTTCAAGCAGTTTCCCTTGCCAGCAGATATTTCCGTGCTTTTTAGCCTCAAGAACGTTAGGTTTCCACTCTTCTGGCAGTTGTGGTGCTTTGAACCTGAGCTCTCCAATCGGTGGAGCGGCGAAAGGAACGCCAAGAAACTTGCTGACAGATTTGAACGGAGCTGAAGCATTTGGGTACGAAGCCATCAGACCTTGAATGTCTCCGTATTTTGTTGTCACTGTCACTGAACGAACCAGAGGCAAAAATGCAAAGAACATGATCTTTGCTAGTTGAGTCGCCATCGTGCTCCTCTTTAGAACGATCGCTCTGAGTTCTGATTTCGTTATCATCTCGAAATCAGTTATCTGTGACGACTATATATTGAGGAAATAATAGCATGTATTACGTAATAGGATAAGGCGCAGTAAAGCTTTAAGTTGCGCACTGACCAGAAAGAAAATTTCTTTATTTCTCCGTTATTAAGTTTTAGCATGGTTTTAAAACACTGAAAGACACATGAGAATGAAATTAAGTGGCCCAAACGTAATTTCTTCAAATAAACTGTAACAGGAGGCTATATTGGCCTGATGATGATGATCTTTGCTCGTTGATTCGCCACAGTGCTTCTTTTCGGAAAGATCGCTTTGATTTCTAATTTCGTTTGACGTGTACTCCACGTAATAAACTGCTGACTGGCAAGTTTAACTATTAGCGTGATCAGCAATATAATATGGAACTTAAATAGTGACATGTATCACGCAATAGGATAAAGCGCAGTAAAGCTTTTAGTCGCGTACTGACGAAAAAGAAAATTTTTTTAGGGCTCCTTTACTCAGTTTTAGTATGGTTTCCAAACACTGAAAAACGCATGAGAATGAAATGAAGTGGCCCCAACGTGATGTCATTAAATAAACTGTAACAAGAGGCTATATTGGCCTTCACTTGGCCTAGCACAAGTTGCAAGCATAACTTCACTGATTCACCTACACGGTTGTGAGTTTTGTGGCAAAGTTAGAGTAACAAGATCTGAATTCGTTTCGCAATTCCATATTTTATTTTCACACTATGGCAACACATTCATAGTGTACAGATAGTCGCACTGCCTCCTCTAATACAACGTATTTTTCAAGTACAGTCAATATTGCTTGTGTTATGGATGTCTAGGAAACGACGGCCCAAATATCGACGGCATAGAGAGCCGACTACCTAGAAAGCGATGACTGAAGGGGTCACCATGTTTAAATATCAATTATTATTATTGAGGCTTCTTAGCAGCACGAAGTAAGATATGGCTTTGATAAACCACACGATGTTTTTAAAGGTTATTTTTGAATGAAGACATGTTTCGGATGAGACATCATCCATCGTCAGTTGTACAGTGCGGAATAAAATTAAAATGAGCAATAAACAGTGAACAAAGTGAGATATTAACAAGGGTAGTTAAGGGCCGCTGACCGCTGAGGGAACAATTTCTAGTCTGAACGACAAGGATCGAAATCCTCCAAACAACAACAGCCTAAGCGAGGGTCGAAACGCACCAATCACCACCAGCCACGGTGCTTCTTATACTCACACGCAGCCAGTCGACACCATCGCCTGATGAAGACCAGCAGTATAGCGGTCGAAACGTCGCGATCCACATCTTTGTGACTCAATCGTGAGACAAAAGATTAACTCAGCTATCATTTTAAACAACGAGGACGAACACCTTTCATAATTAAGAAATTAATCAGCACTTTTTGCACTGACCTAGATATTAAGTTGGGGTTTACCCCGTTTAAAATTAGGAGATTGTTTGGGGGTTAAGGATGCCATCTCTACGGATGTACGATCGCGGGTCGTTTACAAGTTTTCATGTGCAGGCAGTAGTGCCTGTTATGTTGATGAAACCAACCAAACATCTCTCCTCCGACAAACATTCCCACATCTTCAAATATCAGAGAAATTCTCAAAATTGTCGTTCCCTTTGTTCCGAAGATTGTTTTAAAATCCAGTAGCTTCCAATTGAAAATCAAAGAAGCCATGCACATCCTCTGGGAGCAGCCGTCTTTAAATTCACAGGTCAAACACCTTAATTTATCCCTTTCTTATTAATTATTCTCCTTTCTTAGTATAAATAGTTTCTTTACCCTTAATTACTCGTGTTAATAACTCACCTTGTTAACTATTTATTGCTCATTTTAATTTTATTCCGCACTGTACAATTGACCATGGATGATGTTTCATCCAAGTCTTCATTCAAAAATGAACTTGAAAAACATCGTGTGGTTTATCAAAGCCAATTATTATTATTAATATTATTATTATTATTATTATTATTATAATTATTATCGTTTTCAGTAATATGAATTGCTTCCTACAGTCTCCTAGAACCGGGGCCAATCCTTGGTCCTGAGGTACCAGGGAGGGGTTTTATTTCATGGACAGAAACCTTCTCAGTATGTGCGCCGTTCCTAGGAGGACGATCTTTTGCAGCTTGTTAATGTTGCTGGTTCCAGGGATCTTTCCTAAATTCTGGTCCATTCCCTCTCTAATAAGTCCCAGCGCACCAACAATTACCGGCGCAGTGTCTGTCCTCATTCCCCACATTCTCGTGGTTTCAATCTCAAGATCTTTGTATTTTGACAGCTTTTCAATGACTTTCGTTGAAGTGTTTCGGTCGGACGGTACTGATACATCTATAAGTTTGCAATACCGGTTGGCAAGGTCCTTGATCACTATATCGGGCTTGTTCGCTGAGAGTTCCCTATCCGTATGTATCTGCATATCCCGAAGAATTGAGAATTCTTGAATTGAGAATTGAATTGAAAATAATTGAGAATATCCTAGAGAATTCTTCTTCTTCTTCCCCTTATTATTATTATTATTATTATTATTATTATTATTATTATTATTATTAACGTATTTTCTTTCATTTTAGCGAAGAAGTCATCAGACCGTAAATGCCGGAGTTCGTAAGATTCACACACACATGTGCAATATACACAAACTGATACCGTCCGTCAAAGGATCCGTACGGACGTACGGACTGTAGAGACTGTCCGGCCTGTTAATGACAGGCACATCTGTCGGGGCCGGTGACAGTTTGTCGATCCGTACGGAGAGATCGTCAAAGGATAAGTCGGTCCGTATACAGACCGCTAATTGTATACTACAGGCTAAAAACATGTATGCCTTGTTCTTAAAACGAGCCTACAAGTCCCTCGTAGAAAATGCAGAGTAAAACAAACAGACTCAAACACATTGTATGCCTCGTTCTTAAAGCTATCCCGGACATACAGACTAAACATGCACATATATGCCTCGTTCTTAAAGCTAGCCGACAAGTCCTTCGTTGTTGACGAAAATGCAGGGCAAAACAAATAGACTAAACACATGTCTGACTCGTTCTTAAAGCTAGCCGGAAGTCCTTCGTGGTTGATAGAAATGAAGACAACCCTTATTATTCAGCATTTTAACTACCGATTTTGCTTTTACAGACAAAAATGCAATTAAACTCCCTAGTTGTCTTACTCGGAGATACGAAACTGCAAAACCTTAGTCCTTTTAGCTTCACTTATGTCGAAAAAGGATAGAATCTATCGCGCGTTTTGCAAGAACAGCCCGCCTGATTGAAAAGATATATTCGACGCGCGATAGAAGTCACATTCAATAAGGAACAAATCATACTTACCTCGACAAAAACTTAAATATTCCCACCTAAATGGAGCGTAGCTCGGCCGCGAAAAGAATAAACAAAAGCAGGCTAGTTGATAAGTAATTAAAACATATCGTTCGGATTTGTTTCGTTTTTACAGCATAATGTCAGAGCGTCCGGAAATAGGGGTGTACTGTACCACTCAAAATAACAGAGTTTAGTATGTGAGCCAGGGTCACGATTGATACATCTGGAGTTTAGTTTCGTCTCACTGTTGAACTTGCAAACAATCGCATAGACACTTCTCTTAACGTATTAGTTGTTCATACCTCTCCAATCTCGTTCCCAGAGTCCTCAGGCTCTTTGGCCAGCGGTTAGTCACCAGGAGAGACTCTAGGATAATAATGGACCGCCATTTTCCCAGAAAATCTGGGGTAAAACAATGGAAGCCGTTACGGGCCAGCCAACTGAAAAAAATTTAATTTTTTTCCATTATCCCAGAGTCCGGCTCTCCTGGCGACTAACCGCTGGCTAAAGAGTCTGAAAACTCTGGGTAGGAGATTGAGACCTCTCTAAAACACAAGGGGAATCGACATTTTAGTGTACGTGAAAGGTACTTGTATGTCTCTTATCCAACATGGCTGCAAATGGCGGCATTGTTTATGAACAACCTCGTCCCCAGGGCCATCCATGAAGTATTGCTATTTTAACTTTGCGCTCGCGCAGAAACGCCGAAAGTGAGCTTTGTGGATGAAACACGACAAAGAATAAAACGACGAAGAACCAAGCGCAGATTTAGACTCGGCCTTCCCGTGGAAAGGCCGAGTAATTACGAGCTTTCCACTGTGCACTCCAAAGTATGGATGTATATACAAAGACTGGGCCAATATTTTACTAATCTTGGCACGTATTTTGGAAATAATATAGCAACACCGGTTATAGTCGTTCTGTATTATGAGAAATGTTTCGCTGTCTCAGAGGCAGACTAAAATTTTGTAATTATTTTTAATTACCGCCTTCAGATGCGCTAAAGAGGTATGTAGTTAATTGTCACGGTTTTTCCAATGCGGTGAAAATGCTAACCTGTGCCGTATTCTAGGCCTGCCACGAAAGCTATGAAAAAGCGTGGGCCTCAGGGTATTTTGGAAGAAGCGGTTTTTAGCATGATTATGCAATTCCAATTATTACCGCTGATATTCAGCCCTACTCAGAGATTTTAGTCGTCCAGTTTTTCTTTCATTGGTGTCTGAAGAATTTTCCCTACAGACTCTTGTCCTTCGGCCATCAAAGTTTTATAAGAAAAACAACACATAATGTGGTTATAAACATGGTGAAGCAGTGGTCAAGTCAGATTTCGTAAAATGCATTGCTTCAACATGTTTATCACCGCTTTATGTGTCGTTTTTCTTATATAATTTTCCCTACATTGTTGTACGCGATAGTCGGCGAATGTTATGCAATATTTTACGTATAATTCGCATAACACAGTAAAAAGACCATAAAAAAGAAGCTGTAAGCCAAGTTTTTGCATAATTTAGTACCCTGTTACTCAGTTTGATTTAATTATGTCGTTTAAAGCAGGCGCTAGAAATGGGAAGTGGACGTGCATTCCTCTCGCCTCGCGCGCCCCTGCTTTCCCATTACCATTCCCTTTCTAGCGCCTTCCACGTAGGCTGGGTGCAATATCACAGCAAGCATAAACGTAGTACTAAACGATTTAGAGGCTCAACAATTCCATTCTTATGGCCATTCTCTATTATTTAGAAACCGTTTCACAAATAGAGCATAATCACAGCCAACGAGTTGGGTTGCGTAGAATTGGTTGTGAGTCCATATACGATGATCTCGATGCTGTATTTGCGCTATATGACTCAGCCACTCACCCACTCTCGCTCAATTCAAAGACAATTAACAACAGTCAGTGTCTAACGACACTGTAATGTCATATTTATCTTTCCGTTTACACAAAAAAATGTTTTGGGATATTCAATACTACACTAAAATAGGTTCGGACTAAGGGTAATACATTTTAGCCCGGTTTTAAAGATCCAGCGTAATTTTATCTAAAAAGATTAAAACCCTCCCTGAATTAACTAAAGAAAATACGTCCACGCGTCCAGGCTAAAAAGCCGACTTGCGCGCCTGAAATTACTTTGATATGAAAGGGAAAAGTCTGGGTTTTGTGCTCTTTCTGGCTTGGTGCATACATGCAAATCAGTTTCTGACGTCAAGTAAAGAATAGACCCATGCCTCTTACTAACTCGGTCGCGGGACCGATGACGGCTAGATTTCGTAACTTTTACAGCCTATAAAAAGTCACTATTTCGTCTTACGTCAGAGAAAGAGTAGGATATTCCCTTTCTGTTTTTCTCCTTCTTATCACCCACCCCGTGCTCCGCGGCCGTTCCCATTGCCCCCTGCACGCCACTCGTTTTTTTCTACAGCGCTCCTCTCAGTAAGCAATCCTTGTGGAGGAGGCAGAACTGGTCTTGCGTCGGAGAAAGAGTTTGGATTATTCAGGTTGGGTGTGAAAATGAACATAGATAAATGTCATTTCTGGGTCTGAAATAAGGTCAGGAGTATGCCGGGGAGCGAGCGAAACGACCCACCAAAACTCAAGGAATGATTCGGTGTTTAACAATCTTGCCCCACTTGGCATAGCACAGTGCAATTGTATCCTTTTATATACACATCAGCTCATTTTGCAAATTGCGAAACGTACGTCAGTGGATAGCAACGATAATGTCGACAGGATGTCAGAATTGCTAAGACGATGGCCGGGAATCTACGTGTCTTTTTTCTCATGACTGAGGGTAGCTAAATTGGTGAGGTCCTCAGTTAGGGTTTTAGGTTTACGAATTATCGGGAGTTTTTACAGAAGCGATATAGTTTATTGGCCACTATTGTTGCATTTAAAAACATACGGATTGTTATCGATCAATACGGCATGGTTTTATTTCCTAAATTTAGCAGGATTATGGATTATTCAGATACACCCCTCAACTTACTGACAGGGCCTCACTGGCCCGTAATGTAGGGGCTAGCACATAACAAATAAAGTGTTTCTTTTTATTTTATGGCATTTAGCCTGAAACGAAAACTTCCGGTGAGTTATGTGTATTCCCCTTTATATTGAGATGATCAATCATTAGCGAATGTAAAAGCTTTAAAATACAAAAATAAAAGTCTGGAACCCTTTATATATTCTAAACCTTAACCGCTAACTGTCACTGGAAAAAACGTGCGTTTTGATCGTTTAACTGGAATTTGCTCCCATGACGGGCAGTCAATGCCATTTGTTGCCTGACAAAGTGATTTTCCCTAAAACGGAATTTAGGCAGTAGATTAGTATCTCGGATTTCTCGGAGTCCGTAAAACAACAAATATCCAATGTTCAAGCAAGCAACCGTGGAGAAACTACGCGTGCTCACCAACGGCAGTTAATCTGCCCTCCTTTTGTTGAATTTCCTCATGGCAAATTTAAAACTTAAATCCGTTTTAAATCCGTTAAAACATCGCCTTGTGTTGAGTTCTGGGTAAATGAGCTGAGTCTGTACGCAAATGGCACAGTTACGTGATCATTATCTCGCCCTTTTCCAGGTTTGCCGACTGCATTTGAAACCAACGCTAAATTGCTCTGTCTGTCTCTGTCATTTGCTGACGAGCTATTACTTTGTGAGGTATCCTTGTCACTCCAGCCTCATCCTACAAGCTTTACGTTTTCACTGCTTGTTTTATTGATATGTGGGTACTTTGAGCCTGAGCATTTGTTATGCCATGCTAACGAGGCCTAACAAGGCCGAAACAGCTGTCCATGGCTGCTTATGCTTGGGCTCAATCTTTGCTTTGGTAGATTTAAGGGGTAATGCCCGCTACCATGTGGCCTTTGTTCCTTTAGAGTGGCTTCAGCCCACCAGATTACATTAATTTGTGAGGTATCCTTTTCACTAGCTCCAGCCACATCCCACAAGCTTTACGTTTTCACTATATGAAAGTATACATCATTTATGAGAAATTTGAACTCTCGAAAATTTAGAAATCAATCTCGCACCAAGAGATGAAATGGCTTCGTCTTTCAGATATTTGGTTTAAAAAAAAAGTTCGAAAAGTTCACAAGCTTGATGAGTGAGTGCGGAAAATAAATATCTAGCTTCGAAAGCTGCAAATGAACTGAAAGAATTTCTCAAGCACTCACTCATGCGCGAACTAACGATAGTGAGGGAAAGTAATTGACTGATCTGGCGAAATATATATCTGTGTGAATTCGCAAGAACGTACCTCTAGAAATTTGAGAGAGAGAGAGAGAGAGAGAGAGAGAGAGAGAGAGAGAGAGAGAGAGAGAGAGAGAGAGAGAGAGAGGAGGAGGAGGAGCGGAGGAGAAGAGAAAAAAGCACTAATTACTCTTTTAGTCTTTATAACGGCTACTTTGGAGAGAGTTTTTGAACGAGAAAAAACCGCATCAAGAAGCGCCACTTTCGCGCAGGTACGTTTAGTCAAATCCAGACAGATAATTCACTGAAATAGGTCCAGAGGGCTGCAGAAGGCCCCAAAAGCCGCTTTTCGCTGCAACATGACTCATTGGACAATATTGGCACCATAGCCTGGAAATATCTGTGTGAATTTACAAGAACGTACCTCCAGAAATTTGGAGCCGTTTGACCGGAATGGGTTCAAAACTGGCGTTTTTTGCATCGGACGAGCCCGGCAATCATTCCACAGCACTGAGAAGGAGGGAATAAGAGAGAGAGAGAGAAGAGAGAGAGAGAGAGAGAGAGAGAGAGAGAGAGAGAGAGAGAGAGAGAGAGAGAGAGAGAGAGAGAGAGAGAGAGGAGGGGCGGAGGAGAAGAGAAAAAAGCACTAATCACTCTTTTAGTCTTTATAACGGCTACTTTGGAGAGAGTTTTTGAACGCACCAAGAAGAGCCACTTTCGCGCAAGTACGTTTTGTCAAATCCAGACAGATATAAATACGCATAGTCAGACACACGCAATTACAAGTGGCAAATACACATGCAAATGAAACAGCTTTTAATAGACAGTAACAACACGCTTAATGAACGTTTATTCGGGATACCACGTGATACAGAAGTCGGACGCATGCGTTCTGATTCTCGAAAATTATTCCTTTGAAAATTGAAAATAGTTTGCTTTTGGGTTTGCACAAGCCCTTGCAGTTTACTCATGAGCAAAGAGCGTAAAATGTTTTTGAGTGTTGCCATCGAGAGTGATCTCCGTATGACGAAACCGAAATAAATCTGTGGTAATATTCATTGTTTACCTCTTAAAAGTTCTAACTATAGAACTGCCACGGCGTTCGTGTGATATATCGAAATTTCAATCGATCGACCGATAACGCAGCATGTCCGAGGCTTCCAACCTTTTCTTAAATTTGGCAAAACTTTTTAAGCGGACAAAGTCTACTGGATTAAAAACTTCGCAAATTTATAAAGATGTGAGTAAGTAAAATGTGTTTAGGTCTTTCGAAGTAGACTCTATAACTTTGAGCGTTCACTTGGGACAGGCAGTAAAGGTTTCAGATTACATACACAAGCTTATACAAATTTGTGACCTTTCCTCAGTTAATAAGTAAATAACGTCACGAGCTTTCTATTGTTCATTGACCAATGGGAAAAACCGACACCTGCTTCCTACTGTGCATTCACCAATGAAAACGCTGCCAGGTGCTTTGTATTGTTTATTTTGCTGCACACGAAAAAAAGACTGAAATCTACCACGATTTATAGCTCGGTATAGCTACTTACATGCATCCCGAGTAACAAGCTTAACAAGGCACAACGTATCACTAAAATAACAATTCTGAATAGCTAAACAAAGTTCTAAGACTACAAGACTCTAAAGGAAACCTCGGGAAAGCAGCCACTTGTGACCTATATTCCACGACGCCATAGGCTAAGCTATGAAACTAACTTAAGCGAGGTCAAGGAAATCGCAAAGAAACTGCGACAAGAATACAGCTGAGGACAATCTGAATAAATGCCCCCCTGGTAACACCAGCGCTGGCACCGCTGACCACCTCTTCCTTGGTATCAAACTTTACTTCCATCAGTTTTGGATGGTAATCATTCCAGAAGGACATTCGGCGAGGATAAAACGACGCCAACATCTTGGGATCTGGATCAACACGCAAGTAGGCTCTATGGCTGGTGTTGTACCTGTCTAATGTAACACCGATGGCTGATGGATTGCCGGATCTGGCGAAGTTTGCGTACATGGTCACGATAAACAAACTGACGTTCCTGTCAGCCTCACTATACCAGGGCAAAAACATCGGCAGCAGTGGAATCCCGAAACCAAAGAAAATGTTTTCACCATGAACAACGCCCATCCATGGCTCGGTACCAAAACTCGTTTTCGCACGTTGGGCAAACTCGTACATGTACACCGGAGCAACTCGACTGTGAATATCAGCGACCTCGTGACTGGGTGCGAAGAAGTTATAATCACCTATGAGGTCTACCAGTTGGCTTCTGAGGGCGTACTTGTCACTGGTATCTGGCCATGGGTGTACATGAACTCCATCGCGTCGACAATGAGGTCTGCAGCTTCCTTCCTGAAAAATGAAGGCAATTTTGGTTGAATTGAATTCAAAACATAAACAGAAATTGCATCCAGAACAGAAATCTGTCATTGATTAACTCATTTCTATATGAAAAGGGAGGTAGATTAAAGTCGTTTACAGCTCTCCAGCCTCGTTCCCAAGGCTTTTCCGTCAGTTGAGGGCGGTGTCACAGTGATATGTGTATCTTCGTGTTTTGTATATATCCCCATACACA
This sequence comes from Pachyseris speciosa, assembly GCA_016490735.1. NCBI lineage: Eukaryota > Metazoa > Cnidaria > Anthozoa > Scleractinia > Pachyseridae > Pachyseris > Pachyseris speciosa. The sequence continues at coordinate 1,196,615 of JAEMWC010000086.1, read as the reverse complement.
TATCATTAGTGATACGGGTATCCTCTTGTGGTATTACTTCAATGTTTTGGGTATTCCCCGATATCCCCAAGATATCCAAATCCCTATAGCTAGTGTTTGGGTATCCCCTTCGGTCCAGCCTCCTCCCGAAAAACAGAATGTTGCAGGAAATTCGTAAAGACTTCGAGGAATGAAATCCGCAAAATATCGAAACCTTCCGCAAAATGTGAAAAGTCAGGTTTCCCCTGAACAATTAACCAAACCGGAGGAAGGTCTTGCGAAGATTTGTCAGAGGTTCGAGTATAAATGCATGACTCGGAGGTTTTTAAGACTCCTTGTTTTACGTGGAATAGCTGAACGATGACACACTGACTCTCCCACCGGGATTGTCATCACTGAGGAAGACAAAGTGAGGAAAAAACCCTGGGAACGAGGTTGCCAGCTCTCTCTTGGTCGCATTTTAGTACATATCAGTGGGATATTGATACGAGATTAGAGGTTAGGATTCGAAGGCGACTAAATCTTGCTAGTGAGGGGAAGGGGAACTAGGGTTCTCTAAACTAAGTTATTTTGAAGTAAAACTTCACTTTTGCTTTATCGGCAAATGTTTTAATTCCAAGTGGAACTAGCTCTAATCGGATTGTTTTGTATTTTTAGATCTAACATCACTTCACTGATGAGAATACCGTGTATAAATAAAGTTATTTGATTTGATTGATTAATTGGATTGAGAAAAGCAAAAGTCAAAAAAGGCCCGCTTGAAAATGCTGTATTACAAAACGTCACCATTTTTGGACGCCCTGTGGTTAAAGTTGAATTTTTTCCCTGTTTTATTGTTCACTCTATAAGTTGTATGAATCCCATGGGGGTCAATACTCAATAGTTATCGGCACAGCTTATTGTCTCGTGATATTTGACTGTCAGTAAATAGGGGAGATGGTTATCAACGAATCCACGAACTTACCCATCATATTGAGCATGAACAAATTTTGTTAGAAAAGATTTGAACAAAGCTGGGCTAACTCCATCGTTCACATTTTCGTAAAGCTCCAGGGAATTGTTCATTATGTAACCAAGAGCACCACTACCCTCGTGGCTTGTGAAGCTGACCATGAGAGGTAATTTCTTGAATCTTCCGTTTTCTCGCAGATTCCGAGGCGTGTCATGAAGAAAGTTCATATCCACAACTGGTGCCCAGGTGACATAGTCGGTAAACGTGTTTGTAATTAATTCGGCAGCTTTCTGCACCTCAGTGGCTTCTTTCTTGCGTATGCACTTCACCATAGCGCCGTGGTCGCTGTTTGGACAGCTCAGCTTCTGGGCAAGTTCTTTAGCAAAACGTAGGCCCAAGGACGTTGGCTGGATTGCAAAGGGACTCAAGTCTACACCGCTCTCCGCGATGACTTGATGGACCAGATCTTTGGAAAGGGGCGAAAGCAGATGAAGGCTCACACTCGATCCTCCTGCACTTATACCAAATATAGTTACTTGACTGGGATTCCCGCCAAAATCTTTAACGTTCTCTTTGACCCACTTCAGGGCTGCCACCTGATCCAACATTCCATAATTCCCAGGGGACGCAGAATCTCCAGTCGACAAGAAACCGAATGGCCCCAGACGATACTGGATCACGACCACCACCACACCTTGAAGAGCTAAAATGTCGCTGGGAGAGGTGATTGACGAACCAAATTGGTAGCCTCCACCGTGAATGTAGACCATCACTGGTAAACTCAAGCTGATAGTCGGGGTATACACGTCGAGATACAGACAATCCTCGCTATACGAGAAATTTGCAGTGAAGGCCCTGACATAAACTTCAAGCAGTTTCCCTTGCCAGCAGATATTTCCGTGCTTTTTAGCCTCAAGAACGTTAGGTTTCCACTCTTCTGGCAGTTGTGGTGCTTTGAACCTGAGCTCTCCAATCGGTGGAGCGGCGAAAGGAACGCCAAGAAACTTGCTGACAGATTTGAACGGAGCTGAAGCATTTGGGTACGAAGCCATCAGACCTTGAATGTCTCCGTATTTTGTTGTCACTGTCACTGAACGAACCAGAGGCAAAAATGCAAAGAACATGATCTTTGCTAGTTGAGTCGCCATCGTGCTTCTCTTCGGAACGATCGCTCTGAGTTCTGATTTCGTTTGACGTTCACTCCACGCAATAAACTGCTGACAGCGAAGTCCAACTTTAGCGTGATCAGCAATATAATATGGAAGTTATCTGTCATCTCGAAATCAGTTATCTGTGACGACTATATATTGAGGAAATAATGGCATGTATTACGTAATAGGATAAGGCGCAGTAAAGCTTTAAGTTGCGCACTGACCAGAAAGAAAATTTCTTTATTGCTCCGTTATTAAGTTTTAGCATGGTTTTAAAACACTGATAGACACATGAGAATGAAATTAAGTGGCCCGAACGTAATTTCTTCAAATAAACTATAACAGAGGCTATATTGGCCTGATGATGATGATCTTTGCTCGTTGATTCGCGATCGTGCTTCTTTTCGGAAAGATCGCTTTAATTTCTAAATTTGTTTGACGTCCACTCCACGTAATAAACTGCTGACTGGCAAGTTTAACTATTAGCGTGATCAGCAATATAATATGGAACTTAAATAGTGACATGTATCACGCAAGAGGATAAAGCGCAGTAAAGCTTTTAGTCGCGTACTGACGAAAAAGAAAATTTTTTTAGGGCTCCTTTACTCAGTTTTAGTATGGTTTCCTAACACTGAAAAACGCATGAGAATGAAATGAAGTGGCCCCAACGTGATGTCATTAAATAAACTGTAACAAGAGGCTATATTGGCCTTCACTCGGCCTAGCTCAAGTTGCAAGCATAACTTCACTGATTCACCTACACGGTTGTGAGTTTTGTGGCAAAGTTAAAATAACAAGACCTGAATTCGTTTCCATATTTTATTTTCACACTATGGCAACACATTCATAGTGTACAGATAGTCGCACTGCCTCCTCTAATACAACGTATTTTTCAAGTACAGTCAATATTGCTTGTGTTATGGACGTCTAGGAAACGACGGCCCAAATATCGACGTCATAGAGAGGCGACTACCTGGAAAGCGATGACTCATAAAACAATGAATGATTAGTGGCTTTTGACTGCTTTTGATCCCAGGAGTTTGTTTCCTCGTATAGGTCCGCTAGCTTGCATTAAAGACCATTATAGAACGGATGATTTTTTTTGGCAAAAACGTTACTGGCATCTCGGTAAAATGTGAGGAGAAAAATATTCAGCAGGGTGAAGCTGTTTGCAAATACGTCATATGAAACTGAGAAATTGTTAAAAAAGCGACAGTAAGGTTTCTACAGCGAGTTTTATAGTTGTGGCGGGTAAAAATTAAAATCGCTTATTATTCCAAAATAATGTCAACAAATTGAGATATTGAACGAGAATAATAAATAAATTACCTGTCATAGTCTCAGGGGTGTGTGATATCCCGTTTTTGAATTGTTCAGCAAAAATTTACAGTCAGTTGCCCTATTTCCGGACACTTTTGGAAACCTTAAGGAGCTAAAATTTAGCCACAGTGTAGGTTCCACCGCTGGTAATTAGGGCGTGAAGTTTCATCGCTTTGACGCTCTTTCGTTTCTTTGTAATTGCGGAAAGGCTACGTCAATTTCGGTGACCTAATTTCGGACAGGTTGCCCTATTTCCGGACGATCGTTACGAGATAAATGCTTTCCTTTTCTTTAAAATATTCATCTCGATCATGGCAAAATAGATCATATTAAAGTAAAAAAAAAAAAAAAAAAATTTTTCACTCTATCTTATACACAGTTATACAGGGCCCCCGTTGATACCAGTCCTGCGACTGAAGGGGTCACCATGTTCAAATATCAATTTTTATTATCGAGGCTTCTTAGCAGCACGAAGTAAGATATGGCTTTGATAAACCACACGATGTTTTTAAAGTTTATTTTTGAATGAAGACATGTTTCGGATGAGACATCATCCATCGTCAGTTGTACAGTGCGGAATAAAATTAAAATGAGCAATATATAGTGAACAAAGTGAGATATTAACAAGAGTAATTAAGGGCCGCTGACCGCTGAGGGAACAATTTCTAGTCTGAACGACAAGGATCGAAATCCTCCAATCAACAACAGCCTAAGCGAGGGTCGAAACGCACCAATCACCACCAGCCACGGTGCTTCTTATACTCACACGCAGCCAGTCGACACCATCGCCTGATGAAGACCAGCAGTATAGCGGTCGAAACGTCGCGATCCACATCTTTGTGACTCAATCGTGAGACAAAAGATTAACTCAGCTATTATTTTAAACCACGAGGACGAACACCTTTCATAATTAAGAAATTAATCAGCACTTTTTGCACTGACCTAGATATTAAGTTGGTGTTTACCCCGTTTAAAATTAGGAGATTGTTTGGGGTTAAGGATGCCATCTCTACGGATGTACGATCGCGGGTCGTTTACAAGTTTTCATGTGCAGGCAGTAGTGCCTGTTATGTTGGTGAAACCAACCAAACATCTCTCCTCCGACAAACATTCCCACATCTTCAAATATCTGAGAAATTCTCAAGATTGTCGTTCCCTTTGTTCCGAAGATTGTTTTAAAATCCAGTAGCTTCCAATTGAAAATCAAAGAAGCCATCGACATCCTCTGGGAGCAGCCGTCTTTAAATTCTCAGGTCCGAACACCTTAATTTATACCTTTCTTATTAATTAGTCTCCTTTCTTGGTATAAATAGTTTCTTTACCCTTAATTACTCGTGTTAATAACTCACCTTGTTAACTATTTATTGCTCATTTTAATTTTATTGCGCACTGTAAAACTGACGATGGATGATGTTTCATCCGAGTCTTCATTCAAAAATGAACTTGAAAAACATCGTGTGGTTTATCAAAGTCAATTATTATTATTATTATTATTATTATTATTATTGTTATTATTGTTATTATTATTATCGTTTTCAGTAATATGAATTGCTTCCTACAGTCTCCTAGAACCGGGGCCAATCCTTGGTCCTGAGGTACCAGGGAGGGGTTTTATTTCATGGACAGAAACCTTCTCAGTATGTGCGCCGTTCCTAGGAGGACGATCTTTTGCAGCTTGTTAATGTTGCTGGTTCCAGGGATCTTTCCTAAATTCTGGTCCATTCCCTCTCTAATAAGTCCCAGCGCACCAACAATTACCGGCGCAGTGTCTGTCCTCATTCCCCACATTCTCGTGGTTTCAATCTCAAGATCTTTGTATTTTGACAGCTTTTCAATGACTTTCGTTGAAGTGTTTCGGTCGGACGGTACTGATACATCTATAAGTTTGCAATACCGGTTGGCAAGGTCCTTGATCACTATATCGGGCTTGTTCGCTGAGAGTTCCCTATCCGTATGTATCTGCATATCCCAGAGAATTGAGAATTCTTGAATTGAGAATTGAATTGAGAATAATTGAGAATATCCTAGAGAATTCTTCTTCTTCTTCTTCCCCTTATTATTATTATTATTATTATTATTATTATTATTATTATTATTATTATTATTATTAACGTATTTTCTTTCATTTTAGCGAAGAAGTCATCAGACCGTAAATGCCGGAGTTCGTAAGATTCACACACACATGTGCAATATACACAAACTGATACCGTCCGTCAAAGGATCCGTACGGACGTACGGACTGTAGAGACTGTCCGGCCTGTTAATGACAGGCACATCTGTCGGGGCCGGTGACAGTTTGTCGATCCGTACGGAGAGATCGTCAAAGGATAAGTCGGTCCGTATACAGACCGCTAATTGTATACTACAGGCTAAAAACATGTATGCCTTGTTCTTAAAACGAGCCTACAAGTCCCTCGTAGAAAATGCAGAGTAAAACAAACAGACTCAAACACATTGTATGCCTCGTTCTTAAAGCTATCCCGGACATACAGACTAAACATGCACATATATGCCTCGTTCTTAAAGCTAGCCGACAAGTCCTTCGTTGTTGGCGGAAATGCAGGGCAAAAGAAACAGACTAAACACATGTCTGACTCGTTCTTAAAGCTAGCCGCGAAGTCCTTCGTGGTTGATAGAAATGAAGACAACCCTTATTATTCAGCATTTTAACCACCGATTTTGCTTTTACAGACAATCCTTGGTAGTCTTACTCGGAGATACGAAACTGCAAAACCTTAGTCCTTTTAGCTTCGCTTATGTCGAAAAAGGATAGAATCTATCGCGCATTTTGCAAGAACAGCCCGCCTAATTGAAAAGATATATTCGACGCGCGATAAATGTCACATTCAATAAGAAACAAATTATACTTACCTTGACAAAAACTTAAATATTCCCACCTGAACGGAGCGTAGCTCGGCCGCGAAAGGAACAAACAAAAGCAGAATAGTTGATAAGTAATTAAAACATATCGTTCGGATTTGTTTCGTTTTTACAGCATAATGTCAGAGCGTCCGGAAATAGGGTGTACTGTACCACTCAAAATAACAGAGTTTAGTATGTGAGCCAGGGTCACGATTGATACATCTGGAATTTAGTTTCGTCTCACTGTTGAACTTGCAAACGATCGTATAGACACTTCTCTTAACGTATTAGTTGTTCATACCTCTCCAATCTCGTTCCCAGAGTCCTCAGGCTCTTTGGCCAGCGGTTAGTCACCAGGAGAGACTCTAAGATAATAATGGACCGCCATTTTCCCAGAAAATCTGGGGTAAAACAATGGAAGCCGTTACGGGCCAGCCAACTGAAAAAATTTAATTTTTTTCCATTATCCCAGAGTCCGGCTCTCCTGGCGACTAACCGCTGGGTAAAGAGTCTGAAAACTCTGGGTACGAGATCGAGACCTCTCTAAAACACAAGGGGAATCGACATTTTAGTGTACGTGAAAGGTACTTGTATGTCTCTTATCCAACATGGCTGCAAATGGCGGCATTGTTTATGAACAACCTCGTCCCCAGGGCCATCCATGAAGTATTGCTATTTTAACTTTGCGCTCGCGCAGAAACGCCGAAAGTGAGCTTTGTGGATGAAACACGACAAAGAATAAAACGACGAAGAACCAAGCGCAGATTTAGACTCGGCCTTCCCGTGGAAAGGCCGAGTAATTACGAGCTTTCCACTGTGCACTCCAAAGTATGGATGTATATACTAAGACTGGGCCAATATTTTACTAATCTTGGCACGTATTTTGGAAATAATATAGCAACACCGGTTATAGTCGTTCTGTATTATGAGAAATGTTTCGCTGTCTCAAAGGAGACTAAAATTTTGTAATTATTTTTAATTACCGCCTTCAGATGCGCTAAAGAGGTATGTAGTTAATTGTCACGGTTTTTCCAATGCGGTGAAAATGCTAACCTGTGCCGTATTCTAGGCCTGCCACGAAAGCTATGAAAAAGCGTGGGCCTCAGGGTATTTTGGAAGAAGCGGTTTTTAGCATGATTATGCAATTCCAATTATTACCGCTGATATTCAGCCCTACTCAGAGATTTTAATCGTCCAGTTTTTCTTTCATTGGTGTCTGAAGAATTTTCCCTACAGACTCTTGTCCTTCGGCCATCAAAGTTAAGAAAAACAACACATAATGTGGTTATAAACATGGTGAAGCAGTGGTAAAGTCAGATTTCATAAAATGCATTGCTTCAACATGTTTATCACCGCTTTATGTGTTGTTTTTCTTATATAATTTTCCCTACATTGTTGTACGCGATGGTCGGCGAATGTTATGCAATATTTCACGTACAATTCGCATAACACAGAAAATAGACCATAAAAAAGTAGTTGTAAGCGAAGTTTTTGCATAATTTAGTACCCTGTTACTCAGTTTGATTTGATTATGTCGTTTAAAGCAGGCGCTAGAAATGGGAAGTGGACGTGCATTCCTCTCGCCTCGCGCGCCCCTGCTTTCCCATTACCATTCCCTTTCTAGCGCCTTCCACGTAGGCTGGGTGCAATATCACAGCAAGCATAAACGTAGTACTAAACGATTTAGAGGCTCAACAATTCCATTCTTATGGCCATTCTCTATTATTTAGAAACCGTTTCACAAAATAGAGCATAATCACAGCCAACGAGTTGGGTTGCGTAGAATTGGTTGTGAGTCCATATACGATGATCTCGATGCTGTATTTGCGCTATATGACTCAGCCACTCACCCACTCTCGCTCAATTCAAAGACAATTAACAACAGTCTCTGTGCACTAACGACACTGTAATGTCATATTTATCTTTCCGTTTACACAAAAAAATGTTTTGGGATATTCAATACTACACTAAAATAGGTTCGGACTAAGGGTAGTACATTTTAGCCCGGTTTTAAAGATCCAGCGTGATTTTACCTAACAAGATTAAAACCCTCCCTAAATTAACTAAAGAAAATATGTCCACGCGTCCAGGCTAAAAAGCCGACTTGCGCGCCTGAAATTACTTTGATATGAAAGGGAAAAGTCTGGGTTTTGTGCTCTTTCTGGCTTGGTGCATACATGCAAATCAGTTTCTGACGTCAAGTAAAGAATAGACCCATGCCTCTTACTAACTCGGTCGCGGGACCGATGATGGCTAAATTTCGTAACTTTTACAGCCCATAAAAAGTCACTATTTCGTCTTACGTCGGAGAAAGAGTAGGATATTCCCTTTCTATTTTTCGCCCTCTTATCACCCACTTCGTGCTCCGCAGCCGCTCCCATTGCCCCCTGCACGCCACTCGTTTTTTTCTACAGCGCTCCTCTCAGTAAGCAATCCTTGTGAAGGAGGCAGAACTGGTCTTGCGTCGGAGAAAGAGTTTGGATTATTGATGTTGGGTGTGAAAATGAAGATAGATAAATGTCGTTTCTGGGTCTGAAATAAGATCAGGAGTATGCCGGGGAGCCGGCGAAACAACCCACCAAAAATCAAGGAATGATTCGGTGTTTAACAACCTTACCCCACTTGGCATAGCACAGTGCAATTGTATCCTTTTACACATGAGCTCATTTTGCATATTGCGAAACGTACGTCAGTGGATAGCAACGATAACGTCGACAGGATGTCAGAATTGCTAAGATGATGGCCGGCAATCTACGTGTCTTTTTTCTCATGACTGAGGGTAGATAAATTGGTGAGGTCCTCAGTTAGGGTTTTAGTTTTATGAATTATCAGGAGTTTTTACAGAAGCGATACAGTTTATTAGCCACTATTGTTGCATTTAAAAACATACGCATTGTTATCGGTCAATACGGCATGGTTTTATTTCCAAAATCGAGCAGGATTATGGGTTATTCAGATACACCCCTCAACTTACCGTAGTGTAGAGGCCAGCACATAACAAATAAAGTGTTTCTTTTTATGTTATGGCATTTAGCCTGAAACGAAGACTTCCGGTGACTTATATGCATTCCCCTTTATATTGAGATGATCAATCATTAGCGAATGTAAAAGGTTTAAAATACAAAAATAAAAGTCTGGGACCCTTTAGGGATTCTAGACCTTAACCGCTAACTGTCCCTGGAAAAAACGTGCGTTTTGATCGTTAACGTTTAACTGGAATTTGCTTCCATGACGGGCAGTCAATGCCATTTGTTGCCTGACAAAGTGATTTTCCCTAAAACGGAATTTAGGCAATAGATTAGTATCTGGATTTCTCGGAGTCCGTAAAACAACAAATATCAAATGCTCAAGCAAGCAACCGTGGACAAACAACGCATGCTCACCAACGGCAGTTAATCTGCCCTCCTTTTGTTGAATTCCTCATGGCAAATTTAAAACTTAAATCCGTTAAAACATCGCCTTGTGTTGAGTTCTGGGTAAATGAGCTGAGTCTGTACGCAAATGGCACAGCTACGTGATCATTATCCCGCCCTTTTCCAGGTTTGCCGACTGCATTTGAAACCAACGCTAAATTGCTCTGTCTCTGTCATTTGCTGACGAGCTATTATTTTGTGAGGTATCCTTGTCACTCCAGCCACATCCTACAAGCTTTACGTTTTCACTGCTTGTTTTATTGATATGTACGTACTTGAGCCTGAGCATTTGTTATGCCATGCTGACGAGGCCTAACAAGGCCGAAACAGCTGTCCACGGCTGCTTATGCTTGGGCTCAATCTTTGCTTTGGTAGATTTAAGGGGTAATGCCCGCTATCATGTGACCTTAGTTCCTTATTAGAGTGGCTTCAGCTTACAAGATTACATTAATTTGTGAGGTATCCTTTTCATTAGCTCCAGCCACATCCCACAAGCTTTACGTTTTCACTATATGAAAGTGTACATCATTTATGAGAAATGTGAACTCTCGAAAATTTAGAAATCAATCTCGTACCAAGAGATGAAATGGCTTCTCGGTCTTTCATATATTTGGTTTAAAAAAAAAATTCGAAAAGTTCACAAGCTTGATGAGTGAGTGCGGAAAATAAAGATCTAGCTTCGAAAGCTGCAAATGAACTGAAAGAATTTCTCAAGCATTCACTCATGCGCGAACTAACGATAGTGAGGGAAAGTAATTGAAGATCTGGCGAAATATATATAAATACACATAGTCAGACATCCGCAATTTCAAGTGGGAAATGCACATGCAAATGAAACACCTTTTACTGAATAGACAGTAAGAATACACTTAATGAACGTTTACTCGGGATACCACGTGATACAGAAGTCGGGCGCATGCGTTCTGATTCTCGAAAATTATCCCTTTGAAAATTGAAAATAGTTTGCTTTTGAGCTTGCACAAGCCCTTGCAGTTTACGTATGAGCAAAGACCGTAAAAGTTTTTTGTGTGTTGCCATCGAGAGTGATCTCCGTATGACGAAACCGAAATAAATCTGTGGGAGTATTCATTGTTTGCCTCCTAAAAGTTCTAACTATAGAACTGCCACGGCGTTCGTGTGATGTATCGAAATTTCGATCGATCGATCGACCGATAACGCAGCATGTCCGAGGCTTCCAACCTATTCTTAAATTTGGCAAAACTTTTTAAGCGGACAAAGTCTACTGGATTAAAAACTTCGCAAATTTATAAAGATGTGGGCAGGTAAATGTGTTTAGGTCTTTCGAAGTAGACTCTATAACTTCTAGCGTTCACTTGGCACAGGCAGTAAAGGTTTCAGATTACATGCACAAGCTTATACAAATTTGTGACCTTTCCTCAGTTAATAGTAAATGACGTCACGTGCTTTCTATTGTTCATTGACCAATGGAAAAACCGACACCTGCTTCCTACTGTGCATTCACCAATAAAAACGCTGCCAGGTGCTTTGTATTGTTTATTTTGCTGCACACGAAAAAAAAGACTGAAATCTACCACGATTTATAGCTCGGTATAGCTACTTACATGCATCCCGAATAACAAGCTTAACAAGGCACAGCGTATCACTGAAATAACAGTTCTGAATTGCTAAACAAAGTTTTAAGACTACAAAAATCTAAAGGAAACCTCGGGAAAGTAGCCACTTGTGAACCATATTCCATGACGCAATAGGGTAAACTATCAAAGAAACTTAAGCGAGGTCAAGGGAATCACAAAGAAACTGCAACAAAAATAAAGCTGACAGCAATCTGAATAAATGCTCCCATGGTAACACCAGCGCCGGCACCGCTGACCACCTCTCTCTTGGTGTCAAACTTTACTTCCATCAGTTTAGGAAGGTAATCATTCCAGAATGACATTCGGCGAGGATAAAACGACGCCAACATCTTGGGATCTGGATCAACGCGCAAGTAGGCTCTATGGCTGGAGTTGTACCTCTCCAATGTAACACCGCTGGCTGATGGATTGCCGGACCTGGCGAAGTTTGCGTACATGGTAACGATAAAGAAACTGACGTTCCTGTCAGCCTCACTATACCAGGGCAAAAACATCGGCAGCAGTGGAATCCCGAAACCAAAGAAAATGTTTTCACCATGAACAACGCCCATCCATGGCTCGGTACCAAAACTCGTTTTCGTACGTTGGGCGAACTCGTACATGTACACCGGAGCAACTCGACTGTGAATATCAGCGACCTCGTGACTTGGTGCGAAGAAATCATAATCACCTACGAGATCTACCAGGTTGCTTCTGAGGGCGTACTTGTCACTGGTATCTGGCCATGGGGTGTACATGAACTCCATCGCGTCGACAATGAGGTCGGTAGCTTCCTTCCTGAAAAATGAAGGCAGTTTTGGTTAAATTGCACTCAAAACATAAACAGAAATTGCATCCAGAACAGAAATCTTTCATTAATTTACTCATTTCTACATAAAAATAATAAGGAGTAAATTAAAGTCGTACACAGCTCTCCAGTCTCGTTCCCAACGCTTTTCCGTCAGTTGAGGGCAGTGTCACAGTGATGCGTGTATCCTCGTGTTTTGTGTATCCCCATACACATATCATTAGTGATGCGTGTATCCCTTGTAATATTACTTCAGTTTTTGGGTATTCCCCGGTACCCTCCCAAGGTACCCAAATCCTTAGTGTTTGTGTATCCCTACCCGTTTCCCCCATTAAAAAGGACAGGATTTTGCGGGAAATTCGTAAGGAGTTCGAGGGATGAATTCCGAAAAATATCGAAACCTCCCGCAATGTGAGAAAACTCAGGTTTACCCTGAGGAAATCACCAAACCAGAGGAAATGGCCTTGCGAAAGTTTGTCATTGTTCGAGTATAAATACATGACTCGGAGTTTTTTAGACTCCCTTTCTGTCGTGGATTAGCAGAACGATGACACAACGCTCCCACCGGGCTTGTTATCACTGAGGAAGAGAAAGTAAGGAAAAAACCCTGGGAGCGAGGTTGCCAGCTCTCCCTTGGTCGCATTTCAGTACAGTGGGATCTTGATACGAGATTAGAGGTTAGGATTCGAAGGCGACTAAATCTTGAAAGGTCGGTGGGGAAAGGGGAACTTGAGTTCTCTAAGCTAAGTTGTTTTGTATTTGTAGATCTAACTTAAGTGTAACTGATGAGAATACCGTATATAAATAAAGTTATTTGATTTGATTGATTGATTGGATCGGGAAAAGCAAAAGTCAAAAAAGGCCAGCTTGAAAATGCTGTATTACAAAAACTTGAAAAACTGCAAAGACCGCGAACGAAGATCCTGCTTGCTTGTACGTTTGATCTCACAGGAGATCTAATCAACCAAACTTGAAAAATAGACGATTAGAAGTCCAAAGACTACTGCAAGGTTGATACATCGTAATATATTTCCCGGAACGATATTTCAGCTGGCCAAACCATCCTTCTTGAGGTTTAGATGTTACTAAATTATAAAAAGGAAATAACAATATTATATTTTGGAGGATGTCGCAATACATAGGAGTGGCGGAAATGACGTTTACACGATGACGCAAAAAAATAAAAAAAAATTAATAATTAGATGAAATAAAACAAGATTAACCTTTCTTAATTTATTACGTATATTAAAACAATGGGGTTCTAAAGTCCCGCGAAATCTATAAGAAAGGACTCTCTGGCTTTTCTGATTGAATCACGTAGATTGAATCTTGATTCTGATTGAATCAAGATTTATTTCTTATAGATTTCGCGGGGACTTTAGAGTCCCATGGTTTAAATAGACGTGATGAATTGTAATTTAGAAAGGGTAACCTTGTTTTATCTTATTTTATTTTATTAATTACTTTTTTAAATAATTTTTTTGCATCATCGTGTAAACGTCATTTCCGCCCCTCCCATGTATTGCGACGTCCTCCAAAATATAATGTCGTTATTTCATTTCTATAATTTAGTAACATCTAAACCTAAAGAAAGCTGGTTTGGCCAGCCCAATTATTTTTATTTTTATTTATTTATTTATTTATTTATTTATTTATTTGCCAAACCACAAATAGCATTATTATAAGGAAAACAAAAAAGTTAGAATGGATAGAAGTTACAATGGCCAGGAGACCTAAAGGAAACTATGAACCTTATGTTTATTAGGCCTCCTCAGTTATTGTTTCACAAGATGAAATTTTGAAAAAAGAACATGACGACGGATACAATTACAATAGGTTACAAGCTGCAAATAAAGTTAATACTCAATTGTTCTCAAATTTATTACGATCTATCAACCTTGCAGTAGTTTTTAAACTTCTAACCGTCCATTATAAAACATCACGCTTTTTGGACCTCCTGTGGTTAAAGTTGAATTTTGCACTTTTGTATTGTTCACTCTATAAGTTGTATGAATCTCATGGGTGGTCATTACCCAATAGATATCGGCACAGCTAATTGTCACGTAATATTTGACTGTCAGTAAATAAGGGATATGGTTATCAACGACTCCACGAACTTACCCATTATATTGAGCATGAACAAACTTTGTTAGAAAAGATTTGAACAAAGCTGGGCTAACTCCATCGTTCACATTTTCGTGAAGCTCCAGGGAATTGTTCACCAGGTAACCAAGAGATAAACCACCCTCGTGGCTTGTGAAGCTGACCATGAACGGCAATTTCTTGAATCTTCCGTTTTCTCGCAGATTCCGAGGCGTGTCATGAAGAAAGTTCATGTCCACAACTGGTGCCCAGGTGACATAGATATAGTCGGTAAATTTGTTTCTAATTAATTCGGCTGCTTTCTGCACCTCAGTGGCTTCTTTCTTGCGTATGCACTTCACCATAGCGTTGTGGTCGCTGCTTGGACAGCTCAGCTTCTGGGCAAGTTCTTTAGCAAAACGTAGGCCCAAGGACGTTGGCTGGATTGCAAAGGGACTCAAGTCTACACCGCTCTCCGCGATGACTTGATGGACCAGATCTTTGGATAGGGGCGACAGCAGATGGAGGCTCACACTCGATCCTCCAGCACTTATACCAAACATAGTCACTTTACTGGGATTACCGCCAAAATTTTTAACGTTCTCTTTGACCCAACGCAGGGCTGCCACCTGATCCAACATTCCATAATTCCCAGGGGACGCAGAATCTCCGGTGGTCAAGAAACCAAATGGCCCCAGACGATACTGGATCACGACCACCACCACACCTTGAAGTGCCAAAATGTCGCTAGGAGAGGTGATTGACGAACCAAATTGGTAACCTCCACCGTGAATGTAGACCATCACTGGTAAACTCAAGCTCACATTCGGGGTATACACGTCGAGATACAGGCAATCCTCACTATACGAGAAATTTGCAGTGAAGGTCCTGAAATAAACTTCAAGCAGTTTCCCTTGCCAGCAGATATTTCCATGCTTTTTAGCCTCAAGAACGCTAGGTTTCCACTCTTTTGGTGGTTGTGGTGCTTTGAACCTGAGCTCTCCAATCGGTGGAGCGGCGAATGGGACGCCAAAAAACTTGCTGACAGATTTGAACGGTGCAGAGGCATTTGGGTACGAAGCCATCAGACCTTCAATGTCTCCGTATTTTGTTGTCACTGTCACTGAACGAACCAGGGGCAAAAATGCAAAGAACATGATCTTTGCTAGTTGAGTCGCCATCGTGCTTCTTTTCGGAACGATCGCTTTTAGTTCTGATTTCGTTTGACGTTCCTCCACGCAATAAACTGCTGACAGGGAAGTCCAACTTTTAGCGTGATCAGCAATATCATATGGAAGTTATCTATCATCTCGAAATCAGTTATCTGTGACGACTATATATTGAGGAAATAATGGCATGTATTACGTAATAGGATAGGGTGCAGTAAAGCTTTAAGTTGCGCACTGACCAAAACGAAAGTTTCTCTATTGCTCTACTCAGTTTTAGTATAATTTTTAAACACTGAAAGACACATGAGAATGAAATTAAGTGTCCCAAACGTAATGTCTTTAAATAAACTGTAACAAGAGGCTATATCGGCCTTCACTCGGCCTCGCACAAGTTGCAATCAGAACTTCATTGATTCACCCACACGGTTGTAATATCATGGCTCAATTAAATAAAAATAAATAAATACGTATTTATATAGCGCTTACTGTAAGGCTAGGCGCTTTACAAATGCCAAAAAAGAACACTATTAATAAAAATATTTTCTAAAAAGAAATGTCTTAAGCCTTGATTTAAAAACTGATATAGTTTCTGAACAGCGAAAAAAATATGGCAGATTGTTTCAAAGTAAAGGTGAAGAGACTGTAAAAGATCTAAAGCCATAGTTTTTAAGGGAGTAAGGGACAGTTTTAAGTTTCCTCCATCAGCGGCGGAGCGCAGAGTTCTCACAGGTTTATAGATGTCGACAAGTTCTTGAAAGTACTAGGGTGCAGAGTTATCGAGGCGTTTAAAAGTTAGGAGATTGATCTTGAATATAATTCTCTGTTCAACGGGTAACCAGTGGAGATGTTTGAGAATAGGTGTGATGTGACCATTCTTTCGAGCGCCAACGACAACTCTGGCAGCGAATAGAATAACAAGGTCTGAATTCGTTTCCATATTTTATTTTCACAATATAGCATCACGTTCATCGTGTACAGATAGTAGCACTACCTTCTCTAATACAACGTATCTCTCAAGTACTTAACAGTCAATAGAGGGTATACAACCAGTCTTCAGACATTCGAATGACAATGGGTTGGCGGCCATGTTGGTTGGTGCTAATGAGAAATCTTTTGTTCACGGTACACCAACATTGCGGTGATGACGTAACGTGCATACGCCCTATATTGTTTGTGTTATGGATGTCTAGGAAACGACGGCCCAGATAACGACGGCATAGAGAACCGACTACCTTGAAAACGATGACCCATAAAAACAATGAATGATTAGTGGCTTAAGACGGCTTTCAATTCCAGGAGTTTGTTTCCTCATATAGGTCCGCTACCTTGCATTAAAGACCATTACAGAACGGATGATATTTTGGCAAAAACGTTACTGGAATCTCGGTGAAATTCGAGAAGAAAAAATATTTAGAAGGGTGAAACTGTTTGCAAATACGTCATTTGAAACGGAGAAAGTAAGTTTTCTGCAACCATTTTTATATTTGTTGCAAGTAAAAAATAAAATCGCTTATCATTCAAAAAGAATGTCAAGAAATTGGGATATTGTACGAGAATGATAAATAAATTATCTGTGAAAGTCTCAGGGGTGTATGATATCCGGTACTTGAGTTGTTCTGTTAAGCAAAATGTACAGCCGGTCAGTTGCCCTATTATCGGACGATCGTTACGAGATAAATGCTTCCTTTTTCTTTGAAATATTCTTCTCTATCATGGCAAAATAGCTCATATAAAATTCAAATAAAGGAACATTCCTTTAAAAAATTTCTCTCTGTCCGAATTTTACAGTATTTTCTTTCATTTTAGGAAAGACGTCATCAGACCGCAAATGCTAGAGTTCGAAAGATTCTCATGGGTGAATATTTATAAACTCGCTCAATGCTGGAGTAAAAAAAACCTCGTTATTTAGCATTTTAACCACTGATTTTGCTTTTACAGACAAAATGATAAATTAATCACAAAAAAACTTGCTTTTCAGCAACTATTCTATGAATTTCATTTTAAAAATATCTATAGTTTGTCGGCTATCATTAGGTGTCCGAAATTAGGCACACCTCACCAAAAATGCAATTAAACTCTTTAGTAGTCTTGCTCGGAGATACGAAACTGCCAACGGAAAATTTTTGTTAGTTGAAAAACCTAGTCCTTTAAGCTTCACTTACGTTGAAAAAGGATACAATCTATCGCGCATTTTGCAAGAACAGACCGCCTAATTGAAAAGATATATTCGACGCGCGATAAAAATCACATTCAATAAGAAACCTCGACGAAACTTAAATATTCCCACCTAAACGGAGTCGTAGCTCGGCCACGAAAAGAACAAACGAAAACAGACTAGTCGAGAAGTATTCACAACATATCGGTCGAATTTTTTTCGTTTTTACAACGAAATAAAGAATCGTAAAGTAAGATTGTCCTGAAATAGGGGTGTCCGGGAAATAGGGCAACATACTGTACCACTCAAAATAACAAAGTGTAGGCCAGGGGCACGATCAATACATGTGGATTTTAGTTGCCCATGTTAAAACCTTTCGTCTCACTGTTGAACAATCGTATAGACACTTCTCTTAACGTATTAGTTGTCCAGACCTCTAAAACACAACTTGAATCGACATTTCAGTGTACGTGAAATGTGCGTACGTCTCTAGTCCAACATGGCTGCAAATGGCGGCATTGTTTATGAGCAACCTCGTTCCCAGGGTTATCCGCGAAGTATTGCTATTTTAACTTTGCGCTTGCGCAGAAACGCCGAAAGTGAGCTTTGTGGATGAAACACGACAAAGAATAAAACGACGAAGAACCAAGCGCAGATTTAGACTCCGCCTTCCCGTGGAACGGGCGAGTAAATACGAGCTTTCCACTGCGCACTCCACAGTATGGATGTATATACAAAGACTGGGCCAATATTTTACTAATCTTGACCCGTATTTTGGAAATAATATCGCAACTCTGGCTATAGTGGTTCTGTGCCATGACTAATGTCTCGTTGTTCAGAGAGAGGCAGACTAATATTTTGTAATTATTTTTAATCACCGCCTCCAGATGCGCTAATGAGGTATTTGGTCAGTGGTCACGGTTTTTTCAATCCGAAAATACTGGCCTGCCCGTTTCTAGGCCTGCCACGAAGTATATTGTTGTAGGCGATGGTCAGCGAAAAACGTTAAAAACCGTTAACATGTAGTTGTAAACCAAGTTTTTGCTTAATTTAATACTATGTTTCTCAGTATTGATTTTATTATGTCGTTTAAAGGATGCGCTAGAAATGGGAAGTGGGCGTGTATTCCTCTTGCCTCGTGCGACCCTGCTTTCCCCCTTCCCATTCCCTCTCTAGCCTTCCCTCTCTAGTCTTGCACGTAGGCTGGGAGCGATATCGTAGCAAGCATGAACGTAGTATTAAACGGATTAACACCACAGAGACTCAACGATTGCATTCTTGGGCCATCCTCTATTATTTAGAAACCGTTTCACAAAATTGAGCATAATCACAGCCAACGAGTTGGGTTGCGCAGATGATACGATGATTTCAGTGCTGTATTTGCGCTATATTACTCAGCCACTCACCCACTTTCGCTCAATTCAAAGACAATCAACAACAGTTTCTGTGCACGCGTCCACGCGTCCAGGTTAAAAAGCCAATTTGCACCCCGAAATTACTTTGATATGAAAGGGAAAAGTCTGGCTTTTGTGCTCTTTTTGGTTTGGTGCATGCATGCAAATCAGTTTGTGACGTCAAGTTAGTAATGGACCCATGCCTCTTACCAGCTCGCCGGTCGCGGGACAGATAATGGCTAGACTTCGTAACTTTTACAGCCTATAAAAGGTCAATATTTAGTCTTTCGTCGGAGAAAGAGAAGGATATTCCCTTTCTATTTTTTCTCCTTGATTGAACTGTCATGGCGGTCGGACGCCTTCTACTGGGCTGTGCCATTTCTCTATTAATTTTGCGTCTCCTGGTGTTATTTGGTCAGCCGAATGTCAACTTGAACCACGCAAGCGAAGTCAAGTCCTATCTTTGGAGATTTTGTAAGACAAATGATTCTGCAAGACCATGTTCGAAACATTCTATTCGCCGCCGCCGAGACTTCAGCAAACCAACTGGATTCGCGGCCGGTTTACTTCTTCTTTGCGGAGACATTGCGACTCAGCCTGGTCCAGGTATTTTACCAGGGAATTGAACAAGAACATACCCAACTGCTCTACTCTCAAGTGTCTTTACATGAATTCGAGAAGTATTGGTAAAAAGCAGAACGAGCTCCAAGCACTATCGATTGGAAACGACCTAGTGTTTTGTGTGGAATCGTGGCTTAATCCAAACTACTTGAACTGTGAGCTCCTTCCCCCTAGCTCAGACTTTACCATCTATAGACGGGATAGGATAAATAGAGTAGGAGGTGGAGTGTTTTTAGCCGTTAAAAATCGATTACCGAGCATTCGCCGCAGCGATTTAGAAACGGACGCTGAAATACTGGTTTGTGAGCTTCGACCAGATTCCAGGAGAAAAATTCTTGCAGTTGTCTTTTATAGACCACAAGACACGGACTTGGAATATCTCAAGCAGCTCAAGAAAACCTTGTTACTGGCTTCAAAAGCAAAATTTGATCAGATACTAGTAATAGGGGATTTTAACCTCGCGGAAATTGACTGGCAAACTGGTACGGCACAAGCTGGGGACTGTCTTCACAATTATTTTACCAAGCTGGTGAAAGACAACTACTTGTGGCAGTTAGTCGATTTTCCGACCAGGGGCAAAAACATTCTTGATCTAATTCTTACTACTATTCCTACTAAAGTCCAACACATCCATGGATTTGACGACATAATTTGTACAGATCACAAATTAATTAGTTTCGAGTTGGATCTAAAAGTCCCTAAAAGATCGAAAACAAAACGCGCTGTGTACAACTTTAAGCGTGCTGACTGGTCAGGACTCAAAGAGACATTCCGAAATACCCTGTGGGACGCATGCATTGTTCCCGATGATGTTGACGCCTCACTTGACAATTGGTATGATCTCCGTTTGTTGCAGCTGCTAATGATCATATTCCTAAATGCAAAGCACGAAGCGTGAACGATCTGCCCTGGGTAGACAATGAACTAAGATTATTGTTAAAGAAAAAAGACGACGCAAGAAAAAGACTTAAACGTAAGCGCTCGCCATCGACTGAAGCCAAGTTTATTGAGCTACGACGCTCCGCAAAGGAAATGCTTACGCGGAAAAAGAAGGAGCATGCTGAAAAACTTAAGGCATCCATCTCAGAAAATCCCAAGCGCTTTTGGTCTTACATCAAGTCATCCACTTCTGATAGACCCTCCCCTAACTTTCTCAGGGACGGACATAAACTTGTAACTGACAGTGAGGACAGAGCTAACATCTTAAATAAGTTCTTTAGTTCTGTGTTTAATCCGGTGAGTACGGCCTCGCCACCACTTAGTGCTCTGCCCTCCAGTGGTGTCGGAGAAGAACTGGACTCCATTCAACTTACAGTTTCTGAAGTGAGGGAGGTTCTGCTTAGTCTTGACCCTAATAAAGCATATGGGCCTGACAATGTCCCAGGATCCCTCCTGAAAAATACAGCAGCTGAGATAGCGCCTTCCCTGTGTAAAATATTCAACTTATCTCTGTCACATGGGGTAGTACCCGCACTGTGGAAACGTGCAAATGTCTCTTCCGTTTTCAAAAAGGACGACCCGACTCTGGCAGAGAATTATCGACCGATTTCCCTACTTTGCATAGTTTCAAAAGTGTTAGAAAGGTGTGTTTTTAACCGCTGCTACCAACACTTTGCACCTCTACTGTACAATCTGCAACATGGATTTTTACGAGGGAAATCAACAGTTACGCAATTATTAGAAGTATATCATGACATCCTGGACATGGTTGCTGGAGGTCAGGAGGTAGATGTCATACACCTCGATCTCTCTAAGGCATTTGACAAGGTGCCCCATGACCTTTTATTGACTAAACTCCACCGCCATGGTATTTCAGGCACCGCCCTCCGATGGTTTGCGAGCTATCTGTCAAATAGACAACAGCGGGTCGTTCTTGAGGGCGCCTTTTCGGATTGGCTACCTGTAACATATGGGGTACCACAGGGCTCCATACTGGGGCCTCTGTTGTTCTTGGTTTTTGTAAACGATATGCCATCCTACGTACAGCATGGATCTAGCCTCGCCCTTTTTGCGGACGACAGCAAACTTTACCGGCCTATAGACTCTGTAAGTTCTCCTGCCTTGTTGCAATCTGACCTGGATGGTTTACATTCATGGAGCAGCGATCATAGCATGGCATTTAACACTACTAAATGTAAGGTTTTGCGTATGTCCAAGCGAAGATCTCGTAGAAAGCCCCTCAACACATATCTTCTTGGCGAGGAAGTATTATCGCACTCTCCTGAAACCGCTGATTTGGGCGTATCTGTCTCTGGTAACTGCACATGGAATAGTCATATTGAGCAGATGTGTGCGAAGGCGAATAGGGTACTTGGTCTAGTGAAGAGGCTGTGTGGCAGGGACATTCGTGACTGTTATACACGGCACTTGTCAGGCCGTTACTAGAATATTCATCAAGTTTGTGGTCACCCTACTTGGTAAAACATCATAGACTGATAGAGAATATTCAGAGGCGTGCCACTAAATTCATATTGAACTATCCTCCAAGAGAAGTCAGTTATACTAATAGATTAGACCAGCTCAACCTACTACCTCTTGATTTTCGTAGACAAATGCATGATTTAGTTCTCCTGTTTAGGAATAAAACTGGAACTGTTACTAGTAATTTTGGTCGTTTCATTCAAATTGCCACTCGGCACTATAGAACCCGTAATTTTCATCAAGCCAACTTTGACCTACTTTCTAGGCACGATAAGGAATACTATTGTAACAGCTATTTTCCTAGGACTGTTAAGTTGTGGAACAGCTTACCTAATATACTTAAGTCTAGCCAGGATCTCTTGTGGTTTAAAGTCCATCTTAACGATCACTTCAGAGGTCTACTACAAACTTATAGTCCGCCATGATTTCTCAATTATTTTGCATACTTTTTTTTTTCCTTCTTAATTTATTATGTAAGTCTAATTAATTTTACCATGTAAGTCTAACTTTTATCTTTTTGTACCTAGGGGATACGTTTCAATTGGGGCTCTGCTGTGTTCGTCTCCCCGGTCACGTCATAGTATTGTTATATTAATGTATTTATTTTCTTGTGACGAATCTCAATAAACTAAACTAAACTCAACTCAACTCGAGTTTCGTGCTTGTTCCCATTGACCCCTGCACGCCACTCGTTTTTTCTGCAGCGCTCCTCTCAATAACCAACCCAGGCAAAGTCTGTAGAGGAGGCAGAACTGGTCTTGCGTCGGAGAAAGAGTTTGGATTATTGAGGTTGGGTGTGAAAATGAAAATGGATAAATGTCGTTTCTTGGTCTGAAATAAGATCAAGAGTATGTCGGGGAGCGGGCGGAACAAGCCCCCAAAAATCAAGGAATAATCCGTTTTTAAGCCACCTCCCCCACGTGGCAAAGCACACTGCAATTGTATCCTATTATATACACATGAGCTCATTCTGCAAATTGCCAATCGTACGTCGGTGAATAGCAGAGATTATGTCGACAGGATGTCAGAATTGCTAAGACGATTGATGATCGACTTTGCCTGTAATCTACCTGTCTTTTTTCTCATGACTGAGGGTAGCTAAATTGGCGAGGTCCTCAGTTAAGGTTTAAGGATTATGAGTTATTAGGATTTTTTAAAGAAGAGATACAGTTTATTGGCCACTATTGTTGCATTTTAAAACTACGGATTGTTATCGATCAATACCGCTTGGATTTATTTCCAAAATTTAGCAGGATTATGGATAATTCAGACACGATCCCAACCCACTGACAGGGCCTCACTGGCCCGCAGTGTAGGGGCCAGCACATAACAAATAAAGTGTTTCTTTTTATTTTATGGCATTTAGCCTGAAACGAAGACTTCCGGTGACTTGTGTGCATTCCCCTTTATATTGAGATGATCAATCATTAGTGAAAGTAAAAGCTTTAAAATACAAAAATAAAAGTCTGGAATCTTTTAGATATTCTAAACCTTAACCGCTAACTGTCACTGGAAAAAACGTGCGTTTTGATCGTTTAACTACAATTTGCTCCCATGACGGGGAGACGGGATTCGTTGCCTGACAAAGTGATTTTCCCTAAAACGGACGTTAGGTAGGAACGAATGCGCACCACCAGCAGTTAATCTGCCCTGCTTTTATTGAATTTCCGTATGGCAGATTTGAAACTTTGCTTTATCATGAATGGCACATTATCCGTTAAAACATCGCCTTGTGTTGAGTTCTGGGTAAATGAGCTGAGTCTGAACGCAAATGGAACAGCCACGTGAGTATTATCCCGCCCTTTTCTAGGTTTGCCGGCTGCATTTCTCACGCACTCACTGATGCGCGAACCAACGATAGTGAAGGAAAATAATTGAAGATCTGGCGAAATAAATACACATGTCAGACTTCCGCAGTTACAAGTGGCAAATATATATGCAATGTAAACAGCGTTTAATCGACAGTAACAAGACGTTCAATGAGCGTTTACTCGGGATACCTTGTGACGTAGAAGTCGGACGCTTGCGTCCTGACACTCGACAATTATCAGTTTGAAAATTGAAAATGGTTTGCTTTTGGGTTCGCTAAAGCCCCTGTTTACGCAACCGCAAAGGGCGTAAAATTGTTTTGAGAGTTGCCATCGAGAGTGATCTTCGTATGACGAAACGCAAATAAATCTGTGGCAATATTCGTTGTTTGCCTCTTAAAAGCTCTAAATATGGAACTGCCACGGCGTTCGTGTAATGTATCGAAATTTTGATCGATCGACCGATAACGCAGCAAGTGCGAGGCTTCCAACCTTTTCTAAAATTCGGCAAAACTTTTTACGCGGACAAACTCTACTGGATTAAGTACTTGACAAATTTATAAAGATATGTCCAGGAAAATGGTCTTTCGAAGTAGTGTCTATAACCTTGAGCGCTCACTTGGGTCGGGTAGTAAAGGTTTCAGATTACAAGCACAAGCTTATGCAAATTTGTGATCTTTCCACAGTAAACACGTAAATGACGCCACGTGCTTACTATTGTGCATTGACCGATGAAAAAAACCCCACGTGTTTCCTACTGTGCATTCACCAATAAAACACTGCCACATGCTTTGTATGTTGTATTATAGCTACGTACAATTATCCCGTATAACAAGCTTAACTCGGCCCAGGATATCACTAAAATGACAATTCTAAATAGCTAAACAAAGTTCTAAGACTACAAGACTCTAAAAGAAACCCCGAGGAAGCAGCCCCTTGTGACCTATATTCTATTAGGCAATAGGCTAAAGCTATTAAAGAAACTGAAGCGAAGTCAAGGAAATCATGAAAAACCTGCGACAAAAATACAGCTAAGCACAATCTGAATAAATGCCCCCATGGTAACACCAGCGCTGGCACCGCTGACCACCTCTTTCTTGGTATCAAACTTCACTTCCACCAGTTTAGGATGGTAATCATTCCAGAAAGACATTCGGCGGGGATAAAACGACGCCAACATCTTGGGGTCTGCATCAACACGCAAGTAGGCTCTATGGCTCGAGTTGTACCTCTCCCACGTAACACCGCTGGCTGATGGATCGCCGGACCTGGCGAAGTTTGCGTACATGGTCACGATAAACAAACTGACGTTCATGTCAGCCTCACTATACCAGGGCAAAAACATCGGCAGGAGTGGAATCCCGAAACCAAAAGGAATGTTGTCACCATGAACTACGCCCATCCATGGCTCGGTACCAAAACTCGTTTTCGCACGTTGGGCGAACTCGTACATGTACACCGGAGCAACTCGACTGTGAATATCAGCGACC
Organism: Pachyseris speciosa; assembly: GCA_016490735.1. NCBI lineage: Eukaryota > Metazoa > Cnidaria > Anthozoa > Scleractinia > Pachyseridae > Pachyseris > Pachyseris speciosa. The sequence goes on along the minus strand of JAEMWC010000086.1, from coordinate 1,171,395 downwards.
TCATGACTTGGTGCGAAGAAGTTATAATCACCTATGAGATCTACCAGTTGGCTTCTGAGGGCGTACTTGTCACTGGTGTCGGGCCATGGGGTGTACATGAACTCCATCGCGTCGACAATGAGGTCGGCAGCTTCCTTCCTGAAAAATGAAGGCAATTAAGGTTAAATTGCATTAAAAACACAAACAGAAATTTCATCCAGAAGAGAAATGTGTCATCAATTTACTTATTTCTAAGTAAAGACAATAAAGAGTAAATTAAATTCATACTCAGCTCTCCAGCCTCCTTCCCAAGGCTTTTCCGTCAGTTGAGGGCGGCGGGGATGGGCGCTGTCACAGTGATATCTGTATCCCCGTGTTTTGGGTATCCCAAATTACATATTATTAGTGATACGTGTATCCCCTTCCCATATTACTTCAGTATTTCGGAAATTCCCCTGTATCCACCCAGCGCCCTCCCTCCCCGAAAAACAGGATGTTGCGTGAATATCGTAAAGAGTTCGAGGGTTGAATTCCGCAAAATATCGAAATTTTGCGCAATATGTGAAAACTCAGGTTTACCCTGAAGAATTTACCAAACAAGAGGAAATGATCTTGCGAAGATTAGGCAGAAGTTCGAGTATAAATACATGTTTTACGTGGACCAGCAGAACGATGACGCAACGCTCCGACCGGGCTTGTCATCACTGAGGAAGAGAAAGTGAGGAGAAAAGCCCTGGGAAAGAGGTTGCCAGCTCTCCCTTGGTCGCATTTTAGTACATATCAGTGGGATCTTGATACGAGATTAGCGGTTATGATTCGAAGGCGGCTAAATCTTCAAAAATCGATGGGGTGGGGGATCTAGGATCTAAACTAAGTTGTTTTGTATTTTTAGATCTAACTTCAGTGTAACTGATAAGAATACCGCGCCTAAGTAAAGTTAATTGATTTGATTGATTAACTGATTGATTGACTGATTGATTGATTGATTTGGTTGTTCCTTGAAATAGAGCTTTCACTCTTGCTTTATCGGAAAATGTCTTAATCCTAAAAGGAATTAGCTCTAATCGGATTGGGAAAGGCAAAGGAAAAAAAAAGCCATATTGAAAATGCTCTATGACAAAACGTCACGCATTTTAGACCCCCCTGTGGTTAAAGTTGAATTTTTGCCCTGTTTTATTGTTCACTCTATAATCAATACTCAATAGTGATCGGCACAGCTTATTGTCACGTGATATTTGACTGTCAGTAAATAAGGGATATGGTTATCAACGAATCCACGAACTTACCCATTATATTGAGCATTAACAAACTTTTTTAGGAAAGATTTGAACAAAGCTGGGCTAACTCCATCGTTCACATTTGCGTGAAGCTCCAGGGAATTGTTCACCAGGTAACCAAGAGATGAACCACCCTCGTGGCTTGTGAAGCTGACCATGAGCGGCAATTTCTTGAATCTTCCGCTTTCTCGCAGATTCCGAGGCGTGTTATGAAGAAAGTTCATGTCCACAACTGGTGCCCAGGTGATATAGTCGGTAAATTTGTTTGTAATTAATTCGGTAGCTTTCTGCACCTCAGTGGCTTCTTTCTCGCGTATGCACTTAACCATAGCGTTGTGGTCGCTGCTTGGACAGCTTAGCTTCTCTCCAAGTTCTTTAGCAAAACGTAGGCCGAAGGACGTTGGCTGGATTGCAAAGGGACTCAAGTCTACACCGCTCTCCGCGATGACTTGATGGACCAGATCTTTGGATAGGGGCGACAGCAGATGGAGGCCCACACTCGATCCTCCAGCGCTTTCTCCAAATATAGTCACTTTGTTGGGATTCCCTCCAAAATCTTTAACGTTCTCTTTGACCCACTTCAGGGCTGCCACCTGATCCAACATTCCATAATTCCCAGGGGACGCAGAATCTCCGGTGGTCAAGAAACCAAAAGGCCCCAGACGATACTGGATCGCGACCACTACCACACCTTGAAGAGCCAAAATGTCGCTGGGAGAGGTGATTGACGAACCAAATTGGTAACCTCCACCGTGAATGTAGACCATCACTGGTAAACTCAAGCTGGCATTCGGGTATACACGTCGAGATACAGGCAATCCTCGCTATACGAGAAATTTGAAGTGAAGATCCTGATAGAAGCTTCAAACATTTTCCCTTGCCAGCAGATATTTCCGTGCTTTTTAGCCTTACGAACGCTCGGTTTCCAGTCTTCTGGCATTTGTGGTGCCTTGAACCTGAGCTCTCCAATCGGTGGAGTGGCGAATGGAACGCCAAGAAACTTGCTGACAGACTTGAACGGAGCAGACGCATTTGGGTACGAAGCTATCAGACCTTCAATGTCTCCGTACTTTGTTGTCAACGTCACTGAATGAACCAGAGGCAAAAATGTAAAGAATGTGAACTTTGCTAGTTGAGTCGCCATCGTACTTCTCTTTGGAACGAACGCTTTGAGTTTTGATTTCGTTTGACGTTAACTCTGCGCAACAAACTGACAGGTAGGGTCAACTGCATGTAAGCTCGGGGTCAATGATCTGTGCGACATACCGGTATTTACATTCATAAAATATAATGACGTATGTTATGCAAAAGAAAAATTGCGCACTGACCAAAAATAAATTTTTTAAAAAGGCTCCTTCACTCAGTTTTTGTATGGTTTGAAAACACTTAAAGACACCACATGACAATAAAATGAAGTGTCGCAAACGTAATTAGTCAAATTTGATTAAAATTTTCTTTAAACTGTTGGTAGTCTTGGTACGTGCTTTCGACTATGCATCGCTGGTCAGGAAATTATGGGTTGCAATACTCCTCAGTACGGTTATATTTATAAAGATTGGGCGAATCTTTACTAATTTTGCCCGGTATTTTGCAAATACTACCGCAACACTAGTTATAGTTCGTTTTGTGTGACGAGAATCCCGTGATAGCTTATTTTCTTCTTGTTCTCAGAGGCAGTGAGGTTTTCGTCACGTCCCGCTAATGACGTTCTAAGGCTCTTAAGATTGATTGTGTTTTGTAAGTCTGAAAAGGCGTTCGTCTCAGCGTGTTTGGAAGAACCGTATTTAGTCGCAATTTTAGCCTTAATATACAATGCCATTAATATCCATTGATATTCAACACTTCTTAGGGATTTTAAACGTTCGTCCGAACAATTTTCCCTACATTGTTGTACTCGATAATGATCGAATGTGATGCAAGTCTTTACGGAAATTTTCTGTGAGACAGAATAGACCTGTCACAAAAGTAACGGGGATGTAGCGATGGAAGCCAGTAGACGCTAAAAGCTTCTCAACACTGGGCAACTCAAGACAATACAAGTTGTAGATCCCGGAGGGTTACTCCCAGAAAAATTGGGTGTGGGTGTGCGGCCCGCTTCCTGAAAACCTTACCATATTTCAGACCAAATTCTGCGATTTTACCTACACTATTTCGGACCTGACCAAAAATTCGATACCCTTTTTAAGACCTATTTCACGTACACGGTTGGCGTAAACATAATTTGAGAAAGGCTTTTGTGACTCTTTTGTTGACGTTCTTATCGCCTAATGATGAACAAGTAGCTTCTTCTAAAAAAACATACTCAATTCAGGAATAGAGTGGACAAATCATACCCCATTTCAGACAAAAATGGCTAAAATCGATACCCTATTTCAGACCAAAAAAGCTAAAAAACCATACCCTTTGGGCCACACATACCTATATAGCCCATATAAGGGAATACCCCCCCCCCCCCCCACCCCCTATTCGCCCATGGGTTGTAGACGGAGAGAACAAAGTATATCAAGATGGGTGAATTTCGTGCTCTATTGAAGAAGAAATTTTTTTAAATGAAGTCTTAAAACTCGAGTATCTGGAGGACAGGGTCAAATCCCTCGGTAGGGAATTTCAAACCTTAGGACCTAGATAGAGGATCGTAAACTGTTTAATATTAGTTCTATAGAAATGAGAACAAAGCTTTCGCTTAAGTTAGTACTCCGTTACTTAAGCTAGTCCTGACCCAGGCTCTAGAAAGAGGAAGGGAGGGGTGGGAGGGAGTGGACGTGGTGTCCCCTTACCTCGCCTCGCACGTCCCCGCTTTCCCCATTACCATTTCCTTTCTAGCGCCTGCCATGTAGGCTAGGAGCGATATCGTCCCTCATCCATCCACAAATGACCGAAAAGCACAGTGACGTAACCTCCACTAAAAGGACTTTGTAGCTCTTACAGAGAAACTAGGCCTAACAATGCAAATCAGCAAATTAACGTCCCACAAGAATCAGTACCACACGACCAGACTTGTCCCGTGGATCGTTCCCGTAAACAGGTCAAACGGGGTTTAGGCCTTGTTCCTAGTGTGTTTCAAGAAGAGGAGAGAGAACCTGGCAGGTAGGTTGGGGACATAGAGCAACATGTCGATCGCGGGGACTTGTTTCTCCATGAACAGACACACGCGTGAGGACGTTCCACATTACTGTTGCCTTGAGGAGCAGAGATTTCACTCACGCGCTTTCGTGGTTCCGGTATCGGAGCAGTCGTCCGCCAAAATAAGAAAAACACAACGATAAGAAACTGTTTCGCATTAAGGTGGGACTTAAGGTGAATTACGATAGAGTGAAATTTTAAGGAGTTTAAAGAACGGATTAAAATGTACAAAAATGTTTTGAAACACAACCAGACAGTTGACACCCCACAAGGGCACTGAAGGTTGCCGGGGAACTGTCTTGATGTCCATCTACTAATTTTCCACTTCAAATTCCAATTTAAAACCTTCATTAAATCTTCAATATTCCCTATTTCCCTAAATTTAACAAATCCTTCTAGAAAAATGATCTCTTCCCAAATATGCCCAAAAATCACCAAAGAAATTCACAAAATATCCCACAATACAGCTTCGTGGTATAAGCATATGGATTTTGGATTGCTTGAAACGCGAACTAGATATATATTAGCGTCAAATCCATGTCAAGCGACCCAAAAACGGTGTTTAGGTTAAGTCCCCCTTAACTCCTGTGGGAGTTTCAGTATCGATTCAGTACACGAAAGTGTGTTTTGCTATAAAGTGAACATCAACAGCTCGGAAATTTTTCTCAGGGCTGCAAGAAAAGTTTTAAACATGATGCCAGCGCTGGTCTTTGTCGTTCTAAAATACTCAGCAATGAATTCCATTTGTATTTTGGTTCCAGTTTCGGTTTTTCTACTCGTTAATTCCGCTGCGAGACGATTCATGTTTTAATGGCTGCCGGTTTCGAGTGAAAATTTCATGGAACATATTAGGTACAGCAGATATATGAGCTGATCGCATGTGTCCGGCTAGCCAATGAAAATGCTGGAAATCTGATATACATACTTCAGTTTTTAATAAAACGTTATACGACCTACCTAGATGTATATAACTTTATCCCCTGGATAGTGGCTGCATAGCACTATCCAAGTATCGAACAGCCGGAATGAAGAGAGCGGATAACTTTGGTACGCCGGAAAGCGACTTATCCGCTGGATAAGAGTTATGCGCTAGCACTTTGAACAACCGGGACCAGGGTAATAGTTAACTGTATAAGCTTCCTTACTCAGCAAAGCCTAACTGAGATGACAAGGAAGATGTTGAAATAATCCTGCGAATCCTGCATAATTGCAGTTCATGATCTTTAGCTCAGAATTAAAGTGCAGTACCTTGTTAACATTTTACCGATTTAAATTATTGTAATATATCCAGTAAGGCTCGTCGGCTTGTCAAGAATGACAAGAAATTCTCAAGCAATTTGTAAGCGGCCTTTTTGACCATCCGAGCCAGATCAATACATAGGATATAGTTCCAGTCGATCGTAATTCAATGTTTGTTGAAGTTTGCATGACAGACGATTCGTAACTCCGAATGATAAAGTCGTTTAAATTTCAATGTGTTATATACGGTATGTTTACTGGCTTAGTGGTTTAGTGCGTTTGCTTCGTATTATAGCAGTGCGGCCCGTGGTTCAATTCCCCACTTCGTCAAGTTTTTTTTCTTTGATCTGTTTTTTTTTCTATTCCTTTTCACTTGATTTTCTTTTTCCTTTTGTCGTCGCTTAAATTGTAAGCTGGTTTTGCAATTTAACACGGAAAAATGGTGAACCGATTCTATGGATATTCACTACTCGAAATACCAACGCCAACTTCCGATTAAGCTTGACAAAACACTGGCACTTCGAAGAATTTGCGTAGAATTTGGTATAAACCGGCGTCTTAGATCCGTTGACCAGTTTCTCGAAGATAACCGAAAAAGAAAAGCTACACGCGTTGTTGGTTTGACTTCCGGTATTGCACCATCACTAGTACTTAGTCCACCACTCGGTCAATACTTGTTTAGCATCAAAAACCGGGTCAGGAAACGCTCTAATAAATTCGGTTCCTATAAGAGGTACGTTGGAGGAATTCAATTCTGACTAAACATTTCTTTTAGAAAGGCTTTCGCGATTTCTTACTCTGACCCCTAAATAAATATTTTTGTTCAAGAGCCTTTCAATTTGCGTGAATTAGTCGACCGTGAACTAACACGAAACATTGCTTCGTATTCTATGGCCCCTTCTTTTTCTTAACAATAGCGAACAGTTCATTCTTGAAATACACAATAGTTTGCACTCTCTTGTGGTGTAAAAGTTAATCCTTAACAAGAAAATACAACGTGAGTACGATACTTTTCAAGTTCGGGTGAAGTTGTATACCAACCTGTATACCGGAAACGCATTTAAAGCCGTAGTCGTATGCTAAAATTGCTACTCACTCGTAGAGAAATGGCAGTTTTATTTTACGGTCAACGCAAAAATGGTTTCGGAATTCGAATACCACAAAGATATAAAAATTATTGTAAAGCGATAAGTATAAAGCGAGATACAAATTTTTATGTACCCAACAAATTTCACTGAAAAATTTAATGAGATGTTGGAGGTTACGCTAATTTTAACACGTCCAAAAATAACTCGTTTTGAATATTTAATAAGCTGTTTGCGGTTTAGCTACGCATGAAAGTATAAAAGTTAGCTAATTCGTAACGAATTGTTACACCTGAAGAATATAACAGGTAAAAAATGTTATCTATCAGTCTAACGTGTATTCGGCGTTAAACAAAATTATTTTTGAAGATCTTTAATATTCTTTGCGTGTTTTGTGCGGTTTGGTTTATCAAGCTATAACTTAATTTTTCTTGCGATTCAGTTAAACCTTTTCAATATGTTGCTGAAAACCGATCAAAAGAAACGCTTTCAATTAAATTCCTTTGCTATGAAATGTATATTGAAGTAATTCAATTCCGGCTAAACATTTCTTTTGCAAAGGCGTTCACGATTCGTGACTTTGGTGACCACTCACGTTAATTATTACAAAATTCTGTAGTGAAGGTAACTGAGGAGCAGGTGGCGCAATCGGATAAGGTACAGACTATGGGCGATGAGATCTGAGGGTTGCGCGTTGGAAGTCCTGTCACCGGAGGGTAAATAATTTCCTTATTTACTTGTTATTGTTTCTTCCTCTGGCCGAGTTTCTTCCTCTGCCCTGGTCAAACGAAACGACGAGAAAAAAAAAAGGGTAATGCAAGAAGCGGCTCGTCGCTAAGCGACGACCGCTTAAAAAGTGCATTGTTACAGAAACATTTAACAGTCCAATCCTAACCAGACCTTTAAGCCCTGGTCAAACGGCGCATGATAATCGATCGTTGACCACCAAATGAAAATTGAAGACAAATCATATGTTCTAACAAACATTTATGCACCTAATAAAGATCAAGATCTCAGTGTATTTTTTCGAAGCATACTGAAAGCTTTTCGGGACGGAAATATAGACTGTGAGGAAAATAACATTATAGGTGGTGATTTCAATTGTCCTCTAAACCTTTGCTTGACGAAAAAGGAGGGGTCATGACACCTAAGAGAGCCGTCGTAGAAATTATTTTTTGTATGCAAAGTGAACAAAAAATCCCGAAACTAAAAGTTATAATAGATATTTGGAGGACAAAAAATCCCGAAACTAAAAGCCATACATGGAGTCAAAATTTACCTATGATATTCTATCGTTTGGACTATTGGTTAATTTCTAACAGTCTTCAAGATTTTGTCAAGTCAACCAATATAGTCCCGGCCATTAAAACAGGTCACCCTGCTATAAACCTCGTTCTTAGTGATATAGGCAAAGAGGCTAAAGGCCCCGGTTTTTGGAAATTTAATTGTTCACTTTTGAATGATGATAACTACATTAATGAATTGTATTGCAATGTCCCAAAGTGGAGAGTGGAGGGTGTGAATGAGCTATCCGATAAGCGTGCAGTTTGGGATTGGATTAAGTACAACATCCGTGCTCATGCTATATCTTACTCAAAAATAAAGCGAAGAAATGCACTTGCAAAATGATTACGATAAGGCAACAAAGGTGTTTGAAAGTGAACCAAGTGACCTCAACAAAATTCGCCTGAATAAAGGTTGGAATTATTTTATGAGGAAAGGGTCAAAGGAATTATCATTCGCACAAGAGCTCGTTGATACGAACATGGTGAAAGAAGCTCAAAGTATTTCTTGAATTTAGAGAAGCCGGAGAAATCATGTAAAGAAAAAAATAAGGAAACTTACAGTGAACAGACCCATGCACCATTCTTTCAGAACAAAAGCACTTTTACAAAGATTTATACAAATCAAGATCAAAAGATGCAGGAAAAGATAGCGCCATTGATGAGTTCTTAGGAAGACGATTAAGTTCTTGTTCATTGTGACCTGCATACCTCAATTTCTTTCAAAGAGGTTTAAGTCAGGCGTAAGCTTTAAGAATTAATACCATGACAATAAATGGCTTAGGAGTGGAACAGGTTTCCCTTTCCTGTAGACAATCGTTTTTCGGTTGTTTTCAGATTCAAAAATCCTATTAATTGACACGCAATCAATTGCAGCAAGCATAAAGACAGTACTGACGATGAACACCACTAAGTATCAGCGATTCTATTGTTAGGCTATCCCCTATTATTTACAGATCGTTTCACAAATCGCTCCTACAGCCAACGAGGTGCGTGGGTAGCGCAGAGTTGGTTGTGAGTCCTTAAATGATGATTTCAATGCTGCATTTTCACTATATTGCCCGGTTACATGACGGATTTCAGTACAATCTCGCTCAATTCAACGACAATCAACAATAGTTTCTGTGGACTAATGCCGACAAGGGGACGTTATATTTATCTTTCCATGTACACAAATGAATGTTTTGGGACATTCAATGCTATACTAAAATAGGTGCCACATGAAACAAGTTTTGCTGAAAAGAATTTGCGACGAAGCGCAGTACGTTTTAGCCCAGCGTAAAAGTTCCACGCTTGTTTTTACCTAATCAGGCTGAAACCCTTGCTTAATTGGCCAAAGAATAAAGAATACCAAGAGCCAACTTGCGCCCCTGCGCCTTTTGTGCTCTCTTAGTTTGGTTTTGCTACATGATATTAGATCGAAACTAAGCCTCCAACAGGGCGTGTAAATTCTTTGTAAAAGGGCCGCTTAGTTATACGGACTACGTGCTTCAAAAAAGGAAAAAGCTTTATTAAAAATGGAGCTGCCAGTTGTCCCCATGGGGGGGGGGGGGGGGGGGAGGGGGGTGTTCTCCCTTAAATGGCCTTAACGGGGACGTGCGGCCCGATAGAGCATGGTTTTCAGGGTGTTTTGTCTTGAACGGGGTATCGATTTCATCACTTTCTGTCTTAAACGGGGTATCACTACAGCTGCTTCATACTAGGAAACCTCGTTCGCCTTGCCTTCTCAGGCTATCACGGTCCTGTGGAGTATAGACGGCCCGTTTCATTTCCAATGCATTAAAATACAGTAAGAAACCAGTGCATCATTATTTCATTCTAGTCTTAAACAGGGTATGATTTTGGGTTAAATGTCTTACATAGGGTCTGAAAAATCTGAATTCTGTCTTAAGCGGGATAGGGCCGGAAATCAAAGAATTGTATCTTAAACAGGGTCAGGGTTTAAGCGCCCGCACCTCCGTACCCAAGTATCTGTTGAGTACCACTCCTCTTCCCCCGGGGGGGGGGGGGGTGGGGACAGTTGCCAGGTAGTCAATAAACAATGTGCATGTTTTCTACGATTGCTGCTTATGAAGTTATATTAGCGTTTACTAGGTTTCTGATATACAAAAGTAGATACTTGTCTCTCGTTCTTGCATCTTCCCTGTTGTAGTGGAAAACGTTATTTTATAAATGCTAAGATTTGTGGGAAATTATCAAACATACAGCGGTTAGCTAAGTAGAAAATGAAATTATATTGTTGAGCATTTTCTTGAGTCGAAAACAAAACCTAACTCGTAAAAGCCCAACTATGTTTCGTATAAAACTCCGCAATCCTTTATATCAAACAAGACTGAAAAACAAACAAACAAACAAAACTTGAAAAAACAACAGCATTGTTAAGCAGAAAAAGCAAGCCGTTTTGTACTCTCCTGCATCCCGTCCCGCCACTCGACAAAGCAAGCACGGGACATTTTGTTTCCTTTGAAAGTTTCTTATAATATCCACTCCAGAATGCCAAGCGTGTTGAATAGTAGTTAGTTGCCATTACAGGCTGTTCCTGAATGCGTAGATAAGCCCTGTGGGTCGAATTAAACTTTTCCCACAATGCACCGTTTACGGGCTCGGGTGTCGGGTTACCGTATTTGGCAAAGTTCGTGAATAAGGTAATGGTCGTGTCGCTGACGCTCAGGTCTGCTTCATCGTAGTTTTGGAGAACTGTGAGGTTCATGAAAGGGAATCCGAACTGATAAGGAGTGTCGTCTTTGTGTCTGACGCCCAGCCACTTAGCTGCTGGGTTAAGCTTGGAGCGGTGGGTGAACTCGTACAGGTAAGCTGCTTCCAGCTTGCTGTGATACAGCAAGCTTGAATGTGCAGGTCCTGCCACACACGAGTCAGTGACAACATCCGCGAAACCGCGTCTGAGCTTGTACGCGTCGTGCTCATACGGCCAGGGAGTGTACATGAAAACGACACCGTCCAACAGCGAGTCTGAGACCTCTGACTCTTGTGTCCACGTCTGCCCGTACTTGTGGAGGATATAGTTGACAGCGAAACCCGTGTGAGAGCGCATTGTCTGTGGCGTGATATCCCTGATTGTTGTTGGGAAGAAGTAGGCGCCCTCTTGACTAGTGAAGCCGGCCATGACAGTCACGCGATTGAATTTACCGGATTTTCTGAGGCTCTCGGGTGTGTCTGGGAGAAAGTAGCCATCCACCACAGGCCGCCAGACATTCGGTTGACTGAATAAAAGTTTATGGGCTTTCACTGAACGAAGGCAAGAAATGAGTTCAAAACTCTCATCTGCGGGACACCCATGATTCAAGGCTAAGTCTTTCGTGTGTGTAACAGCTACTGTACTGGAACCAATGGCGTAAGGCGAAAGCTCAGTACCACTGATGGCAATGGCACGGTGCAGAAGACCCTTGGTCAGAGGGGACACTACCAGCAGCCCGACGCTTGAACCTCCCGCGCTCTCACCCATTATTGTCACCTTTGACGGATCGCCCCCAAAGGCTTTGATATTCTCTCGTATCCATTTCAGAGCTTCGATCTGATCCAGCATTCCATAATTACCCGGGGCCACGGGGTCTCCTGTTGTAACAAAACCGAACGGACCCAAGCGATACTGTATAGTAACCAGCACAACACCCCATAGGGGATGACATCCCCGGGGATACGACGGGAGTACCGACCTCGTATCCTCCTCCGTGAATATACACCATGACCGGGTAAGGGTCCCCCGCCGGGGAGCTGCTGTTACTGACGGGGGCGTAAACGTTCAGGAATAAACAGTCTTCGCTTTGAGGGTGAGAAAAATTCGGCCAGAAAAGCTTGTTGTAATCATCAGGCTGAATGCAAGTGCTCCTATAATAAGACGCGTTGTAGATGCGAGGTCTCCAAGCAGGATATTCTCGTGGAGGCTGAAAACGAAATTCTCCGATTGGCGGAGCTGCGTAAGGGATCCCAAGGAATTTGTTCACAGCTTTTATGGGTTTGCTGATGTTTGGAAAGCGACGGATTACACCTTGTATTGATCCATATCTCGTCTCCACGACAGGTTTGTCATCTGCAGATTGGACTAAATACCCGTTGCTGCTTGTAAACATGTACAAAACTACCACACAAATTGCGCTCTCGAACGGCATAGTGTTCCGCTAGAGATAAGACGTTTAGCGAAAACCTTCGGAAAACAAACTGACCGGCTCGTCGTTCCTCGCTTTGGGCGAATACAGCAATGACTGTTGAAAGATCACTTAATGAAAGGAAGTTCGTGAATAAAATCCTTTCCTAATGCAAAGGTCTTTCAAAGGTCTCCGCTCTGAAAAATTAAGAATAGAGTATCGATGTGTGAGTTATAAGCCTCGAGTAGGTGGAGTCACCGTGTCACCTTGGATTAGAACAGCAAATTGTAAACATGGTTAAAAACACCTTACCTATGTTGCTCATAAACAACAGTAAGTCAGCTTAAAAAAAAAAAGCAGTTGAAAAAAATCGAGAAGTAACGTGCTCAAAAGACGTATAAGTAAATACCAGAGCAGCTATATAGGCCACTGAACAAATTGAAGTCCCTTAGACAAATGACAAATATGCTTTTTATCGGATATTTATAAAAGGCAAATATAACAACAATAGACCGAGAACAAAAATACAGCGTCTTATGTTTGGAAAACAACCAAGCTTACGTCATGTTTTTGAGAAAGCCCTCGGAAAGGCTTTTTTAAAGGTCATCTGCATGCCATGAGAATGCGTGTAGTGTGTCAGAGTACTAAAACGAAAATGATTTTGTCTGCCTTGTAGACTCTATCCGGGAGCAATTCAATTTGTGATTGAAATAATGTTTTCCTGAGCGGATTTTTGCTTTTAGCCTACGAACATAGCGATTAAATTTAACATTTTTGAAGCTAATTTCGGAAGCACTTGATGAAGGTTGCTATCTTTTCATCAGCCAGAAAATTTATATATTATTGCAAAGTGTAGACGAAAGTACCGGAGGTAACAATGGATACAAAGACAGCGTGCTTTGCTCACCTAAGATAACGGAGGAGCAATTAGCAAAGAAGGAAAACGTTCATTTCCTGACCTGACTTATTGACTCTTTGGCAGATTAGTTAGTTTTCCTTAATCACTTAATAATTATCATCGGAAAAGTCAACAACTTAGCAACCGCAAAACGCAAACATGATCTCACAAGGCTAATTTCCTTGCACGCCGCACAAGTGAAACTTAATATAAAGTCCATAAAGTCTTGTAAAGAGTTTAACGTTAAAAAAATTATTTTTTTATGCTTGCAAAATCCACTTGCTTGTCAAGTTTTTGACAAGTTTTATGGAAGATTTGCATTCGCCTTACGGTTTATCCGTAGAAAAAAAATGCAGTTAATCTTTTAGGCAACCCCACCGTGGAATTACAAAAATGTGCCTCTTGGTGTTGGTCCCAAATGAAGCAAGAATTCGAAGCAGCGGTAATTTTTAGCTTTTACGAGCTTTTAAAAGTTAAAGTTATCAACTTAATTCTCTATATAAGTGAACGGCTTCCTCTTTCTTCAATATCAAGTAAATGCTTTCTACTTAACATTAATTCTACGAAGGCATTTTCAATTTCTTTGTCCGAGTTTTATTTATTAAAGGCAAGCAAGCGACGAGTTCGACATCAATTTAAGGACTTCGCCTGTACGGCCGAGAAAATTTCTGGGAGTGCAATAAAAAAAATCACCGTTACATGAAATAACACTATTTATGTCTTTCATTATAAGCGAAATTTTGCATTGCAAAAACGGCATGGCAACCTGTGCGCGAACACACTATTCCAGACACCTTTCCCGAAATAAAATGTCCTCACTTAAGCCAATGTTATCGAAACCAAGTTGTGATATCTAAGCCCAAAAGGTGAAAGGCCTCCAATGAAACGTGCTTTAGGCATCCTTTATTTTTGCGAAGAATCTCTGGCAGACTTCGCATATGCAATCGATTTTCCCGAGGCAAAATTTCAAGTCAATCCATATGTTACCAGATAGGCAGATCACTTAGATAAGTTTAATCTTAAATTTACTAATACTATTCTTCAATTGGCGTCAATGGGCTTTCCGGTTGTGTACGTACAAAGGGTCAGCTGTACGGCAACAATGACAAAGCGCCGTCCAATATTCATCACTGAGCAGAAAGTATTTGATCTTTTGAGATAACAAGATTATTCAACATCAAATCACGGTGTTTATGAATGCGAATATCTTGAGCGAAAAATTTTGCCTTCTATCTGTGATTGTTACCCAGTTTCATCCAGTCTGTATTATAGATGCCCGTGATAACCTTGCTAATAATATCACCTATAGTTACTTCTGTCTTCGCAAAAACATCCAGCCGCAGGCCATAAACATAGAAGTTACCTTGGAAGACTAGACAGAAATTTTACTGCCGGTAATTATGAGTTCGTCGAAAGACGTATTCAGATTTTCAAACGCTAATCGATCTGCGTAAATGGTGAAAAAAAAAATCGAGAGCCTTTAAAAGAAATTTTGTACCTATCATGATTGTCTCGGAAAGCACGGAAGATCTGCAAAAGCTAAAATAGGCCACACAAACGCTATTTTGAAACAAAATATTTGGTTTAAAAACTAACAATTTTCATCCCCCAAGACGCAGTTGCTTAATGACTTTGTATATCTTATACTTGAATCAGCTTGTTTGATTTATTGCTTAATCGCTGTCGTGTTGACTAATGGTTGGTAAATAATGGAAGGCATATATGCGTAAAGTCCCTATTATCCCTTTCACACCTTGTTAAAAGTACTCAATTCATAGAACTTTGATGTGAACAAACAGCGAGGGACAAACGAAAAAAAAAAAAAAAGATTCGTTCACTCACTGACGTTATCGGCAGACTGCAACGTTAGATCTTCATGGTGGATCACATCAAACAACTCCCAGCAAAGCACTGTATTGTGCAGTAAAATGATCCTGGCTATTTACAAACCTTATTTTTGTTGTTACTTGAACCGTAAAACAAACAACTCTTTTCGACGGTAGCAAACAAATGTGCAGTTTGACTTAGTTCAAGCAGTGACGTTTTGTACATGCGCGCAGAAAACACCGCTGAAAGCTTTTTACTTGAAACGTGCACTTCGCGCGCGAATTTGATCTCGCTACGAAGTCGAAAGTTAGCCGATTACACCGATTAAGGTTAATACCGTTGCAATTTAATGTTTGCTCAGTTGGTTTTGATGCGTTTAAAATCTCGGTTCGTGAAAATCATCTGAGATATCAAGACATGAATCATAACTTGCTCGCACTTGGCCTGCTTCATGTACTTCTTCTTTCAGTTGATAGTGACAATGAACTTTAGTTGGTTTGCTGTTGAGCACGTGCATGCTTTGCTTTCCTCCTCTCCGAGCCTGATTACCAAAAGCGCTCTTCTTTCTCAACCAGTAAGAAGCGCTTCGACCTGGCTACATGTATTTGCTTCGAATTCTACGCGCAGTTTACGTCTATTGCGATTGTGAGCTAGAGTAATTACGTTGATTTTAGGACAAACAATTGAAAATATATAATTTACGACAATCGCTCTCAGCAAGCTCTCAGCAAATCCACGCCTTCACTATCCTTACCCGAATTCTAGACAATCGCGACCGTTGGAAGAAACTGAAGGCGTTTGCAATCCCAGAAATAAATTATATTCCAGTTTCGGTTTACCAAGCATTTTGTGTTATTTACTGCTAACATCATTTGCTGAGTAGTGAATCAATCGCTTACCTGTTAGAAAAAATTGAAATAAGCAAACCAAGTCGAATAGCGACGATGTACAGTGAACATTGCTCCGAGTCCAAGTCGACAGTCCCAGTCCAGTTCAATCCATAACTGACACAGAATCCCTATCTTCAACAAGCATGTTCGACGATATTTTCAAGATAGTGAAAGTGTCAATCCTGAAGTACTATTCCAAATACTATTAGCTCAAAAAAAATTTCTTGAACAAGCCTCTTGCGTCATAAAACGTGCTTACTGAATATTACTTATCACGAAAATGTATCGGAATGCTATTACGGTAGTTTAGAACATTTCAGATCTTTGAACACTTAATTTATATCGTTGTTGTTTGCTGTGGGGGAGTGGAGGAGTGGGAAGAAACAGGGTGTTTAACTGTGTGGCAAAAATTTGGCTAGTCCCTCGTAAATATCTATATACGTTACTTAAAAGAAAGAAGAAAACGAGGACCACACTCCCGCAACGGTGAAACTTCAGTGTTACATGTGCGTGTGGGGTCAAAGCCAATATGAAAGATCTTGTACAAATGAAGAAATAAACTATAAACGCAAAGGATTGGAAGTGTGTCCCACCCTTGACTTGAAGAGGACTAACACCAAGCAAGAGTATATTGTTAAAAACCTCAAGTGTCAGATATTGTGAACATTCTTGAAGATAGTCGAGGAATTTCTTACGCAAGAAGAGCTCAGTGAAGCCGTGACGTTAACAGTTGCTTACTCTTTTTGAAATCCATTTACTATTTATAAACGCTGCGGGATTTTAAGCAGCAATTAACGGGGCGAGGTTTCACAGAAGATGGACAGTTGACTGTGAGGAGCAGTCGTCCTCTCTTACTTTAACTCTAAAATTAACGTCGGAAGAAGTTAACGAAAACATTCTCGGATAAGAACGTCTTTTTACAGAAACTGAATCTCCTATATATAGCTAGCACTGAGCTATATGTATCAAAGCGGTTGCTCTCCACTAAGTCCAGTATCGGTAAACAATCCTACGGAAATTGATATTGTGAAGACGTGCATTTCTAGGCTACCGCAGCTATGTTCGCTCGCAAGTTTAAAATTGTGAAACAATGTATCTGCTTTCGTCAATGTTGCAAATGCAGACGGTGTGATATCAAAGCATTTTTCGCCACTCTTGGAATTCGAGCGTTCTATGTCATTTTAGGACTTCGTTTGAACTCCATTTTTAGCATAACTGTACATGTATCGAAAGCACTTACTTCTTGATCAAGGAAAGCAGGTTGCCATGTGCAGTGAAACACCACCACGGAATGACGATTGACCATGAAGTGGTAAAAGATCAAGAGGTACTACACCGCTGAAAGACCATCACAGGTCCGTAGTACGCAAATGAATTAGAAAAGCTATTCCGGGAGTATTAAGCCTGAGAAAGAAGTTTTGAGTCTTATCAGTAAGTTGCGGTTGCAGCTGAGACCGTCTTCTACCTCCTTTTAGTCTTTCGCCTGCAGCTCAAAAATATGATTTCAGTTTGTAATAATTAACTGGATCACCATGAAAATCGAATGTTAGTTAACGAGAGCAAACACCAGGGTCTAGTCTTTGGTGATACGGACTATAGTTTTTCCTTCCCAGTAAAGGACACATTAGATATTTTTGGAATGGAAATAGATAATAAGCTGGACTTTTCTAGTCACATATCCAATTTATGCAAAAGGATCAATAATCAATTTAATGTTATGCTGCGCTTTCGAAAACTCATACCCAGGGACGCCCTATTTAAGCTTTACAAAGCGTACATTTTACCGTATTTTGACTATTGTTCTTCAGTTTGGCATTTTTGTGGGACGCGAAATACGGATAAGCTAGAGGCGCTAAATAAGAGAATTCTTAGACTTATACTTGGGGATTTCTTGTCGCCATACGGATAGCCTTCTCACTAGGGTCAACACTAATTCCTTATGCAATAAGCGCGTTCAGAAATTCCCTATAAGAGCCTGTTTTTCACTCATTTTCCGGCTTATATGAAAGATATGTTTTCACTTCGGTCCTCTTCTTATAATCTTCGCGGTGATAACATACTGTCACGTAGAAAACCTAGAACAACTAGTTATGGCCTTAATTCGTTTTCTTTCTTCTCACCTAAGCTATGGAATACACTGCCTAACTCTATCCGTATGAGTGCATTTACAGATTTTAAGAGGGAAATCCAAGGCTGTATCTTTGTGTAGTCGCTTTTGCTTATTTTCACTTTTGCTGTTTAAATTTCTAATGATATGCAATATATATTTGTAAATACTGTGTATTTCAGTTGTTTTGTATAGATATATATATAATACTTTCCTTTATGTTTCTCGAAGATATTAGCTCTTGCAAGCTACACTGAAATTCGAGAGAAAATAAAGTTTATGTATGTATGTATGTATGTATGTATGTATGTATGTATGTATGTATGTATGTATGTATCATAGGGAAATACCGCGCGTTCGCTTTCATTTGAATGAGTGCTAATCTGACAAGAGCAAAATATCGGGTAACAAATCACATCAAATTCGGACGGAAATGAGATTGAAGGGGGTATAAAACAATTTCCTTCCTAGCGCTATCATAGTAGCAACGTTTAATTTCAAATTCCTGTGGCAATAATCTTATCATTATTAAGGGAAAATTATGCTTTTGCGTCAGATGTGGTCTGATGCTGTGCCAACAATTTTGTACCTGTTTTCAAGCACCCCTTAAAATAACATAGCAAGCCAGAAATACCGTATCGTCTTTGATCTGGCTTATCTTTGGCAATGTGATGGAATTTCGTTTTCTGAGTGCAACTTTTCGGGTGGGTGCCATGAATATTCATGGCTCCTGGGGCCACTAGTTTATCAGTTTTAAATCTAAAGTGTTTTTACCCTCCTTAAATGAAGTTATCTTCCTCTTCTTCCCCAGCAACCTGCAGTGCCCTTGTGCTGTGTCAACTGTCCCTTCTTCAAACTGCTTAAAATTTCACTCAAATTCATGTGTATCCCACACCTTAAGGGGGGACTAACTTAACTACAGACTTAGCGTTGTTGCCAAGGGATTTTTGCGGACTGTATTTGTAAAACACAGTTTTTCGGTGTTTTTGCCACTGTATTGGTGAAACGTGCGAAGAGGTGAACATGTAAAATTAATAAATTGCTATTGCGCATGCGTAACTTACCCCAGGCCCCAATCGCGCCTTAGAGAGAAAAATCCCTAAAACTTGGAGAAAATTGTGTGAAGTTCCGATTTTTTTTGCCAATCGGAGATATTCCAGCCTTCTTTACAAGCCTACGTAAGCAATTGTTGTTAACGTACATAACTGCAATGATAATAACGAAATGGTATGAATTTGCGTGCTTATGACGTCATAAATCTCAGAAAAATGCGAATTTCCAAAAATCGATACGTAGAGTTTTGCACCTTGGCGATTGTTAACCATTGGCACCATTTTCGATATCCAGAAGTGTACGCCACTCGAGTTTTAGGCCTTTTTCTGTTCTGGTCAGGTGACTTACCAAATATGGTTGTGACTCGAAAATCTTGTAAACCTTTTTGATTGTAAAAACATAGCCAGACAGCTTGCCTGTGCAAATTAGGGTTTCCAAGATATGAGCGTTCGGAACTTTCCATAGCAACAATGTTAGCTCATTTTGTAGTTAAGTTAGTCCCCCCTTAATACGGACACCCGGATAATGCAGACACGTAGCTTTGGCATGTCCCTTTGATATCAGTCTAGTAACGGGCGTTCACTGTAAGTATCTCATGATTCAATTGGATTAGATTAGTTTAGTTCACAACCTTCTTATCGATGTTACTGAGAGGAAGAACATTTAGAACCTCAAAGAAGAATTTCCTGTGATGCAAAGAGCGAAGTATTTTTCCGGCTCACTGATACCTACGGCTACACTGCAGCAACTTCTGCCCGAACTCTCTAATCCTTCGCATCATAACGTCATATCATACCGTGACATTGTTTAGCTATGTGAAAGGTTTAGAAAGAGGTAGGGGTCAAAAAAAGCAAAAAAAAAAAATAAATAAATAAATAAATAAAATAAAATAAAGACGATTTATTTCAAAATTAAACAAAACAGTTTTTCCTATGGATTAAATAAATAAAATAAAATAAAGACGATTTATTTCAAAATTAAACAAAACAGTTTTTCCTATGGATTAACCCGCGACCATGGCTTCTTAATCTCGTTGCGATGAACAGGCCGCTTCTCTTCATCTCCTCATGCCTGTAATTTTTCCTTTCAACCGATGGGATCAGAATAACTCCAACGAAAATCCTATCTAGCTCCCGTATATAAATAAATAAATAAAATAAAATAAAGACGATTTATTTCAAAATTAAACAAAACAGTTTTTCCTATGGATTAACCCGCGACCATGGCTTCTTAATCTCGTTGCGATGAACAGGCCGCTTCTCTTCATCTCCTCATGCCTGTAATTTTTCCTTTCAACCGATGGGATCAGAATAACTCCAACGAAAATCCTATCTAGCTCCCGTATTATCCATAAAAGTGTCGAACGTTACGTAATATGTTAAACGTTTAGGTTGCGCTCGGGTGATGGGGGGGGGAGGGGAGGGAAGGGGGTGGACTAGGACCTCCCTATATAAGCTCAGTCAAGGGTGTGTGGCGCCCAGAAGGTTATGAATTTTTGGCCGTGTTTTTGTTCTTAAAACGGGTATAGATTTTGGCCATTGCGGTCTGAAATTAAAGGAACCACACGAGGTATAAATAGAGATCTTACAGCGAGCTCAGGTCTGAAAAATGATATGCAAAATGAGGTATTTTGCTCTGAAATAGGGTCAGGGTTAATAAAACCGTGCGGACACTGCGCCACCAAAAAATTCCTTGATGGTATCCTTAGGGATTTCAGGTCTTTAACAAGACTGACCACAAGGCCACGTAAACAAGTGAACAATGTTCCCCAAACGCCCTTTCAGCCAAATGAAGGAATAAAGATTCTTTCTAAGGAAGCCTGTCAGACATCACAACAATGATAAGAAAACTTTAAAGGGACACCGGCCGCTCTACCGAGCTTTGGTGAGAAAGAATAGTCTTTCTACCGGTTTCAGTGACATCTTTTCCCTTTCGCGTGCATTCGTAATATTTGTTGAGGAAACGTTTTTGAGGAAGATGCAATGTGATGGTCTTGTCAGACCCTCTCGTCGGTTTGTAGAAACATTTCGTTTCCGCAACAAGTTTCCCTATTGTGCATCGTGTATGGGTCAAGAATACTATACCTATAATCCGATAACTGAGAGGGTTGTCCAATACACCCAAATCGAGTCGATTCGTCTATGTTAGCAGAAGAATCGTGTTACCAGAAGTCGATTCGCGAGAGTCTTAGACTCAATACCGCTGCAAGGCAACAGGGAGGGTGGAATACGTTGTCTATTCGACTCGATTCGATCTAATCGATCGATTATAGATCAGACTTAGGTGATAGGTCACCGCCGCTACTATCTCAAATTGAGATCTCTCCACAGAGAATATGCAGGAAGGTCAACGATCTGAAGTCAAATAAGTCTTCGGGCCCTGACAACATATCACCTAAATTACTAAAGCTTGCGGGGGACGACATTGTACCATCTATGTTTAGGCTATTCAATACTAGTATTGAAAGTGAGTCTCTCTATTCGAGCTGGAAAATAGCAAAGCTTACACCGATCTTTATAAGGAAGACGATGCGACAGAGATAGGAAATTACAGGCCGATATCGCCACTCAGTATTCCGAGCAAAATCCTAGAATCAGAGGTGAATGACTCCCTGGTACATCATGTCTTTAAGGAGCATAGGTTAGCTTCTGACAGACAATGGGCTTATCCGGACAGGGATATTCGACCGAGCTCCTACTTGTTCATGCATCTTACGGAAATATGTAGAATGGCTGTTGATTCGGGTGTCATAGTGGCTGTTGCCTTTGTAGACTTTCGCAAAGCGTTTTCAAGACAGTGTCTCGCACCAGGTCTTGTTGGAGAAATTACGCACGAACTTTGGCATTTGTGATCAAGCACTGGGTTGGATTTCTAGTTATTTAAATAGGAGGAAGCAGTACACAGTTGTTAATGGATATCGCTCTGACACTATGCCTGTATCCGTCGGTATACCGCAGGGATCAGTGCTCGGCCCCACACTGTTCTCTTTGTTTGCCAACGATCTATCGTCAAGTGTGAAATCAGGCTCCGTTTACTTATTCGCTGACGACGTTCCGATTTACTGCATTAAAAAAACGGCAGACGAAGGGGTCGCTCAGTTGGACAAAGCCTTAGATGAACTGTATGATTGGTGTATTTTAAATCGCCTTAACCCGCATCCGCAAAAAAGCGAAGCTATGCTAATTTGTAAATCCGCGCAATGGGGCTAGTTGCGCCAATTCACACCGCTTACTGGGTATAACAATTGACGATAAACTCTCCTGGGTGCCGCATATGTTGGATCTCAAGAAGACGTTCGCAAAGAAGCTAGTCCTAATTAGGAGGTCGAGGTTTTTACCAAAGGACGTTCTTATTAACTTTTATTTCAAAGTCATATTGCCATCAGTAACTTACGGCCTCGTTCTGTGGGGCTCGTGCTTTAATGCTGATCTTTTTTATTCGTTGGAACGATTGCACTGTAGAGCGGCAAGGATAATTTTTAACTTAATAAAGGACATGAGATCGTCGGACGTGTTAATTCAAGCTGATTGGCATCCGCTGAGCTATTATTATAAGCTAGCACAAAGCATTTCATGATGAGCTTCAACAAGTCCTATCAGATAATATTGTGATGAAGCGCCCTGCAGGTTACTCTTTACGTGCGTCAGACTTTCTAACGGTGCCTCGTTTCAGCTCTATCAATGGCAAAAACTCTATTGCTCACAGAGGCCCTGGATTATGGAATATTCTAATTTCTAAGGATAAGAATTTTTCTAATACAAGTTATAAAAACCTGAAGAGGAAAATCTGTTCAATGGACATTTTTAAAGAGTTGACTTTCAAAGAGACCTCTACAACAACCACGAAGTTTAGACGTAAAGATTTCAATTATATTTCGGGGATTTTAGAGTTTTTTAACGTTGTACATATATATATAGTTAAGTCATAGTTTTTTTTTATTAATTTAACCTTACATAGTTTGATTTTGTTATTTTATTATGCATATATTTTGTTCTTAGGTTTAGCATTTATGCACGAACCCATAAGCTGCATAGCTTTTATCATCATCGTGCTAAAATAAAGGCTGTGTGTCTGTCTGTCTGTCTATCAATCGATTCGTCTGTGTTGGCAGTCGAATCGTCTCACAGGAAGTCGATTCAGGAGAGTCTTAGACAACATATCGCTGCAAGACAACAGGGAGGGTGGAATACGTTGTCGATTCGACTCGATTCGATTGAATCGGTCGATTCGTCTGTGTAAGCAGTCGAATCTTCTCACTGGAAGTAGATTCGCGAGAGTCTTAGGCTCAATACCGCGGCAAGGCAACAGGGAGGGCGGAATACGATGTCGATTCGAGTCGATTCGATCGAATCGATCGATTCGTCTGTGTTGGAAGTCGAATCGTCTCACCGGAAGTCGATTTGCGAGAGTCGTCTTAGACAAAATATCGCTGCAAGGCAACAGGGAAGGTGGAATACGTTGTGGATTCGAGTCGATTCGATCAAATCGATCGATTCGTCTGTTGGCAGTCGCATCGTCTCACCGGAAGTCCACAAACAAACATTCTACTCAACCGAATGAACCCCAAAAAGACTGATGTCTTTTCAATGCATCTAAAATAACAAAATTAGCTGCAATAAAAACGAAGCTTGCACGGACTAAATTGCTATTACGTTTACTGCTACAATAAATGATATGCATTTCTTTATATCGTCTTGTGACGAGCACGCTTATCACCCTGTAAGAACGAAAAATGTTCGAAGCTGTCGGAATGACATTAACCACAACCTTCACTCTCGCGCACACGCTTTAAGAACGAGGAAGTTGCATGCGGTATTTTCTCACGTTTACTGCAAGTCTCGCGGATATTAGCTTATCCAGCGAACAACTTTCGTTATCTGTGACACATATTCTCTGTCGCGCGCACACGCTTTAAGAACAAGGAAGGTGCATGTGATATTTTTCTCAATTTACTTCAAATCGTCTCACGGATATTAGCTTTTCTATCAAAAAATCGATATCTGTGACACGTATCCTCTGTCGCGCGCACACGCTTTGAGAACGAGGTAGGTTCATGTGGTATTCTCTGACATGACTCAGCCACAATCTTCACTCTCGCGCACACGCTTTAAGAACGAGGAAGGTGCATGTGCATGTGCATTCATTCATCATTATTATCTCACGTTGCAATGTAATTTGTTTTTACTTTGCGATTTGTAATTTGTTTTTGCACATTACTCTTTACTCCGAGTCGCGACCTGATTTCCGGTGAGTCGAATCGACTTGATTCTGACGATTCGACTCGATTCGGGTGTATTGGACATGGATGATAACTGAAACACCCATGCTCTCAAGAACGCTTTTTGTTTACTAAATGCCCTCCTAACTAAGATCAGTATTTTTGAAAATTCCGCTTTCTTTCAGTAACACGTTTGAGGAATACCCCTATAGCAGTTCGAATCCGATAGCAGAGTGTCGGTATTATGCGAATTGGAACATGTGTGGTCACCGTCAAAAACCACAAAACAATTTCCAGTTAATGAATCAGCTGCTCGCGACGAGACCTACGAACAACCAACCTTTTGTTCAGCGGTAGACTAAGTAAACAAAAATTACACGCGAGATCGGTGGTACAAAAGGAGCAGCAATGGAGCAGCAATGGGGACTGTGTTGTGCACGGTGCACTGGTTAAAGCACCAGGAGCGGAGTACTTAACTAACTTCTATGGTCGTAACTTTGTCCAACGTTCATCATCATTTTGATCTCGTGTTTTTCCTTTTTAAAATAATTACGCTTTCTGAATCAAACTATGTGTAAATTTACAAATATCAATGAAACAGACTTGGTCGGTCGAAAACGTTTAGAAAACTCCCATCAGCATTTTTCGTTGTTCACTAAATCTCAAAACTAATTATAACACGCCAGGTTTTTCGCTCTTTAGGCTTTTATTGACAAAAACAAGCTCATATCCAGTTTAAAAATCTTGTAGGTTAAAATGTGAGTACAGTAAACTAACAAACAAACTTACTATATCAGCAGAGATTGCGCATTGCGAAAGAAAGGGAGCGGTTTTCTTCGGGTGCCATGGGACTATTCTATGCCGCTAGTAAATAAAATATGAGCCGTCCGTAAACTATATAAATGACAGAAAAAAATACTGCTGTTTATCACTATCACTGCTGGGGACCGTCAGTGTTCCTGTTATAACGTGTTAGAGAAAAGCGTAATTTGTATTTACAAGAGCCCATGATGTTTGTTATGTGGCATTAAAGTGTATTTAGATCGCCCGAAAACATATCGTCTTTCGATACGGAGTTATTTCCACTACATTTACAAACTGGGTTTTTCGAAAGAAGCGTGTTTGTATGGGAGGAAAACTTGGCTAGGAAAATTGCCTAACGGCTTTTGCAACCATGGTTAGCCTAAAATTGCTATTTTCTTCGTGTTTGGAGAGAGTCAAGAGAGAGGTAGTCCTTGAGCCAATCAAAGAAGACAAAATATAGAGAACTTAAAACTCACTAATGAAAAAATCACTAATGAAAGTAATTAACAGAATTTTCCAGACAAAAGCACTAAAATTCTTTTAGAAGTGTCTAAAATTCTCCAAAAACTCTCTAAAATTTCCGAAAAATTCTTATAAATTTCGTTTCTTATAGCGATATAACAAGAAACAATGAGTTGTAAATCGTGAAACATCATTTATTGTCAGTGTTTAAAAGTTGCAAAAGCATAATTTTACATTTGCTTATATATGTATTTATCTTTCTTTTTAAACGAATGTCCGATGTAAGCTTTCTCTTGAATCGACATGAAAAAATGGCGTACAAACAAAAATATATGTTTGCCTGTGAAAAGTTTCCAACATGTCAGGTGAAAAGTTCAAATTGTTTTGAAATTCTCGAAATTGTCAATTTTTTTTCCTAAAATTCAAGAGAGTTTCTAAAATTCCCCCCAAATTCCGGAATTATGTAGCTACGCCTAGTTTCCGCTCGAAACATTATCTCGAAACTCCTCAAGGTATTCAATTTGCCTCATCAACTCAACTACACTCCGCAAATAATGAAACTGTAGCAATTTGCTTTTCAACATCCTTATCTTCTTCTTTTGACTCGTCGACTTATGTGGGAAATTAGTCGGTTTGGCTTCGCCCTCTTCTCAACTGAAGTGTTTACAAGACTCCTCAGTTACTGATCTTCTTGATACACGATGGAGAGTTTACTAATCTTCTTGGCGCACGATCGAAAGTGGGAACGATGTTGTTGAGGTGCATAAGCACCGTATAAGTAGCCCGGTAAGAGCCATAATCAGGACGCAAACCCTAACTGAATATTTTGGTAATTTTTAGAAAAAAAAAAAAAACTATATGCCATAGCCGGCGTGTGAAGGGCATGGTCGTGCAAACGGCTAACGTCGGGTCGTGCAGGAAAAGATTGGATTTTCCCTCCATATTTGAATAATAATGAGGAAACACTCGAGAGAAGTGAGTCGAAAAGGAATTTGGTTATTCAATAAAAGCATACTGTTAGTCACAAGGAAACAGGCAAAATAAGGGGAAAAACACATAGCCATGGTGTTATGTCATTACTTCGCTTTATAAATACGAGATTTTCTTTCAGTTTTTTTTTTCATGATTTTGTCTTGATGAATGAAACCGGTTATGGTGAGCAACGGGTGAGAAAGGTGAGTTTAGATGCATGCGATAAGAAGGTTTTTCTTTTCACGTTTTTGGCTAGCCTGCGAACGCAGACGTATTTCCGGTTGTCGTTTCTCTCCGCCCGAAAAGTAACTTTAAGTTACTTTTCGGGCGGAGAGAAACGACAACCGGAAATACGTCTGCGTTCGCAGGCTAGTTTTTGGCCGGAAATAGTCAAACACAACTTAACAAGGGTTTCTGTCTTTTCAGAACAATGAACTACCGAAGAAGGTCTAACTTTGGATTTAAATTTTTCTGCAGCTGCGTATCGAGAGGTTTGCTTACTCATGCTTAACTGAGGGAAGAGGTTTTGGCTGCTTTGAAGCAAATTCCGGACGAGAAAGAAAAGCAAAGAGGCAAACATCCAGGCGCGGATCCAGGATTTTGAAATGGGGGTGAATTTTCTCCACCTCAATCAGAGAAATCAGAGAAATCAAATATTATTTCAATATTTGAGGGATAAGAAAAAAAAAGAAAGAAGGGGGCCTCAGAAAAAGGGGGGGGGGGGGGGGGGAGTGAAAATTCACCCATTTCACCTCCCCTGGATCCGCGCCTGACATCCACCACCGAACCACATGCGTGAACCTCACGCTTAAAGTACTCAACAGAAACAGGTGATGGGCTTCTGACAGAAACGGTCAAGTTTCGCGCTTTTTAAAACTTATCAGTGCGGTTAAAAGGTTAAGCTCACCTTGTAACCTTTAACCGCTGATGGTTTCTTCGCTGTGATCATTAGACTTGCTCAGGACAGTCAAGAGACTTCCAAATAAATAAAGAATCCCGTCGCTGTTGTTTCTTTTCGCCCGTACAAGTTTCAAGTAGTCTTCATGTCGTTCGCACGGTATTTGCCAGGTTCGTTTCAGCTGCTCATTTCGTCATCTTAAAATCCTTAGGCGCTTTTTACTGATCATTACGCTGTTAAGAAACCGTGGAGCTGCCTGTTTGTTTCGCTTGCGAGCTGTTTTTAGCCCGGGGAATAACTGTGCTTTTTGAGAAAGCGTTTTCCCCACGTAATTAATAGTCATGAGTCGTGATTAATCACGCCCGGTTTGAATAAGCAATGAAAAGAATTCAAGGTTAGTACATGGGTGAGGTCTTGTTTCGAGTTTATGGGTGGATGCATCCAACACGGGTGAGATCATTGGGTGAGTGGATGGGTGAATTGTTTGATGGCCTGAGATGGTATCGCACTTATATAGGCAACTAACAATAGCCTGACGGCGAACCAATCAGAAACGGATAGCGTGATCGTCCGTGGACCAATTGGAACAAAGAATGTCACACTGTAATTCAAAGAGAAGAATACCATAAGTAATTTAGAAGACTTGACAAAATTTAGGAAGTGAATAGCAAATACACTGAAACTAAAACAAATCAACGCAAGGCAATGGAAAGCAATCGAAGGGCCGCCGGAGCTCCGCTACAACTTGAGCGCGAGTGACTAGTTGTCCTAGTCATTTGGAATAAAAATTGTCATTAGGTTGATGGACTAATACTCAGTTGCGTTCTTCCCACGAAGTGACAACACCGGGGTTATATTTAACGCGATAGCTTTATCGCCTGAACACAAACAATAAAAGATAGTAAGGTAGTTAATGTGAGTAAATAACAGGAAAAAGTGATCCCCGCTTTCATCTACTTAGTATAGTGAATTCCGTTAAGGTTCGGATGATCTTTCGGCTGGAAATTCCCGAAATGCTGCTAATGCTTGGGCTCAATCTTTGCTTTGGTAGATTTAGGGAGTAATGCCCGCTACCTTGTGGCCTTAGTGCCCTTAGAGTGGCTTCAGCTTACTTGATCACATTAATTTTGAAGTATCCTTGTCACTCCAGCCACATCCCACAAGCTTTATGGACTTTACGTTTTCGAAGTCGAAAGTTAGCCGACTGTGTCAACCGATTAAGATTAATACTGTTGCAATTTAATGTTTGCTCAGTTGGTTTTGAATAGTTTAAAATCTCGGTTCGTGAAAATCATCTGTGATATCAAGACATGAATCATAACTTGCTCGCACTTGGACTGCTTCATGTACTTCTCCTTTGTTGATAGTAACAATGAACTTTAGTTGGTTTCCTATTGAGCACGCGCATGCTTTTTCCTTCGCTCCTATCCTGATTAACAAAAGCGCGCTTCTTTCTCAACCAGTAAGAAGCGCTTTGACCTGGCTACATGTATTTGCTTCGAATTCTACGCGCAGTTTATGTCTATTGCGATTGTGAGCTAGAGTAATTACATTGATTTTAGGACAAACAATTGAAAATCGCGGTATAATTTACGACAATCGCTCTGAGAAAGCTCTCAGCAAATCCACGCCTTCACTATCCTTACCTGTATTCTAGACAATCGCGACCGTTGGAAGAAACTGAAGGCGTTTGCAATCCCAGAAATAAATTATATTCCAATTTCGGTTTTCCAAGCATTTTGTGTTATTTACTGCTAACATGATTTCTTGAATACTGAATCAATCGCTTACCTGTTAGAAAAAATTGAAATAAGCAAACGAAGTCGGATAGCGACGATGTGCAGTGAACATTGCTCCGAGTTCAGTTCAATCCATAACTGCCAAACTACCACAGAATCCCTATCTTCAACAAGCATATTGGACGATATTTTCAAGATAGTGAAAGTGTCAATCCTGAAATACTATTCCAAATACTATTAGCTCAAAAAAATTCTTGAACAAGCGTCTTGCGTCATAAAACGCCCTTACTGAATATTACTTATCACGAAAATGTATCGGAATGCTATTACGGTATGGTAGTTTAGAACATTTCAGATCTTTGAACACTTAATTTATATCGTTGTCAGTGTTTGGCGTGGGTAGAGTGGAGGAGTGGGAAGAAACGGGATGTTTAACTGTGTGGCAAAAATTTGGCTAGTCCCTCGTAAATATTTGTATACGTTACTTAACAAAAAGAAGAAAACGAGGACCACACTCCCGCAACGGTGAAACTTCAGTGTTACATGTGCGTGTGGGGTCAAAGCCAATATGAAAGATCTTGTACAAATGAAGAAATAAACTATAAACGCAAAGTATTGGAAGTGTGTCCCACCCTTGACTTGAAGAGGAGTAACACCAAGCAAGAGTATATTTTTAAAAACCTCAAGTGTCAGATATTGTGAGCATTCTTGGAGATAGTCGAGGAATTTCTTACGCAAGCAGAGTTCAGCGAAGCCGTGACTTAAACAGTTTAATTGCTTACTGTTTTTGAAATCCATTTACTATCCAGTTGTAAACGCTGCCGGATTTTAAGCAGTAACGGGGCGGGCTTTCACAGGAGATGGACAGTTGACTGCGAGTAGCAGTCGTCCTCTCGTACATGCATAGCATACTTTAACTCTAAAATTGACGTCGGAAGATGTTAACGAAAACATTCTTGGATAAGAACGTCTTTTTACAGAAACTGAATCTCCTATATATAGCTAGCACTGAGCTATATATATCAAAGCGGTTGCTCTCCACTAAATCCAGTATCGGTAAACAATCCTACGGAAATCGATATATCCGTGAAGACGTGTATTTCTGGACTACCGCAGTTATATTGAAGTAAAAAACGTTCTCTGGTTAAAAAGATAAAAACATAAGCTTTCGGCTATTAGCCTATAGCCTTTAACGTATGGAAAATGTAACGCGCGGACGGAAATATATACGAAGAGGGTGCGAAAATTTGAGAATAAAAATACTAAAAGAAGTGTGAAAGAGCTGGAAGATAAAAATGTAAATGAGGTCTAATTACAATAAAATGGAGTATTGCCTAGGCAACGGTTTAGAGTTATCGGCGTCGACGGTTTTTGCGGTGTGCCAGGATTCTAGTGTTTTTCGAACGCGGTAACTGCCTTTGTCTATGACACAAGCATTGTCGAAATCAATGGAGTGATTGTTTTGTGTGTCATAGACGAAGGCAATTACCGCGTTCCATTTTGAGGCCCTAACAGTAGGGCATTTGACCGTCTGAACTGGAAACACCGCGGGGTATTTGACCAAAAGTTTTCAAAAAAGTCTAATGCCCGGGTGTTTGCGCGGGGAGGGGGGGGGGGGGGGGAGGGGGAGGGGGAGGGGGGGAGGGGATGGGCGCTTTTGGAATTGACTGATACATAACATTGTATCTGCTTTCGTCAATGTTGCAAATACAGACGGTGTGATATCAAAGCCTTTTTCGTCACTCCAGGAATTCGAGCGTTCTATGTCATCTTAAGAAATCGTTTGAACTCCGTTTTTTTGCATAACTGTATCGAAAGCACTTACTTATTGATCATGATCTAGGAAAGCACTGCTCGAGAGGTTTTCCAATGGTTGCCATGTGCAGTGGACCACCAAGTACAGAATGACGATTGACCATGAAGTGGTAAACGATCAAGAGGTGTTACACTACTGAAAGACCATCACAGCTCCGTACGTACGTAAATAAATTACAGAAGCTATTCCGGGAGTATTAAGTCTGAGAAAGAAGTTTGAGTCTTTTCAGTAAGTTCCGCTTGCGCGGGCTGATAGGGACACCCAACGAGCGCACCCAACAGCCAAATCAACCAAAAGCTGTAGACAGGCATTTTTACTGAAGTACCTTATGATGTTTGAAGTCCGTTTAAAGTGATGTTTTGATAAGCTAAAGGAAGTTCATCTGTTCGGATTCCCTAGCTGAAATTTTAATTGCTCGAAAATGTTAGGGAACAAAATCTGCCTTTGAGAAAATGCAAGCTGAAATGAACTATCTACGAACTTCCTGGGGAACTTCTTTGTTTCCGAAAATGCTACCTGACGTTTTTGACTGCCAAAAACAGCAATTACGACCTTTCCGAAAACCTCAGGGGCTATGATTTCCCAATTGCGAATTTTTTGGGCGGGGATTTAGTTACGAAAATCTGAGTGCACTCTTTAATCAACGCCGAAAGCCTAACGCGAATTACCCTCCACCGAACAGATATCTACCGAAACTAGTCGT
Source organism: Pachyseris speciosa (assembly GCA_016490735.1). Lineage (NCBI taxonomy): Eukaryota > Metazoa > Cnidaria > Anthozoa > Scleractinia > Pachyseridae > Pachyseris > Pachyseris speciosa. The sequence goes on along the minus strand of JAEMWC010000086.1, from coordinate 1,139,919 downwards.
TGGGTGCCCCTGAGCTGAGACCGTCTTCTACCTCTTTTTATCTTTCGCCTGCAGTTCAAAAATATGATTTCAGTTTGAAATAATTTACTGGATCACAGGGATATACCGCGCGACCGCTTTCATTTGAATGAGTGGTAATCTCACAAGAGCAAAATTTCGGTTAACAAATCATATCAAACTCGGACGGAAATGAGATTCAGGGGGTAAAAAACAATTTCCTTCCTAGCGCTATAGCAACATTTTCAAATTCCTGTGGCAATAATCTTATTAATATTAAAGGTAAATTATGCTTTGGCGTCAGCTGTGGTCTGATGCCGTGCCAACAATTTTGTACCTATTTTCACCTCTTAAAATAACATAGCAAGCCAGAAATCCCATATCGATTAAGATCTTCCAGTACCTGAAACTGGTGAAAGTCTTGATCAGGCTTACCTTTGGCAATGTGATGGAATTTCGTTTTCTGAGCGCAACTTTTCGGGTGGGTATCCAACATACCAATGATAAAAACAAAGTTAGTCTAAAATAGGATGTACATTTGGCTACATTTGGACTATTTCCGTGCAGAAGTCTGGTTAAATTTTGCTTACCGTGACGGTGTAAAAGCCTTTTGCTGTTTGATGATGAAGCAAAGGGAAGAATTTTAAGGGTCTGGTTTGAAACTGGCTTTCATAGAGATCCAGAAATCTTTATTGATGTTAAATATTGTAGAGCACAAATACAGATACAATTACAGAACCGATAAAATTACGTACACTTACAGTTAGAGTATTAATTACATTACAAATACAGAAAAAATAAAAACAATACAAATACAAGACAGCAAGAAATAAGATTATAACCGTATGCTGTAAGAAATTTCCAGAGTAATTACAAAAACATTATTGAAATAAATGAATTAATTTTTCCCATTTCTTTAAGTCCTGCAAAAGTTTGTTGTTCTCCCTTGCAATATGATGCTCAATATTATATATACGCTTAGTCCTGGCGATAAAAGCTGAAAGGTTAGGTAATCCAATTTTTTGACATCTACTGAAGTAGAGATAAAATTTACCCTATAGTAGCATATGATTGATTAGAATGAAATCATCAGTATTATCAAATTTTCCAAAAATCAAATTTGTCTCTTTTAATGTATTTATTTGGATTCCATTGCCCCTTAACCAAGACAAAACGTGTTTCCAAAAATCAGAAGCTACTTTGCACGAGAAAAATAAATGCTCGATGGATTCTATATCTTCTTGGCAAAAGGTACAGCATGGAGAGTCAGTTAAGCCGAACCGAAATAGCTTTTCATTGGTGTAAACAATACAGTTTAGTATTTTATATTGAAATTCCCTAAGTTTGGATTCTAATGAGACGTTACAGGCTAAGGAATAAACCTTTTCCCAATCAACAGCTGTATCTGAATACTTATCTTGTAACGGGATCTGTTTTTTCTCAATGAAGAGTTGATAAATCTGTTTTGAGGAGACATCAGAAATTGGAGTTAAGTTACCGTCTGTTTTGATTGTCGGAGTGCTCGGAATGGAGGCACTTAATAATGATACATTAGTGGAAGTTTTAGCAAGAGTACGCCATTCAGCCGTGATTGAGTTAATTATACTCATAAGAAAAAATCTTTGCTCTGGGGAAATTAAAGGTTTTAGAAAATCTAGTGAGGAGGAACTGCCTACAGAGATTAGATCACCTATTCTCAAAAAACCAAAGTCAATTAAATCCTTTCTGTACGCAGACCTTTTTTCTACACAAAGAAATTTATTGTTCCAAATTATCTCATTTAGGACCTCTTGTGACGAACTCCGCTTTTTCCCATTTAGATCCGACCACGCATCAAGACATTCCTTATAGTATGCAGGTAACTGGATCTTTAACGCAGAGACATCGAAATTACAATGTAAGACAAAACATCCTCCAATAGGTGATAGCAGTTTGTTCAAGATCGTTTTCCAGGGACTTGGATACTCCTCTAGAAATTTTTTCAGAAAGATTACTCGCTTTGCTTTAAGCAGAGAATATAAATATGTTAGCCCGAGTTCATAGCCTCATTTAATGTTTTTTGACCTGAAAATCACTAACATATTGAAATCAAGTGGGTGGGGCCTGGAAAAGAGTGAGTTGCCATGGGAACAGAATATTTTATAGCCGTAGGTGTGTTTCCTGTAGAACTATTAGCCTACCAAGTTTCAATGGTCTGTGCTGCAAATTAACAGAGAAAGCTCTATTTATATACTTGATATAATATTGGGTTGAGTGTATGACGTCATCAGTAATCTCATTTGCATATTTTACACATTTTTTAAACTTAAATATCTCCAGAACTAATGCAGATATTTGCAAACGGTAAACGGCATTTTCATTCTTTCATGGACTTCTATGTCATACACCCAAAATATCAAGGGGTAAAAATTTGATCATAGTACCACTTTAAAGACCCTCTCTATCTTTGGGCTGCATACCCTAATTCAAAATTCCCCGCAAGGGATTCTTCCCCGGGGATCACATTAAGAGGATTTTCAGAAGGCCCCTTGCAGTAGCTCCGGAAAAAAGTATAGTGTTTTTTCGCTCTTCGGACACCCGCTTATAACGGATAGTTTTTTTTGTCCCGACAACTAGAAAGGTCATATCTATTATCTTGCGGTAACCAGTTTAAGGCGGGGGTACACCTGAACACCATTTTTAGGTCGCTTAACATGGATTTAATCAGTTAATATCTCGTTCGCGTTTCAAGCAATTAAAAATCTCTATGCTCATATCACGAAGCTATGTTGTGGGATATTTTGTGATTTTTTTTATTTTTGGGTACATTTGGAAAGAGATAATTTTTCTCAAAGGATTAGTTAAATTTGGGGAAATGTGAAATATTGAAGATTCAATGAAAGTTTGGGATTTGAAGTTAGAAATTAGTAGACGGACACCAAATAGTTCCCCAACAACCTGCAGTGCCCTTGTGGTGTGTCATCTGTCTGGTGGTGTTTCAAAACATCTTTTTGAACATTTCAATCCCCTCTTCAAACTTCTTAAAATTTCACTCAAATTCATGTGTGCCCCCCTCCCCCACCTTGATATGGACACCCGGATAATGTGGCTTGTCCCTTTGGTGTCCGTATGAATGGGGTTCCACGGGGGGGGGGGGGGGGGGGTAGGAAAAACAGTCAGCAGCTCATGATCCAATTTAATTAGATTAGTTTAGTTCATAACCTTCTTATCAAGGAAGAACATTTAGAAACTCAAAGGAGAATTTCCTGTGATGCAAAATTTAAGCGAAGTATTTTTCCGGCTCACTGCATGAACTTCTGCCCGAACTCTATAATCCTCGCTTTCGCATCATAGCGTCATATCATGACCTGGATTGTTTAGCTGTATATATGCGAAAGGTTAAGAAACAGGCGGGGTAAAAATAGCAAAAAAATAAAATAAAATAAATAAAGTCGATTTATCTCTTGAAAATAAACAAAACAGTTTTTCATAAGGATTAACCGGCGACCACGACTTCTTAATCTCGTTGCGATGAACAGGCCGCTTCTCTTCATCTCCGCATGCGTGTAATTTTTCCTTTCAACCGATGGGATCAGAATAACTCCAACGAAAATCCTATCCAGCTCTCGTATTATCCATAAAAGTGTCGAACGTTGCCTTATATGTTTAACGTTTAGGTCGCGCTCGGATGGTGGGGTAGAGGGAGGGGGTGAACTAGGTCCTCCCTATATAAGCTCAGTCAGGGGTGCGTGGCGCCCAGAAGGTCGTGAATTTTTGGCCGTGTTTTTGTTCTTAAAACGGGTATAGATTTTGGCCATTGCGGTCTGAAATTAAAGGAACCACCTGAGGTATAAATAGAGATGTTAAGACGACGTTATGGATTTTAGAGCTCAGGTCTGAAAAAGGATATGCAAAATGACTTATTTTGCTCTGAAATAGGGTTAGGGTTTAGACAACCGTGCGGAAAACTCCGCCACCAAAAAAATCCCTTGGGAGTATTACAAGTGTAAAAAAGGGAACAATGTTCCCCAAACGCCCTTTCAGCCAAATGAAGGAATAAAGATTCTTTCTAAGGAAGCCTGTCAGACATCAGAACAATGAAAGGAAAACTTTAAAGGGACACCGGCAACAAACCGGCCGCTCTACCGAGCTTTGGTGAGAAAGAATAAGTCTTCCTAGCGGTTTCGGTGACATGGTTTTCCTTTCGCGTGCATTCGTAATATTTGCTGAGGAAACGTTTTTGTGATGTGATGGTTTCGTCAGACCCGTCCGTCAGTTTGTAGAAACATTTCGTTTCCGCAACAAACGTTTCCCTATTGCGCATCAAGAACTGATCGTGTATGGGTCAAGAATACTATACCTAAATATGTGACTGATCATCCCAGTTATGATTTTCATATATAGATTCTCAATACTATACCTATAATCCAATAACTGAAACACCCATGCTCTCAAGAACGCTTTTTGTTTGCTAAATGCCTTCCTAAATAAGATTAGTATTTTTGAGAATTCCGCTTTCTTACAGACTCCCTGAAATCAATAAAAGCCTCAATTCTAAAAAGAGAGCAAAAACGGTTGAGGAATGGTAAATCAAGTTACCGTAAAAGCTCTATTAAGCCCCCCCCCCTCACCGCCTCTCTTTTAGCCACCCCTCCCCTCTAATAAGCGCCTCGTTTGGGAGCCGGTTTTTGTCATACAACCCGCCTGTAAGCCTGTTGCATGCACGTATCCTATAGACGGCAGACAGCAATAAAAAATCTAGAGTATAATTTTGTGATTGAGTAGTTTGCTTAATCAGTCTGACGTTTGAGAAATATCCCTACAGCAGTTCGAATCCAATAGCAGAATGTCGGTAATGGGAAGTGTCAATTATGCGAATTCGAACAAGCTTGATCGCCGACAAAAACTACAAAACAATTTCCAGTTAATGGATTAGCTGTTCGCGTCGAGACCTACGAACAACCAACCTTTTGCTCAGCGGTAGACTGGCAAAATTACACGCGCGATCGGTGGTGCAAAGGACCCAAGGGAAAAAGGAGCAGAAAGGGGGACTGTGTTGTCCACGGTGCATTGGTTAAAGCACCAGGAGCTACTTTATTAACTTCTACGGTCTTTACTTTATTAACTTTGTCCAGCGTTCATCATCATTTTGATCTCGTGTTTTTCCTTTTTAAAATAATTATGCTTTCTGAATCAAACTATGTGTAAATTTACAAATATAAATGAAACAAACTTGGTCGGTCGAAAACGTTTAAAAAATCCCATCAGCATTTCTCGCCGTTCACTAAATCTCAAAACTAATTATAACACGCCAGGCTTTTCGCTCTTTAGGGTTTCATTGACAGAAACAAAGTCATTTCCATTGCAAAAATCTTGTAGGTTACAGTGTGAGTATAGTAAAAAAACAAACTTACCATATCAGCAGAGATTGCGAAAGAAAGGAGGTGGTTTTCTTCGGGTACCATGCGACGTTTTCTTTGCCAGACTATTTTAAACCTCTAGTAAATAAAATATCAGCGGTCCTTAAACGATAGAAATGCAATATGACAAAAAAAAAATGCTGTTTATGACTATCACTACTATTTCGCCTCTGGGAACTTGTTCCTGCCATAACGTGCCAGAGAAAAGCTTAATTTGTATTTACAAGAGCCCATGATTGTAATTATGACATAAAAGTGTGTTTATATCGCCCAAAAAATATATAGTCTTTCGACTCGGGGTTATTTCTACTACATTTAGAAACTGGGTTTTTCGAAAGAAACTTGTTTGTGTGGGAGGAAAACTTGGCTAGGAAAATTGCCGATAACTTTTGCAAAATTTCAGTCATGGAAGGCTTTTGCAATCATGGTTAGCCTAAAATTTCAATTTTCTTTAGGCTTGGAGAGGGTCGAGAGAGAGGTAGTCCTTGAGCCAATCAAATTTGTGATGTCAACGGTAGCGAATTTTAATTATCACTAACACTGTTTCGTTTTAGTGTTCCGACAGGAATGACCCACAGAAAAAGAAACCAATTTCGTAGCTGTTTGTGAATCTTTGAATGGCAACTGACTCTCCGAATGTAGCGATAGTATCTACGTAGTTTCCAAAATGACAAAGCTGCGAAACTGTCAAGATCTTAAAAGTAGCCAGATTCTGGGTCAGTGCGCGGATAAATGCGAATGGAGAAATGTTGTTTTTGAAAAATACGAGTATCTTGAACAAGTTAAACGTTGAAGAAGCATTTCGAACTTATTAAAGAAATTAAGACCATGGAAATTAACACTTTACTTTTTTAAGGTCTCGGAAATGAACTCATTCAGTAAAATTTAGCGTGAATTTTCAAAATACGATAAATTCGTGGAGCGAGTACGGTACCTTTTAACCCCGAGAAACTCTTCAAGCGGTGAAACGCAGTTGCGCAATAATACTTGAACTAAAATTTGTCCCTGGTTCGGTCATTTCAGCAATGCTTCCTTCACTTGTGTTGAATTATTCATGCCTTTCAACTCTGGCTGCATACTTTAACGCAAAATAGATGAAATGAAAAAAGAAACAAAGAAACAAAAACTCAAAACACAAAACACGTATTCCACTTCTTTATTTTTCTATTTCGCCTTAGCATGTTTCCCCCAACAATATACCTCACTACCCACTATCCTACATGCACAACCTGCAATTCATTTATTTGTTCTAAAGAAGGGTTTCCGCTAGGCTTAGCTACGTAATTCCCGAAAAATTGTCTAAAATTCTTTCCGGAATTTTACAAACAAAAGGTCTAAAATTCTCCAAAAACTCTCTAAAATTTCCGAAAATTCTTATAAATTCGTTTCTTATAGCGATATAACAAGAAACAGTGAGTTGTAAATCGTGAAACATCATTTATTGTCAGTGTTTAAAAGTTGCAAAAGCATAATTTTACATTTGCTTATATATGTATTTATCTTTCTTTTTAAACGAATGTCCGATGTAAACTTTATCTTGAACCGAATTGAAAAAATTGCGTACAAACAAAAATATTTGTTTGTGAAAAGTGTCCAACATGTCAGATGAAAAGTTCAAATTGCTTTGAAATTCTCGAAATTGTCAATTTTTTTTCTAAAATCCCAGAGAGTTTCTAACCCACCCCAAATTCCGGAATTATGTAGCTACGCCTAGTTTCCGCTGGAAACATTATCTCGAAACTCCTCAAGGTGTTCAATTTGCCTCATCAACTCAACTACACTCCGCAAATAATGAAACTCTGTAGCAATTCTTATCTTCTTCTTTTGACTCGTCGACTTCTGTGGGAAATTTGTCGGTTGGGCTTCGCCCTCTTCTCAACTGAAGTGTTCACAAGACTCCTCAGTTACTGATCTTCTTGGTACACGATGGAGAGTTTACTAATCTTCTTGGCGCACGATCAAAAGTGGGAACGATGTTGTTGAGGTGCATAAGCACCGTATAAGTAGCCCGGTAGGAGCCATAATCAGGACGCAAACCCTAACTGAATGTTTTGGTAATTTGTTTGGGTCGGGTCGGGCCGGGTCGTGTTGGAAAAGATTGGATTTTTTCCTCCATATTTAAATTAAAGAGGAAATATTCGAGAAAAGTGAGTCGAAAAGGAATTTGGATATTCAATAAAAGCATACTGTTAGTCACAAGGAAACAGGGAAAATAAGGGGGGAAAACATGCATAGCCATGGTGTTATGTCACTACTTCGCTGAATGGATACGAGATTTTCTTTCATTTTTTTTCTTCATAATTTTCTCTTGAATGAATGAAACTAATGGTGAGCGACGAGGGAGAAAGGCGAATCAGGTGAGTTTAGATGCACGCGATGACAAGTTTTTTCCTTTCACTTTTTTGAGAAATAAGTCAAATGAACTCTGCAAAATACAACTTAACAAGGGTTTCTGTCTTTTCAGAACAATGAACTGCCGAAGAAGGTGTAACTTTGAATTTAAATAGTTGATGATGTTGAAAAGTTGCTGTTCATTTATTCACCTGCAGCTGCGTATCGAGAGATTTACTTCCTCACGCTGAACTCAGGGAAGAGGTTTTGGCTGCTTTGAAGCAAATTCCGGACGAGAAAGAAAAACAAAGAGGGAAACATCCACCACCGATCGCGAGACACATGCGTGAACCTCACGCTTAAAGCACTCAACAGAAAAGGTCAAGTTTCGCGCTTTTTCGAAAACTTATCAGTGTGGTTAAAAGGCTAAGCTTATCTTCTAACATATAACTGCTGATGGTTTCTTCGCTGTAAAGCCTAGCGCCGTTCGACAGGAAAAAGTATAAAATACTTTTTAACTGGTAACCGGCACCGACTTGAAAGGTTTAGATCTTTAGACTTGCTCAGGACAGTCAAAAGACTTCCAAAAGAAATAAAGAATCCCGGCGCTGTTGTTTCTTTTCGCCCGTACCAGTTGCAAGTAGTCTTCATGTCGTTCGCACGGTATTTGCCAGGTTCGTTTCAGCTGTTCATTTCGTCATCTTAAAATCCTTAGGCGCTTTCCATTGATCATTACGCAGTTAAGAGACAATGGAGCTGTCTGTTTGTTTTGCTTGCGAGTTGTTTTTACCCCGGAAAGAAATTGCGCTCTTTGAGAAAACGTTTTCCTCACGTAATAGACCTCGGGGCCGTTTTTAGCTTGTAGATTTTGTTTTCCCAATGTAGAACATGTGATCTTGCCAATGGGATTTGCCTTTTGTCTTTTCATAAATTATGCGGACACATGCACGTGAATAAGGCGAAATTTCAAAGAAACAGTTCTCAAGGATAACATCACCTAACCTTCATTGACGGGGAAAACAAAAAATACAAGCTAAAAAGGTCTCGTGATTAATTCCCGGTTGCACTTTCAAAGTTTTCACAAGCAATGAAAACAATTCAAGGTTTATTGCCGCTTAATTACTGGCTTGAATATCTCGACTTAGTTTTCTTTTTTAAATGTCTTCATGGTCATGTTTAACCTGCGATCAGGCCCAATTGAAGCATCGCTCTTATGTCCTCTTATGTGGGCGCTCGCTACAATTGGGCCTTATACAAAGTCGCACGGGAGTCTGTGGGCTTCGTCCAGAATTTGGACGAAATCTGATTGGCTGATTTAATAACCGGAAGTCACTAAGATGCGTGTTCGCGAAGCTCTCGCGAAATTCTCTCGCGACTGAGCCGCCATTACGGACAATGAGTAATCTCAAGCTGTTTTTAGTTTTATAACACAAAACAACAGAGCCTTTCTATTTTCATCTAAATTAGCGGAGCGGGAAAAGTTTATTAGTTTTGTTTTGATGTACATACTGGATTCACTTGAAAGATTCGCGGAATGATCTTCATGAAGAATGATAAAGACGAAGCGTTCTGACGAGTTGTTTCTTTCGTGTTTGTGAAAGCCTGACAACAGTTTAAAGACTTGGAAGCTGGCTGGTTTGTATTCAAGAACAATTCAACGAGAAGCAAGACACATCGAAGCTCAGTTGATAAGTACAAGATCATAGACACATCGGTGTCAATGTTAGGATGCGAGAGAGGACACTCATATTCAATGGTCAAACATTTTGAAAGCTTAATGCAAGTTCTTTTAAATTTGTTTTGTACCATTCATTTACGTAAGGACGTAAAGTTATCTGTTATCGTTTGCATGTATGTTCTCCTCTGGAACAACAACATAAATAAAACACTGTTGGCTGATTCACACCACCAAGAATAAAGTTTTTCTTTTTAGGGAGTAATAAAATACATGTGTCTTGATGTTGATATAAAAAAAATCACATAAATAGCAGAATGACCGGCCATAGAAAAGGTACAATGGAAGGGCTTCAGTAACTTTACAGTGGACGTCAGTCTAGTTGACTTAGTTTATAAATTTAAACAGGCTTTTTAATCTCCAAATTAAATTTAAACTTAAACTGAATTGTCACTTAACAAACTTTCGTGAGGACAGCATGAAAGTGCCAATTATCTTGGTGATGGTAATACATTCAACTCAGAAAAACCAGTGAATTATTTCAAACCGGCCCAACGTAAATTGTAGCAAGAGAAATCTGCATGAGAATAGAGGAAATAAATTGAATAGAGCTTAGAGGAGCAAATTGTTGTTGTTGAATAACAAGGTCATTTACATCCTCCACAAAAATGTAAAACATGACTGAACCCCCATTGCAAAAATTCTCAGTGCAAGGTGCAGTAGTTTGAAATGCACCACAAAGACTGTTCTACTGCATAAGCATTACAGGCCTTTGCTGAATTAATGAAAGATTAACCTGATGAAAGCTAGATGTCCTTAGTTACCTCTCCTACCAAGTTGTTTCTCCATGCAGTTAATGAATTACAGAATAACAGCATACTGCCCAGCACTGGACTGCTGAGGAACAGGTTGCTGGTTTGAATCCCAGACCAGACAGCAAACCATGGTGTTAATTAAAATAATTGTTTGTATCAAGTTGGCTGGGTTCTCAACATCTGTCTCAGGTCAGATGATCAGGTCATTGGTAAGTGAGATTATGGTCTATTGGCCTTTTCACCCCCATACGTAATTTAAACATGAAGGGTACATAAAAGAACCAATACACTTGATGAAAAGAGTAGGCGGCATAGTTCCCAAATTCTGTGCTCTGTTCTGTCTTAACATACATCTCAGGGTCAAGGTTGGGGGGTAGACCAACCACCTGTTCCCAGAGGCCTTATGACTGACTGATAACATTGCAAATATCTCTCAAGGGAATGTGCCACCCTCTGTGCTGATCTTTTTGTGATGTTTCCCAATAGTGATTTCAGAACCATTTCCAGTGAAAAATTTAGTTGTTGCATTTGAAATCCAATGGCTTGTTTCCCTTTTTTTCCCTCACTATTAAAAAACCTGTTGGCAAGAAGATGCTTGGCTTCCCCCTTAGAGAGGAGTAAATAGGTGTATTTAGAGAGATTGCGTAATCCGTTCAGCCACCCATATATTACTACTACTGTTTCTGCTCAGTCATGGTCAGCATGCAAAGACAACAATGGGTTTGATTTATCCAATTGGCCTTCAGGCTAGTTGATTCTACCTTTCACTGAATCAAGGATCACAGGTTCATGCTACACTTAAAAATTTCAGATATTTTTCCAGTGGATAATTAGCCAACCAGTGTATAAATACCTCTCATCCACTGAATAAAGTTATCTATCAATATACCTATCAAACATGGAGCCTATGATAAACAGCTAAGAAAGTGATCAATAAAAATGGCTCCTTAGAAGCCAAGCACTTGAGAATCCCACTGAATAAGTTCAATAACAGTGTACCACAACAATGCAGCGTTTTAGTAATACTACAAAATTTGTTTTATAAATTAAATTACATTAAAAGAATTCATCAAGGCCGGCCTGCATTTATTCATTTGTTCAAATTAAAGGTGAGCGAGCTTCAAAAGCTAAAACTTAATAAACGAGTGAACGGCAAAATCCTGTTTCTCCGCAACTCAAATAAAACAACACTCTCGACTCTTTACTAAAAAACAATTCTTTACTATTGTATTTCGAAGGGAAGACATGAAATACATCGACAATATTAATCACCTCAGCTTTCTTCAGCCGAATCATCAGTGGTGCTTCAGTACCCAAAAAGATATCATCATCACATAGGCTTTGGAGACACATGTCGCCTTTCCCAGCGTTCATAAATTTGTACGTTATAAGAGCTTACTTTGGGCCCAAAACCGCAAATATTCCCCAACAACAATGAACCATGTGGGACAAGGCGTTCGCAACTTCACGCGCGAGAGCTCGCGAGTATCGCGTAACGGAAGTAAGTTTGATTGGCTGATTTTGAAAAATTTCAATCAATCAAAAAAGTGGGCGGTAGACGTTCCGTGGAAGACTTTTATCAGGCTCTATTTTCTCGCCTTTCCCGCGGGAAAGGTTTACCATCGAAACGAAAATAGAGCCTGATCGCAGGTTAGGTCATGTTGATCTAACTCGTTCATTTAATTACTATTTTTCCTTTGTTACGAGTCAGACGCGTCAAGCGTGCTCAGGGCTGAACTTAAAGATTAATAATAATAGTACATCAACTTTTCGGGACTTCTAGTTTAATAGGATAGCAAATTTGTGGAACAATATACCTAATGATGTTAGGCAGGCTGAGTCTATTGACTCTTTTAAGCGTAAACTTAAATCGTTTTATTTCAAGAGACTTTTCAACGTTTTTGATGGCGACAACTTTCGTACGTTTAAAATAATTTGTCCTAAATGTCGCCGGGTAAATACCTTTACTGCGTGCACTTGTTGAGCAGCCTATTTAGTCTATTTATATTATTAAGTTAAAATTTTAGGAGAGGGTTGGGTTGGTGCTTAAACCTAGTAGGGGACTTATGTCCTATTGTTTTCGCACCGGTACTGCTTGTACAAATCCTTAATAAATAAATAAATAGTGCATGGGTGAGTTCATGTTTCGAGTTCATGGGTGGGTGCATCCAGCCTTGTGAGATCATTGGGTGAGTACATTGTCAGTTGATTGATGGCCTATGATGGTATCGCACTTATATAGGTAAACAAGACGCCTAGAGGCGTTAACGTGGGATGCATTGGTTGATGAATGTCAAACGCTGCCAGAATGAAATCGTTACTTTAAAAGGTTTTCTCCTACAAATAAGCACGTTTAGAAAGAGGAACTGTGGCTGATCAGCTAGCTGCACTGTTTGGCAATTCCAGCGTCACATTGGTGCCTTAAAGTACACGAATAAAGTCGAAAAAAGACGACCAGAAAAAAAAGCCAACGACACCGATTTCACAGAAGGTCACCCATCCGAGTTGTAACCCCAGCCAACAGGGCTTAACCTCAGTGACAAGCAAAAGCACGTGGCTAATTACCATATGAGACTACGATGACGACGAAACTGGCCCGAAATGTCCACGTGGTCTACTATCCTTTTCTCCTCACCATGGTTATGATTTTAATTATTGGAAAACTGTTAATTCTTGATTTTAAAGTATTATCACTCACAAAAGAAAAAATCTAGGTGTCTTACAGACTGAAACAAAAGCTCCAGATGTAATTTCGTCTACTTTTGAGTACTGTTTAAAATAAATGAGGATATACATACTTTCTACAGAAGTTTGCGTGTTGTTGTTTAATGAGGAGGGGAGTGTATTTTTGATTGACCCAATTTTTATGGAGAATAACACTAATAACTGTGCTCTTAAGCCTCATTATGGTATTTATGCTGATAACGTCTGAGTGAACTTTCAATTAAGTCCTTCTCTTGAACTTTCAAGACTTTTTAATTGGCCCTCTCTTCCCAGTATAGGAATTCAAAACAACTTATAAACAGGGAAACCATAGTTTGAGTTACCCAACTAGCCATAACCACAGCCTTTTATATTTGACACTTGTAGATTAACCAGGAGCTTAGAGCTGGTGGTTTGAAAATAGGTCCCTCTGTAATAGTTGAGATGACACCCACCCCTGCAGAGGTCTTACTAAAAAGGCAAAAGCACTCATCACATGTCATGACTGTTTTATTGGCATGCTCTCACAGCTCATGGCTTATTAATCAGATGTGACACAACGTTATGTCACTTGAATGATGACTTTTAATTCATGACTGAAAAAAGCTGTCAATAATTTTGTGAAAATACAAATAATAATTGTTGGAGGGAAGACAATCTACTGAAAGCCCTAGAAAATACTTTCCATAAAATATGTACTTGAAGAAATCGGCTGGGAAACGTATTATTATTAAATATAAATATGATTGAAAAGCTGTTAAAATTTTACAAATAATCAAATAATGATTTCTCGACAATCTAACGCCATAGAAAATATTTATTTTCATTGAAATAGGTATTTGACAAAATTCAAGAAAATATTTAAATTTGTTTTTAAAGTGTATTGGTGAATAAACACAGAAGGTTCCTGGGGGCCTTATTTTTTAATAACTTTTAACAGCTCACTGAGAGCAGACATCATGGACATATTTAACGCCTGTTGTTGTTGCTGGAATCGTTGCTGTTGCTGCAGGAGACTTTGTTGGAACATTTGTTGTTGTTGCATTTCGGAAGCTCTGAGATCCAACTCTCTCTTTCTTATTTCGTCATCGCGTTCCTGTTGCCATTTTTTCAACTCGATGGTCTCCTTGACCACATCAACCATGCTTGTGCTTTTCCGAGTTCTTTTACCTGGTGAACTAATGTCGTCTTCATCGGGTTCTTCTAAGCTGGCTTTTCTCTTTTTGGTCTCGGACAACTTTTCAGTCGCTTGCCTTCTCATTTCTTCCGCGGCAGCTTTCTCTTTCTTTTGCTTTTGTTCCTCCCCTTCTCTCAGTTCTTCAAATTCTGCCATCCTTTCCTTTATGTCCTGCAAGGACTGATCTAGCTCCCCATACTCTACATCTACTCCACTTTGTTTTTCTCTTCGCTGTCCTTTTTTAGGAAATCTTTCATCAATTTGTCAAATTTTTCTCGTACTGATCTTTGGGTCACCTTTAATCCACAACCAGCCAAACGATCCGCAATTTCTGTCCAAGCTGACCCTCTTTCTTTGGTCCCAGATTTAAACTGGTATGGTTCAATGGTGATTACTTCTGTGAGAAGCATTTTTTCGTGCTCGATTTTCCAGATAAATAGCTCTCTCGCCATATTGTCATGTAGTTGTGAAACTGAAAAACATAGTATGTTATAAACTTATTAAACTTTAACTTAACTTCTGATTTTAATAATTCTCATTATATTTGGACTTAAAAATTCTAATCGAAAGAATAAAAAGAAGGAGTGTGACTTCCATTTTCCAGTAAGGAACACATGAATTTTTGTCATCGCTTTGACCTTGAAGTTTAATTTCTTCAAGCAAAATTCGGTTAAAAGCAATTTCTAACGCGTAAGCATAACAATTGTTTAGTCGATGTTTAATGTAGAATTTGCACTTGTAGGAGTCGCTTTAAACTTCTAAAAACAGCTATAAAGACTAACCTTTTAACCCGCCTTTGCACCTGAAGTGAACTCGTACTCTGGGAACGAGATTTGTTGAAAATCTCGTAGTCCGCGACAGGACGGTGACGAGATTTTCAAGACAGAACGAGTTGGCGTGACATGCTCACGCTATCGCGCATGCGTATTGGGTGCACATTGGAAATCTTGTACTCGTAGTCGTAGTCGTAGTCGGATCTGAAGGTCCCTAATATTAGAGAGCTTAAGCAACGACGACGGCGACGGCAACGAGAACGTCACAAAACAATAGGATTAATGAGCAAAAACAATAGCTCTGCACGCGCGTTTTACATTTTGGTACATTTCATTGCCGTCTTCAGCAAGAAACAACGTGAAATGACCAAATTTTAGGTTTTGCGGAGAACGTGAGCGTATAACGGTGAACTCTTCTTTCCTTTTCCCGACTTCAATACCGTTCTTACTAATTTAACTCCAGGATAGTTCGCCAGCATTTTACAAGTTAAAAAAGTTGGAATAATCGCGAAAGAGTTACAATAAGGAGAAGTTACATTTTGAAGTGACGTTTTCGTTGCCGTTGCCGTCGTCGTTGCTTAAGCTCTCTTAACAGCCTGACGGCGAACCAATCACGAACGGATAGCGTGATCGTCCGTGGACCAATTGGAACAAAGAACATCACACTGTAATTCAAAGAGAAGAATACCATAATTAATTTAGAAGACTTGACAAAAAACTAATCAACGCAATCAACGCAAATCAGCAAGGCAGTGGAAAGCAATCGAAATAAAATATAGCGATTGCGCTTATCTTGCTTGAATTTGAAGTACTCGGACCGTGGTGATATGAGAAAAGTCTACGTGAACGCGAATTGTCCGAGTCATTTGGAATAAAGATTGCCAGTAGGTTGTCTCATGGATTAATACTCAGTTGCGGCCTTCCCATACAGTGACAACACCGGGTTTAGTAAATTTAATGTGCTATCTACCGCTTTCTTAATATTCCCAACCTTCGTACGGTTCATCATTTGATTTGTTCTGAAATGTTATATTCAACTCGGTAGCTTTATCGCCTGAACACAAACAATAAAAGATAGTAAGGCAGTTAATGTGAGTTAACAGGAAAAAGTGATCCCCGCTTTCATCTGCTTAGTATAGTGAGTTCGGTTAAGTTTTGGATCTCTCGGCTAGAAATTCCCGAAAGATAAGGGCCAAACCGAAAAGTAAGTGGGTTAGTTTCTAAAGAAACTGTGGTGCAGCGTAGGTGGGGGAGTGAAACACGTAAATTTGGAGTTGATAATGTGAATTGACCAACGTGAAGAGATTCAAAAAGCTGAATCGACTAGGCGACCGATTCCAAGTACACCTACGTGATGTTGAGAAAAGATGACAAAGATGCATCCAAACCAGTCGCCCAGCATTTTAATCTCCCTAGCCATTCCAAACAACACATGTCGATCTACATCAAGGTACCACGGAAAGCCGTAAAATCTAAAGCAAAAATTCATCTTTCAAATCGGCTCCCATAATCCCCACGGTATCAAAGAATGCTTTTCATTCAATTAATTTATTCCTGTTTTTCACGTTACCAAGTTACTAACAATAGCGTAGCTCATCTTCTGTTTATAAACCATACACAACCTACAATGCCTCGATTCGCTCTGACGAAGGGCTAACGCTCGAAGCGTCAGCTTTTTGAATCTCTAAATCTTTACGAAAAGGAAAGGCCTCCCGAAAGACGCGGTTCAGTCGAAATACCACAGCGACGTGTCTGAAACAAAGCAAATGGAAGTGGCTCACTGGCACAAGTATCTAATTCATAAAAGCTCTGCATAGAGCGTTTTCATTCACGTGACTCCCGGCCATATTGGTTTACTGAAACAAAAGAAAGTATTTGCATTAAAATAGAGTTCATTTCCCAGAGGTTTAGTCTGGGACACCAACATGGCCACTGTTTCTTTGTTTTGGGACACCAACATGGCCGCCGTTACGTAATTTGAAAACATTCTATACGTATACAATGCAGGGCCCCGAACAGGAACATTTTTTCCGAAGTCTCTACCTCGGTACCGGAATATTTCCATGCATTTACGATGTCTTCTTGAATGGTATGTGCTTGCGAATTGTTCCCTCAAGTGCCATGCACATGGTATAAACAAAATGATGAAGAGTCAATGTGAACATGAAGAGAGAAAAAGAGCTGGAAGAATTAAGGCATGATTTTTTTTCGCGGTTGTGTTTTCAATAGTTTTTTCTTTATTAATTACTCGCGTATTTTAGCCACTTGAAAGTAGCGGCTCCTTAGCCCCGCTAATTCCGAAACTTATGGTAACTGCCACTTACGGAACTTTAAGATATCATAAGTATATACTGAAGTCAAAATTACAAAACCGGTTACGATCACTAAATGAAGACCATGGGTTAGCCTAACTTGACAGCTCTTAACTAAGCGAAACAATTACATGAAGCTTGAAACCTAAAAATACCGGTTTTGTTAAAATTAGAGAGAGATCTTTAACCAAAGAATGTTTGAGCTTAGGATTGGAGGGCCAGTTGTTTTGGTAAGGATCTTTTTTTCGCGATTAACCTTAAGCAGTGGTTCTAAAATCTGTACCAGATGTTACCAAACAAGAGTTGCCAATGCTGCTTGTATCGCTGTCATCTTCGGCACATCACTTGCCCTCACTGTCAATCGGAAATTGTATATTACTATGTTACGAAATGAGAGCTGAGCGCTCGACATGTTACAAACACTAACTTTTAATTAAAAGGAGACAATAGACTTGCACACATGCCTACATTTAGCAGAGCTAGTCGAGGTAGGCAGTGTGAGGACGCTATTATTACTATTATTTGTTATTGATATACATATAACGGTGATGAGAACTAATATATAGATATGAATATACACAATAGGGGTATGTGATAGAGACTGATAAATTAAGACATCAGCTTCTTTCATCCTTTGATGATGGTTTCCATAGAGTGCTTTATTTTCCCATTGCGTAAATAGTTCTGTCGAGCCTTTTTGTTTGTTCTTTTTGCATAATTATATCGTGGCGGGTTCATTTGCTGCTTTAGGTTAGTCATGCAAATCAAGCTTGTGTGAATTTCTGGATGGAATACAACATCACCACCACCACTATCACCAACACAATCACCGTCACTACCACCACCACCTTCATCACCATCACCACCACCATCACCATCACCATCATCATCATCATCACCATCATCATCATCATATCATCACCACCATCACCATGACCAGCACAACCACCATCATCATCATCACCACCACAACCACTACCACCACCATCACCGTTGTTAATAGTTATCAGCTGAGGTGTTAAATGGTGTTGTTAGAGCAAGTAACCAAGAGAAACATCTTGTTTATTTTTCAAGAAACATCTTTTTATTAACTTGATTACAGGGCGTAAACGTATATGAATCGTAAAATTAAATCAAATTGAATTTGAAAAAAAAAAAAAAATAGAATGATACGATAATATTTTGTACTGGTTTAAATGAACACACGGCATAAAATTTCTGCCCCTTTCACACTGGTATAGCTGCTCTTTTAAATGAGCTGGTCACCATTAACACCAGGGAAGAATTTTTGGTGCTTATGGCACACTACCCTAAAAATATTTACAAGGATATTACACAAAAACATAACTTGAAAATGTAAAAAAAAAAAAAAAAAAAAAAAAAAGAAGAAAAAGAAAAAAACGTAAGTGAAGCAAAAGAGCATATTTCTGAAGTTTAAATGACTTTTGTTTTGGACATTTTTTCTTCTCATTGGGTCATTTGAGCCACAAACAAGGCCATCAAATACATCAATAGTTATCCTGTTACACCAAACACGTGTGGTTATACTGTTCCAGGCTCTCGGAGTAGTTGGGGCTAACAAAACAAATTGGGACAAAGGAAGACAAAAATGAGAAGGAACTAGGACAGGGTGAGACAAACTCTCTCCCCCCTCTCCTTTCCCTCTTCCATGCCCCCTCCCCCCTAAATTTCTTCACTGATGACTGTTCTGAATACCCAGCAAGATCAAGATCTTTTGAATCCCATTGAATGCCCAACAACAGCAACCAGATTGCAATTTCTCCACTTTCTTCAGAAACTGCGCACGGAAATTTGAAGGCCATCATGAGCCCCACCATCTCAATCCCATTCAGCCTTTCCAGCCTAGACAATTACCGACATCTAATCTCTCTCAACATTATTGCTTACTACTTAACAGGCAGCTTGTGACAATAAAGGAAATGACCCATTACTGATGAAATGAAATGGCTTCCTGCAAAAGCACTGTATTTCACTACTTGGCCTCAAATCCAAAATTAATATTTTGAAATTTGTTCCCCTTCAGTGTACGGACTGGTTATGGTGTCAGAAATGAAGTTCTGTACTTATTTTGTGATTTAAAGGCCTGGATTCAGCAAATTAGTATATCAGTTTTGCCAATAATTGAACCAACTGAAGTGATGCATGAATGGTTTCTATGAAAACCAAAACAAAAGAAATCAACCATGTATCAGATCCTTTTTCTTTCTGTATCTTGAGTTTCCTGCAAAAAAGTTATAAGCTAATCCTTTGAATCCTAGCCTTCAAATTACAAAGTACAGAATGCCATTTCTGACACCATTTCCAGTCCGCATGCCAAAGTAGAATGAATTTAGAGAGAGTTTTCATTTTAAGTCAAAAAAGCATTATACACCCCTTTTGCAGAAATGCCTTCAAATGTCTTGATGTTAAATCAAATTCCCCCAACCAGTAGCAAAAGAAATACACTGAGAATAGGGGGGGGGAGAATATGGATGCTGATATCAGAGTTTGAAGGGAGAAACTTATCTCCTCTGGATACTGTTGACAAGTAGTCTACTCAGTGCTTTCGATAGAAAAAATCTGCATCTGTCACAGCTCTGAAGAGTACTCTGTCTTGAATCAGTGTCAATAATTCATGCATTTAGCGAATGATGTATTAAGGTTAAATAGAACATATTAAACTGTTTTATTTTCAAAACAAAGAGATGAAGACTGCTATTTTTCTGCAAACTACTTTGGACTGAAATTTAAGTAAGCTCGTGACTTTCAAAAATTCTCAGCCCAGAAGAAAGCAATTTTAATGATATGACAAGTATAATAAAAAAATCATGCAAAACGCCCAACTGCTTCCCGTCTTCATTGAAAGCACTGGTCTGTTATTCATAAACAAACTCCTGAGTTCTCAAATATTAATGATGTTTTGTTTTCCTCGAATGATCATGACAATAGAACAGTTTTCAATTAAGTGTTGTAAAACCAAAACCAGTCAAAAAACAATTAAAAACCAGCCAATCACAACAGACCAAAAAAGTGTAATGAGCCAATCAGCAATCACACATAACCAGAGCAAAGTGTGGGAAAATGTGCACCCACAAGTTGTAATTGCTGGTCGTTTTGTTTCTCACTGATTAAGAAAGTGGCACAAGGTTTGCTGGTCGTATCACTGAGCAAAGCAATGTAAAATCAAAGCAAGCACAATTTACTTTCAACGCTCAATTGAAAACTGTGCTATAAAACTGTAAATGACTTCAGTTTTTAAATTACAGCTGCAGTAAAAAAGTTCAAGTTTTAAAAACAATTTCGAACAAGACAGGACAAGGCAGGAAACTAAGATTCCCCCATCACCAATGAAATGGTGTCTAATACTGTGCATCAGTTTCACAAAACCAGAAAGGTAAAGCTAAACCTTGGTACATCAGCGCAGTACATGAAGATGCTACCACGATGTGGTGCGACCCCAGTGAATGCCAAGAAACCTGTAACATCTTTGGTCATAGAAATGCACTGGGATTGGCTCTTGGATCTTTCAGGTGTCGATAACGGAATGCCATGTACAGTCCCACAAACTGAAAGAGAAATAAGGCACGGAATGATATTGTATGAACAGGGTTGTCATTGATTTACTAGCCACACCTATCACATGCATTTACAAGTACATGCACAAGCAAAACAAGAAAATAATAATTACAAGGAAAAGGAAAGGAAGATAGTAACAATGACAAGAAAACCTTAATGAAACCACTGCACGAAGCTTATGTATGATTGGGTCTCCTCAGAAACTGTGTGTAGATGGTTGTTATTTTTACAAAATAACCTAACAAAATATAATGGCACCAGGGACTGAAATTGTTATAGTACATGTACATAGATTGATAGATGATAAAAAGTAGATGATAAAAAAAAGTATTTTGTCATGATCTAGCCTAGAACTTTAATTACTACATGTAAGTATAACAATCAAGCACTGCCAAGTAGTAGAGGCATTTCCAAGTAGAAGAGGCATGTATTTGAGTTAATACATGTGTGATACATTGCAAAATTCATTAATAATTCGTAAGAGTTATGCCCAATTTACGGGTAGTATTTGAGTCACATGTCAGGGCTAAAAATTGGCGGTCACACAGTCTCCAGTGGCGAGTTAAAACTGACCAGGGCCACCAAAAGTTGAGGTTTGAACGCGCGATATGCGACTATGCTACAGAATTTCGAAAAGTTGCAATCTAAATTATGTGAAGTACAAAGTTAAAAATAAAACTCAATATGACTGTAGTTTAATTGGACTATCTTTCTCTTTGTTTCTTTGCCTGGGCTCTAAGATCATCCATTTTAGTGAATTTTTAGTTCTGAAGTGGAAATTCCGAGCTGTTTTTAACAGTGATTTCATGAGCGATCCACATTCACAACATAGACGCCATTTTGATTTTGTGATTGCCACGTGACTCTGGACTTACCCAAAGTTCCGTGAGGGATGGTTTCGAAGCACATGTTTTCGCTTTGAGAACAGACTTTACACCGAGATTGGAATATAGATTTGGGACAAAAATGTGGAGATTCCTCCCAGGTTTTGAGCTGCCACCGCCAAAAAAGTGAAAAAAAAGGTAGATGTCTCCGAAAGTACTAAAAATTATGAAAAGAACAAAAGGCAGCGGGCATTTCAAAACAGTTGGAAACAAGGGAGGACATGGCTACTTTTCGACGATAACGTGATGTTTTGCTCAGTTTGCAAAGAGGCAGCAGCTGTGGATGCGACAGTAAGTCACAAGAACAGTTTTACCTCCGGAAATTGCCAATTTTAAGTTAGAGTCCATAAAGCTGCACGAGGAATCGCACAATCACAAATCGGCAAAAGCTATTGTAGCTGCAAAGAACCGTCCATGTGAAACACCAGACGTGAAATTCTTGCTTACCCTGAACAGTGGAACTAAGGAGAAGTTGACCAAACTCTTTAAAACTTGTTATGCCCAAGCAATCCACAACCGACCATTCACTGACTATAACTGGCTATGTCAACTGGATGAAGCAAAAGGTTTGAAAACAGTTTTATTTACTTGAATAAATAAAAACACTCAACACCTTAAATAATTTTATAGCACTTGCCAAATGAATGGCCGAAATGTTAAAGAAAAATGTCTCATGGCGTTACTGGGGGCATTCTCTTTTTGTGTTTTTT
Source organism: Pachyseris speciosa (assembly GCA_016490735.1). Classification (NCBI taxonomy): domain Eukaryota; kingdom Metazoa; phylum Cnidaria; class Anthozoa; order Scleractinia; family Pachyseridae; genus Pachyseris; species Pachyseris speciosa. The sequence continues at coordinate 1,117,567 of JAEMWC010000086.1, read as the reverse complement.
GTTTTAGTTAACGTTCTGTTAAAAGCCATGGGGTGTTTATTCAAGTTTTTCATTTTAAACTAGACGAAATCAAGGGCTACTTCATTTTGGGATGGGCCACTAAGAATTCAAGGAAACTGGCCCGACTAGCCACCAAGCACTGGAGTTAATTTTTAGCCCTGACATGTACACCACTGTAAACCCCAATACAAATCAACTGCTGCATTAACTTTTGATACAGAGTCCTGCTAAGCTAATTAGTATTCATCTCTGCTGATCAACATGATAAACACAATCTATTGTTTCATTTCACAAGTGCGATAAAATATGGTAATGGTAAGGTATTTATATACCGCTCATATCACATAGTCTCATGGTGGTTTACATCACTGGCTGGGGGACTTGACCAGACTGCTTGTGCAGTTTACAATAATATTAAATGAAGTAATTAATGAGTGCCCCTGTAATGTAGATATCTAGGACAGACACTAGGGGTGGTCACAGCCAGAGTTTTGTTACGTCCCTAATGGTTCTTTTACGTCCCACAAAATCAGATTAAGTGAAGGTACTGTGAGATGGGGCCTACGGTTTATTGTCCTTATCTGAGAAGACTAGAAAGTCTAACCATTAATTTTTTGCAGATGTCATTACAAAGGCAGCACTTACTCCTCAGTTATTTAAAGACCCTGAGTGTTGGTCCGGCTGGGGTTAGAACCCGTGACCTCCTGCATGGTAGTCTGGTGCTCTACCACAGAGCTAACTGGTGAGATCTGCATGAGATCTGTATGGGCGTTGCAATTTGTAAATGCCCATACAGATCTCCCACTCATATTTTATCTACTACCCCGTACTTAAAAGACACTTACCAGTGTAAAACTGAAGAAGAGACCAATACCTCCCACTGCATTCTTGATAGTGTTCAGTCCATCTTCTGTTAAATAGTTCATGCACGTATGACAGTTTGGGCATGAATACAATGTACTATTCTTGCAACAGGGCAGCTGAAAACATAGTTATCAGTTAATAGTGATTGTTCAGTATCTTGGTGGAAGACAACTTATAAAGGAACAGACATTATTCCTTCAAGTTTAAATTCCAGATTAGAACCATGGTGAGAAGTAAAAATAAGAAGGCAATCTGTATTACCTTTGATTAGATTAAATTAATGTTTTACCTGGAAAAGTACCGGTAAGTAAAAAAAAAAAAAAAAAAAAATGAAGGCAACAGTAGGCATGTTTAGGTTTTACATTTGTTCTTGGTTTCAGAAATTTCAAACTACTTTTTTTAAGCACCTGATACAAACTAAACCAATTACAATTTTTTCATACCACAACAGATCCATTTACATGTACATGTATAATCTGTAAACAGAAAGCTAGGATATATGCAACATCTCATTGGTAGTGAAATAAAGTGTTACACCCGAGACAGTAAAGGAAAACAGTTCTCAGGTCAAATCACTGCAATGGAATTTAAACGTTGAGAAATATAAATTGGTTTTAAACAATTGCACTGCAATTAAATTCTGACAGTATCAGTTTATTCAGACCATTTTTATAACTCCTGAAATACACTCAAAATATGGTAACTATAATGCTCTTGAGTCAGTCCCCCCTCTAAACTAAGCTCCCTATCTCAAATAAGAGCCCCCATCAAATAAGACCCCCTTTCCCTGTCAAATAAATAAACCCCAAGGGGGCCTTAATAGAGGATTTCTTTTACCTCCTAAGGGAAGAAATTATGTGGGCAACTAAAAGTACCTTTGCACATGTTGGGTGACCCTCTTTTCCACTTGTTATTGTCATGTTTTCAAACCCACAACACTTTCCAAAGTGTTGCACTTTTTCCTTTGTATGATTGCTTGACGACGTCCAGACTTTCTTTAGCAGTGCATTTTGTTGGTCTGAGGTGATAGCCAGTGCCGCCACAGACACAGAAAAGAGAATAAAAAATATGATGATCATAACAGCCATGTACTGATGGCAGTTAAGGATTGTGACCTGTATCTTGGAATTAACATGCAAAAATTCAAACAGACAACAAGTAAAAATAGTCGCCAGTATTGATGACAATTTTTACATGTTAATTAATCGAGGCAATGAGCAATCAATAGTCATTCAGTTACCACACTGGGATTATTGACAAGCAAAAAATTTATGTCATGTCTCAAGGATTTAACACCAGGTACTATATATAGTGGAATCCCGCTTTATGGACACCCACTTACAACTGACAGTTTTATTTGTCCTGACATCTAAAAAGGTCATATTTTTTCTAAATTAGCTAGTTTAATATGAACACCAGCATGATGTGGACACTTTGGCACGTCCCTTTGGTGTCCATATTAATGGTGTTCCACTGTATTTTGTTACCAGGAACATTTGAGATGGTTTGAATTGATTGGTCAGATTGTAGGTACAGTATGCCTTCAAACAGCAATCGTTTGTTCACCATTCCATACAGTGTAAGTGGGATTGATTCACATCAGTCACCACTGATTCTCATGGATTATTGATGGTGAATGCCATAAATTTGCTACACTGGTATTATAGTGTGATAGTGTGAAAAGTATTGCCATGTTCAAGTGGCAGTATTTTCATCAAGACTGCTGAAGTTCGTTTTCTTTGTCATTAGCATATAACCTTTGATTTGGTTGAGTACTAAAAAAGATGTACAACTGGGCCGGGTTGTTCGAAAGCCGATTAACCCTAATCCAAGATTAAAAATTAACCAAGGAGTTTATTTCTCTATCCACAAACATTGTTAAACGCTGATATCCTACACAATTTTACATTATAGGACGTCAATCCTGAAAAGCAAAAATCAGCAAAAGAAACTTTCATCCAAAAGACAAAAACTGCAACCAAAGTTTACGCTAATCCTGGATTAAGTTAATCGGCTTTCGAACAACCGGGCCCTGTTCTCTCCAGCATAGTCATTACCAGCACAAGGAAATAAACAAGAATGACCTTGGACTCATTTATGCTTGCAAGTAATTCATTTCATTTTTCATCTACGCCGATTAATAAATTTAGTAAGGGTTACCTCTGTTAGTCAATGACTACCTGGTCAACAATACCAGTATGTTTGTAATTAACCTTCCTGATTATGCAGTGCAAGTCACCCTCCGTTCAAAATGTGTTCAAATTTCACTTCAATTGCTAGAGGACTCCACAGTAAATAATTATATATTCATCTGAAATAAATTTACATAATTATATTCACCCCCACCCTCCCCCCCTCTCCCCCTAGCCCACTAGTCTCCTCTTCCAGCCCTCCCCATCCATCAATAAACGTGTCCTCTCCTTGGAAGCATGATAAATTATTCCATGTAACAAACGCCACACACACTTTCTTGAATGACTTAATTCATAAGGGACAAAAGGCCATCAAAGGATACAAAGAAGAGAATAATCTGGTGATGTTTTACTGCACCATAAATTCCAGCCATGGACATCAACATCATAAACACTCCACATGCTATTGCTCCACCTACTATAGACCAACTTGTGAACTCAGAAGTTATTCTGGAATAGGCTGGTACAATCACAAGAGCCAAGCCCACGATCTGCAAAAAATATAATAGTGAAATGTCTGAAATTAATACATAAATGATGACCAAAAAACGAATCTAGGATGATATACTGTAAACAGACTGCCATTATTTTGGAGTCCTTTCTGTAGAGATCATTACTTTAAGAGTACCAGCAGTCATTCCATTTGTTTAAATGAGCAGCCACATAAATCAGCTTGCAAATGAAGTCCAATGGGCCCCACAAATTTTTTAAAATGATGCAGCCTGGTATACATTAAGTATTTTGGAGCAATTCTAAGGAATGGAATAAAAATATAGCAAGCCCTTTGAACAAGCATTTAATTTGCAGTCACTTAGTTCTAATAAGTGAAAAGCTTAGTGTCAAAAAATGGACATCGCCGTCGAACCGGTTAGCTCAGTGGTAGAGCACCAGACTACCATGCGGGAGGTCGCGGGTTCAAACCCCGGTCGGACCAACACTCAGGGTCTTTAAATAATTGAGGAGAAAGTGCTGCCTTTGTAATGATATCTGTATATGGTTAGACTCTCTAGTCTTCTCGGATAAGGACGATAAACCGTAGGCCCCGTCTCACAACTCTTCATAATTGATTCTGTAGGACGTTAAAGAACCCATGCACTGTTCGAAAAGAGTAGGGGACGTAGTCCCCGGTGTGGTGGTCTATCTTTACTAGAATGTGGTTTCGGGGGAGGGATTTGCAGTTACGGGCCTACAGTAATTGGCGCACGCTGTTGTAGTGTTCCTGCCAGGTCTCTGGCAAAGCTAATAAAACATCTGACACTGTTAAGGAGCCTCTATCTGCAAATATACTGCATAAGCAAAGACCAAACAAAGTTACATCGTCTGTCAACGGGATGACATCATGGTGTAGTTAACCCAGAGGAAATGGAAATGGATGGAGTATGTTCTGAAAGATGACAGTGATGTTTGCAGAGAGGTTTTGCTATAAACACCAACTGAAAAAGGTTGCCAAAAATTATTTCTCAGAGAGATATTATGGAGGGGAGCAGTTGCATGTAAAGGCAGAGGATCAGTGATAAATTGAAATCAGAAAAGGCAAAACAAGGTAGTACAGCTCCGCAACAAAATTGTGAAGTGGCTTTTTGTTTGATTATTAAGGGCTGATTGTAATGAAGACAGTGACAACATGATTGAACATGTATGCTAACATATTTTAACACGGAGGGGGCATTGATATTAGTTCATGCACTTATGACAGAATAGAATTGTTTTTCTGTAAGAGATACTTTGATGAGTAATTTTGGAGGTTTCTGTGACTATAATTATCTTGAATCCTAAACCATTCGCTGAGCGGAAATTGTAATGTCCAAGATGTGATAAGTCATTTTGGAAATTATAAATAAACTATTTTCTCCTTATAAGCTGCATGCTGATCATTTATGGTGTAGTTATCAGTGTCACCGCTTCTAAAGCTGCGGCTACACGAGCGATTTTTTGCTCACACCGGTGATGCGGTTTTTTTCAAATTCTGTCGCATCGCCAGCGTGCCAGAGTGGCTACATGAGTGACAAATTGAAGGGCGCGCGCTACAAGGCCAACAATTTGTGCGACTTTGTCGTGAAAGTTTCAACTCTGGCAACTTTTTTCTTGCGATTTTTTCAGCTGTTGCATCACCTGTGCGAGGGTGGCTGCGATTTTCATTGCACGCTGGCAATGCGACAAAATTTGAAAAAATCGCATCACTGGCGCAAGCAAAAAATCGCTCGTGTAGCCGCGGCTTAAAGCAGGTGGTCCTGGATTCAAACCAAAGTAGTGGCAACTTCTCCAGAGTTTAGCATTGTTTTGTTTTTTCTTAGAAGTATTATTATTGTCATCAAGGGTTGACCTGTAAAGCAATTTGACAGTTTCAAAGGAACATACAGTGTATGCTGACAGGCTACAAATAAATAGACTCGAACATCACGATAAGTGCAATGCGTCTGATGTAAGGAGGACAGCCCTCTTTTTCTCTTGGCTTTTGCAGGTCCGAGTTTAGGTGAATTATAGCCTCTTGTTTGATTTTGCAATACAGTAAACACCCGCATATAAGAACAAATGGATTAAGAACACCAGGCTGAAATTTGGCCAATAAAGCCCCATTTTTATAAGAACAAGATCAGCCTGAAAATTGTAACACGTTCTTATAAAATGGAAAAAGTGTCATAATTACAAAACATGCAAGTTTATGTTTGCTGTCAGATAACTACATAACTCTATCAGCTGTCAAGCTGTCTTGTTTTGGTATTGAGTACTTTTTTTCTACAAAAATTATCTAGCTTATTTTCCTAAAATATGCTAATTATACCTCTAGCAACATGTTTTGGATAGTATTACTAAATAAAAATTTAAGAACATTTTAAGAACATTTTGAGGCTGATTTGTCACTAAGCACCCGATAAATAAGAACTCAATCAGCCTGACCTCCGAAATCGTGTGTTCTTATATGCGGGTGTTTACTGTACTGCATTTTATATGTCATATATATTCTGTGACTTGGCCATGAGTATATTTTTCTCATGGACTTCCATTCTATTGTATGCATATCTTCCTTGAGGTCTGCTTGGATTCTCACAATTTTACACAGGAACAGGTAGGACCTACATCAACCTTAAGTTCAGCTAGAAAGTTGCAAGTTCAGACCTAAACACATGGTTGACGACATCATTATAACCTGCCATATACTGGCTACCAAATAAAGGATGCAGAATGGTCAATTTGAGACACTGCAGGACTGTGAGAACACATTTTGTTCCAGGAGCCCATGCGTTTTCTGGTTTACAACAGGAATTGAGACGACAACACGACGTGCACAGCTCTTTAGATGCACATGGCTCTTTAGAAGACCACTTTTTAGTGATAAGGATCCCGTGGATAAATAAAGTTTATTGTTATTATTATTATTACCCAGTGGTTAAATTTGAGACTGCTAGACCAGTGAAATATGTGCGACAAAATTAACAAGATGCTTATTATTACTTTTTTTTTGAAAGACTATTTGCCATGCCTTAAATACATATTTTGATGGATAGGTTAAACAGGCTCTCTAAAAAGCCTGACTTTGTTTAAACATTCAGACTCGACAGTGTGATGTGGGGTTGGTTTATACACAGCCCTGAGCCCTGTCCCCTTTGCTACCCCCTGTTCTGAACAATTCCTCCATTGAAAATCATTCTACAGTACAGTGTACCAATTCTATGCACCGGTCAAACACACAATCAGCGTTATAATACATTCGAATACTTATTTCTGTTCACTGATGACCTTTATGTGTGAACTGAGAACAAAAGGAAATCATGAACACATCCCAAAGCAGAACGAAATCACTATAATCTCGGCACACTTACAGCTTACAACTTTTAGAACTTCAATTCTGTACCCATGGATTCAATTTTGTGAGATTCCGATAAATCGGGAATATGTTAACACCCAAGATTCGTTAGTTACGGGGAATTCTCGAGATATGTAGTCATTTTGAAAGAATTTTCCAGCTGACCGGATGCTCAAAGACCTCATTCAGCCAGCAATCGCGTGCCGTGCAAGCAAATGCTGTAAGCAAGCTTCTAGTTCCTCCAGGTTTGACTTACCATATAAAGAATATTCAGGAAAATCAATCCCCGCTTATAACAGCTGAACGTCAGCGAAGACCCCATTTCGTTGAAATTCCCAAAACAGCCCTGAAAATCTCCCGGAAGTTTCCTTTCCACTCACATGATAATCTGCGCACAGAACGCGCACTAATCCAAGATGGCTACTCCTACGAAGATGACGTCATTGATGAATGCGACCAATCGGCGATATGTTTGGAAAGCCGCTCGGTGTAGGAAGGAAAGGAATGGTGAGGGAAAAGAAAATTACACTAGTTTTAGCATCTACTTGATCAATTTAACTGCTGAGGATTGAATAATGAAACGAATTTGTAAATCATCATATAAAAATTTCAGCCAAATCATTGAAATATAAAAAAATAGGGTTATAATTCAAAATAGCAAAATGTTTTTCTCCCCGACCCTACCCTGCTGTTCGCCGTGAAAGTGCAAGTGCCGAGTGCGGTTGCGTTGCGCGGTTGCGTTCCAAAGTTTTATCGTTTTTTTTTATGTACTGTTTTTCTGGTTGACTACCAGCCTCTTGCTGCTCTTTTTTTCTTTTTCTTTCATATAACTAAGTCAGGTGGATTCGATTTTTCATGATAGACTGCGACATTTTCGCTCGTCTAGACCTGAAGAAATCAACAGTACGACTATACTCCCCCGGGTATACTCCTCAATTTCAAACCTTTGCCCATTTTATACGGCAAAGCTTACAATATTCTTGCACTTTTGTGACTTAAGTTTTTGAGCTCTTTTTCCGAGATGTAAGAAGTCTGAGTTTTGCTTGAGCGTGTGCGCTGGGGTATGGCCGTACCGTGGATTATTTCCCTTCCCAAACTCACGAGAAGCACATGTTTACACAGTGGCATGGTTATAAAAATACATTTTAGAACTGACCGAGATCAGGCGCTTAACACCCTTTGTAAAAAAAGGGCAACCATTACCAAACATGGGATGCCGGAAGATTCCGTACTTTTGTACACTTCCCGTCTCCGGTGTGCCAGGCCTGTGCACATAAAAGATTACAAACTGGTGACAAGATTTCCTTAAATCCTAAAAGCATGTCCCACGCACTAGCTTCCCCGCCTTCAACCCCACACCACAAACATGGAGCACCCGGTGAAGAGAATCTATCAGATCGATTGAACGGCGCTCAGTTTTTTGGACAGTTTATTTACTCTCTCGATGACCGCAGTAGGAGTACACAACTGTTTCGAATTCTTTCGGCCGCATGTCAAGTCATATATAAGAAAGCATTTCCTTGTTGACAATCTTCTATATCTTCTTACTACGCAATCCTTGTTTTTGTTTAACAAGGAGAAATTCAATGCTGATCCATCCCAAAGAAAAAGAAAGGTTGAAAATGCTAAGGGCCTGTAAGACTCCTGTAAGGCATGATAAAGGAGAGTAGTAGTGCATCTCTAAAAATTTTTATTTATTTCACATACATTATCCACAAATCGCTAAAGACGAATTTTCCACATGTTCCTCATTGTTGTGAAATAGCCATTGTGTCAATTTTTTTCCAATTAAAACGGCTAGTAGAAAACGTAAACAAGGCCTCTGAATTGTCCAATGAGAACGGCTGTTAGATTCGTGACTCGAGTGCCACGATTTCCGTGCGCATAAACAATGGCGGCGACCGCGCAACATTCCCGGATAAAACAAGAGAAGACTTGAAACGAGTCACAAAAGTGGTCACTTGAAGCGAGCGATTTATTTTCGTTTGGGCACCATACAAAAAATTCACGTTCAGAGTTGTGTCTGTGGTGGCTACAGCAAGGTAAGGATGACTAGAATTTTGAAACGGTTGCGTTGTTTGAGCGTGTACTCTCGAAAACTCCAGCGTTTCGTTGTCTGCTCTGTGTCCGCGACGAGTTCCGGTAAGATTGCGGGATCGAGCAACCGTCTGAACCTGTGAAGAAATTTTTTTTTTTCATTCAAACCTTCGGTTCAGTCTGTAGAACAGATTCATATTTCACGCCTAACAGTAGACAGGCACCGTTTAGTGGTTGTTTATTCGAAGTTAATACCGTTAACGTTTCGCTGGCGTTTATGCTGTCCTTGGTCTAAAAAGTTCGGTGAATTGAATTGCGTGTGTACTAGGTTATACGGGTAATTAGTTTCCTGCATACATGTTTTAGTGAATGCAAATTATTAAACTGATCCAAATTGCTCTGTTATTTTTCGAAACATGTGCAAGCCTCAAGAAGCCCACTTGTGACAATTATCCACACGATGTTATTCCAAACAGCTGAAAAATTAGGAAGCTATTAGAAATTTCATCGGCGTCAAATAAAGCGATTTTCCTGGCCTTTATTTGAATGGAAACTAGCTAAGCTTGTGTGTATTTTGAGATTTAATTCGTGCACTTAAACGGCGTGCAGTGAGGGTGTTTTCGTATTGATCATTGGTGCTGAATTGAACACTCGGTGACCTTGAATGAATTTGCAGGGAATTTACCCACGCTGGTCGATATTTAATGCAATGACGTAAGGATTTTGTACTTCTTTAAAGTATATCGAGTGATACTGTGTCAGTAGCCATAAAAAGCCATATTCTATACACCAGATGCATCACCTTTAGTAGGACTCATGGGGACTTGTGCTTTGACATTGAAAATAGCACTGTTTGAGTGGTCACACAAAAGATGATATTTTAATAGACAATTATTTGGGGGGGGGGGGGATGGGGTGGCTCACCTTGGTGGCATTTGATTTATGAAGGGGGAATGAGGGGACACAGGAGAGAAAGAGAAGGTACCCCTGCTTCCATGAATACTTTTTGTTTATTACAACAGCTGCAGAATTTTGAGTGGTTAAGCTATGATAAGTCGTTAACTCATCTAAGTTGAGATGATCTCAAGAACAGCAGAGGAACAGCACAATCACTAATTGCAGCGTTGGAGAAAGATATTTGAGCATGAGCTTTTGGCAGAGTTAATGATTTGGACTTGTGGTGAATTTTACAGTGTAATTTTAAGTTGAACAAGAATCAGCCGGGAGAGCTTTGTTCAATCCATGCAAAGAAACTTGAGTAGATCTGTACAGTGATTCTTGTTGCTTTGCCACCTAAGAACATCATTCAAGAGTCCACTCACAAAAGAGTGGATTGTTTGGTTCTCCGGGGGCAGATTGCTCAATTTATCAACTGACACTGCATAATTTTGCTGATTAAAAACACCTTTAGAATGACGCAAAACTATATGCTTCCAACACTTGTAAAAAAATTATGTTTGCTCTCTTTTATTTTTGGTCTCTAAATTAATTTTATTTTATGTATTTGTAATAGCTACATAAATTTGTGGTGTAGATGATTGTGTCCTGACTTATTAAGGGCCCTTTGACTATTGCTAATTGCAAAGGGACTTTGGTCTAAAAAAGGTGAAACATGTTTTCTGAACTTTCTATTTATGTGACCTCTTTTTTTGTCTGATTTGTCTCAGTGCAAGGCACTGGATTTTTTTTATTGATGCCATACATTTTGCAGTTAGAATGGTTCATATAAGACCTGATATATGTAAGTCTTAATGCTGAAGCTAGGTTCCAATTTGGGAGTATAATTTTGACTCTCAACTTACAGACACAATAATTTCCCACATGAAGTCAGTCATGTGGTGGGGCATGTGTTAATTGCTGGTTGGTGAATAAACTGACAGTTGACAGGGTGTTCATTAGGCATCAGAGATCGGATAATTCTCCGGCTACTACGGAGAATTCTGCTAAATTTTGCTTGCTCCCTGAAAGAGTTTTGCCCTTTCATAATGATTCTCCTGTTACTTTACGCTATTCTCTTGTTACTACAATTCTTAATGAAAACTCTAAGTTGATAATTGAAATAATTAGGTTATCAAGGAATCAGTGGGTTTCCCTTCAAGTTTCTTCTCTGATGTGTGTAAACCTGCTATGCAGGCTGACAAATTGGTTTGTGATGAAACTGTGCAGTGTAAAGATGTTAAAGTATGGATACGGGAGTGACATCTACATGCTTGAATATTGTAAAAACCACAAATTCGTTTGAAGGCTGAAAAATTCATAAGATGTGACAGTTCAGGTCTCATGATTCTTTATCTGTGCAATTTGTTTATCTGTATAAAATTGCTAAGGCTTTGATCTTTGCCTTTTTTATTACAAAGGAAAAATAAAGGATAGACAGTTGTCTCAGATGAAGCCTGGATGTTTTCCATTTATCAGAACTCAGAGCAAGCCGAACCAGTCCATATGTAAACAAAATGTGCCATTTTTCAGGGCCAGTTTGACAAACTTGTTGAAATGGCTCATTCTGGAAATTGTTTGCATCCCTTTGAAGTGCCCCTGACTCCCAAAATATATTTTCGGCTAACATACAAAACTAAAACTTTCCACCTATTCCAATAAAAATTTAGCTTTCATTTCCAGTTTTGGACTTTTATGGGCTTCAAAGCTTACTATAAACTAAGCATCATTTGGTACATGGCCGAGTCAGAAGGGGCGTGGGTCTATTCCTGATTTGACATCACAAACTGATCTGCACGCACGTTTACAAAGACTTCACGCATTTCAGTTTGTGACGTCAAACCAGGAATAGACCCATGCCCCTTACTAGCTCGGTCATGATGCCTTTGTTATGATTTCTTTGTCATGATGCCTTTGTTATATCGAAGCTAGATTATTACTATGTGATCTTCCTAATTACCTGACTCATAGACATCAATTAGTCCACAATTGTGTTGCTTGTTTGGTGCTGGGTGGACGTAAGTATGACTGGATTACACCATGACTTAAGGATCTTCATTGGCTCCCAGTTGAACAACATACATGTATTTTTAAAAATTTACCTCTTACTTAAATTAAAGCATTGAGCAACACAGCACCTGTCAAAATGTTTTGTAGTCGTAGTAGGCAGCATAGCTGGAGTAGGAGGCAGCAAGTGCTGGCAACCCTTGCTGGTCAGGCAACTCCCAGTGAAGTTCAAGTGTGAAGTAAGGGGTAAATTATGGACTGTAGGCAGCAAATTTGAAATCTGCTGGCCCATTTTGACAGGGCTATATTTCCAATCTACTGCAAAGATACAATCCTTGGAGCCGCAACATTCTGCCACTAGGTCTCTTACATGTCCCTAAGACTAACTGTAATTCATATGGAGATCGGCCTTTCTCTGTCTGTGCCCCTAAACTGTGGAACAGGCTACCACAACAATTATTAAAGATTGCAATAACTGTACACTTAAGTAAGTTGTTTTGAATAGAACAGATGTAAAGATTTATTTTAGCGGGAAACAAAGTGTTCTGGGGCTAGGTACACAAGTTTTCAACTGTTAAAAACTAATTATGTTACTGTACCTTTCTTTCAACTGGGTGCATTATCTTATTTTTGATCTTACTGGGGTGGTTAGTAAATTCTGACAAAATTATCTGAGAGGACCACCGTAATGTGGGATTGGAATGGACGTACCGGTAATTATTGTGTATGCAAAATGTAACTGGTTTGGTGTCACTTGGTCAGTCTATTTACTAAAGACAATCAAAAATTGTGTTTTGTCTTACATGTATTTTCACACTAATAAAGCTTGTTTAGCAAATGAATGATCCTCGCAGCTCTGAACCCTTGTTCATTCAATATTTGTAAATCTTCTGGTGTGAAAATGGACATTTGGTAAGACAGTTCATAATTGTAAGAAAATTTTACTCACTTTTATCTCACAAGTTTGTACATGTAGTGTGTTATGCTGGAACCTTCCTCCGGGGGAGGGGTAATTCACCTTTTAATAGCCAAATTCACTGTAAAAGATGAGCAGTGTTTTTAAAGGAGGACATTGTTGTTGGCAGACATAAAAGTTTTCTTGATGTGAAAATGGAAAGGACACAATTTTAAATGCATGTTAATGTGATTGTCTTTTGTGAGTGGTCAGTCCAGATCATTGATTACCAAAGATGAATTCTACAACTAAGAGGGCTTTTTCAACCAAGAAAATTGTCCAGTAAACTATGGAGTGGGAATTGTCTGGTAATATTTGGCTTTTAAAACCTGATTAAAATTAATTATTAATGTTACTGACTTTATTTTCAGACTCTCCACCCTGGCTGCAGTATCTTGTTGTGAGTCATCTAAGATGTCTTCTTCTTCGCCAGTAGCAGAGAACTGGTGTTATACTCAAATCAAAGTCATCAAGTTCTCCTACATGTGGACGATAAATAACTTTAGCTTCTGCCGTGAGGAGATGGGTGAAACATTAAAAAGTTCCACTTTCTCAGCTGGTGCAAACGATAAAATGAAGTGGTATGAATGTTGGAATATTTACTGTTGTTGTACAATCACAAGTGGGAACATACAGGTTGTACTGTATGTTGAAATGTCATATAAAAAATAATTCCATTTACCATGATTGTATTTTCTCATTTGGTGTTTGTTGTGATTGAATAGCACACATGTAAATATTAAAATGGTTGGGCAGAAATTTGGGCCACGTGTTGAAGAGACAAATATGCAAATTGCAAACTGGATAATAAAAAAAGTTTGAATTAAAATCTGTTTTAAGTTAATAAATGCTAAGAAAGGTATCCCAAAGAGAGAGAGGTTTATCTTATGTGCTCAAGAGAGGAAAATATAATGTAATATTTATTTGAATTATTTGTTTCTGCTTACATAGTTTGTAAAGCACATTTGATCATATGTATAATTATTATGTTAATTTGCGCTATAGAGATATTAATTAATGTTAAATTATTATTATTAAGTACAAGCAGGCAAAAATCAATTTTCAAAATACTTTGAAATACAGTCAAACCTCTCCTTACGGACACCTCTCTAATACGGACAGTTCACTTGGTCCTGGGAAAATGCCCATACATTCTTTGTAAAAATAACCTCTTTAAAAATACGGACCCTCTATAATATGGACAATGGACACGAAATCTCGGCCCCAGAGAGAAAATTCATACAACTTAACCTCTTTATTACGGACACTCCATTGATGGCAGTTCTTATTCAACATGATTTCCTGTTTGTCGTTACATATCAAAGTGTAATCAATTGTCTCATTGTTCATACTATAACAGTATCATTTATTTTCAGTCAGTAAAAATGATTTATTGACATGTCATTGCCATATTTCTTATTCTTTGAAGACTCCAGTTGTTGCTTTCCTTTTTCTACCTCTTTTCTTCTTGACATTTTCACTTAAAAGACTATCTTTACGGACAAAGACTTTTGTTTGGGCCAGTTTTGACTGAAAGAACACTTAATACCATCAATGGAGCCTTGAAAGTGACGTAATAGTCATGACCTCTATACAACGGACACCTCTCTAATACGGACACGTTGCTCTGTCCCTTCGGTGTCCCAATTAGAGAGGTTCGACTGTATATTCTGTCTTTGAAATACTGCTTAATGAAAGTTTTCCATGTCATTAAGCTCCTTCACTGAATTGATTCTTCAATAGCATCAGTATTCACCTTATTCTTCCTTGGTGTCACCGAAATTTGAATGACAAATTTGTATAAACAAGGGAAGGAGAGTGTTCTCCTCTTTTACTGGTTTCTATTGCTGACAGTGGAATTCTTGTGTTCGTTTTCTCTCCTTTGCTAGGTGTTTAAGAGTAAATCCAAGGGGTTTAGATGAAGAAAGCAAGGACTATTTATCATTATATCTCCTATTACTGGCTTGTAACAAGAGTGAAGTCAGAGCAAAGTTCAAGTTTTCTATTCTTAATGCCAACAGAGAAGAGACAAAGGCCATGGGTAAGTAGTGTGGTCCATTGCCATTATTATAGTACATGTATACATGTACATGTATATGTCAGCTGCGTAGTTGCATTGTTTTGAGCTACAGTTTGCAGAAGTGGTTATCTTCCTACAGTGTACATGTACAGGGCTACCATCATTATCATTTGCCTCTATCAGTTTTTAACCCTTTACCGTCCAAGGGAAATGCCAAATTTTTCTAAAATGGGAGTGATGAACCATATGACCACATATAATATATCATTTTAAAGTTACTTTTTGGGATATGAAATAAATGACACCAACAGGTGTGGAGGAGGTCACTGAAAAGACTGAGAAGTGTCCAAAGTGAAAAATAAAAAACGTTTAAATTTTTCATTTGCCGAGTACATATAGGGTATACCGCTAAACTATAGCTTAAATTGCAGCTCTCAGAGTATTGATTTTTTTGGAGATATCACCTTGACCAGAAAAGTACAAAGACAAAGAGTTCCAAAAGTTGCAGGGGTGGTAAATCAAGTCTCATATTGGAGCGGGGGGGATGGGGGCATGATTTTATCCCTTCATTGTGTAGATCTTTCAATGACCTTTTCGTTGTGAAAATTTCAGGAAGAATGATTAAATATTGAACATGCGATGACATCTTGTGCCATATGGCACTCTCAAGCATCAAAGGTTTTAAGTAATTACATGCTTACACTGGATCAAGATTTAGGCTGTGGAATTTCAGTAGTTAATTCACAATTTCCAATTTTCACATAGCCTGATGCACATAGCCTGTATATGTTGTGAACAAAATGGGCTTTTTGGTTAAAAGTATTTAAAGCTGTTTAGATTACTCAATATTGCAATCAATGACCAAGTTCAAATTAGTTAAAATTGACCTCTTGACAAACAGACTGTGGCTGATATTTGTGCGCAGTGTATTGATATCCACCGAATCCATACTGCAAACAGTTGCAACTGGGGTGCACAATGTTATGCAAAATTTGCAAAGCAGCATCATATTTAGACGGAAGTATCATACCCAGCAAAAAGGGGTTTGTGGAGGGCTGCTCTTCACATCTTCATTTGGGGTCCATAAAGATTCACGAGACCTTGACCATAAACCACGTAAAGGCAACTACCATTGTGGTAGCCAAGACTGACATAAAAAAAGCAAATGTTCCAGTTACACATAATATTATCACAGACTGTTCTTCTAATTCTGCAATTTTGCAAGGACAAGCAAAATTATGGTAGGGCAATTATGTCATTTGGCATACTTGTTAGGCGGACGACTTTGATAAAAAACGAATACCAGTATGGATCCCTGTAATAGAGCACTGGGAATCAAATTAGGCTTGAGCTTTAGCAAAGACAATGTGACAACAGTGGCAATGGCACTCAGAGATCTAATAATTGGACCTGACCAATAGCAGAATGGCAAATTGAGAACTGGAAGTTGCCTTCATTCCTTTCCATGCACTTTCACATTCTCATTTGACATTGCATTGTCTTTGTTAAATCTGCCTATTAACTTGATCACTGCACCTTTTACCATAGTTTTTCAGTTAGAAGGTGCACTGTTTTTTCGAAGATACCAGTAATCACTATTTCGACCGAAAATTATTCTTAAAGTTGGGGTGTGCCTTATTGGCAATTATTTTCCAAAACAATTTGTTAAATTCGCATTTTCTGATTTTCTGCTATGATTAAGCACTGGAGGTTTTTTGAATCCACTCTTAAGTTCCTAAGAATAGAAGAGCCAATTCATTTTGGAATGCTAATAAACCTTTATTATTATTATTATTATTATTATTATTATTAAGATGAGGGTAAAGACAATTTAATTCAAAACTTGTAATGCAAGATAACAAAACGTTGCGAGTATTATTTTCAAAATGAAGCCATATTTGCATATCAGACTTGCTTAAAAGCACATGCTCAGTAATATGATACTTATTGCCCTTACATTGCAACACCTCCACTGCAAGAAATGTAAACTGTGTTTCTATACAAGTTATACAAACCTTCTACATCCAACTATCCATTTTTGTGCACTGACATTTGAAGCTCATGGTTAACTTGAGCATTCTCATCGCTGGCAACTCAAACCAAATCATCATTGAGCATGTCTGTGACAATTTACCCTTTTTTTTATCAAGGTGAATCAGCTTAAGTTTTATTCACCAGTGCAAGTGATGCAACTTTTTTGCTTTGTTTACAAACAGTTGGTTATTTAGTAGGTTGGAAGTCAGTAAACTTGATAAAATGTGTTACTAACTTCTACTTTTTCAGCTCTTTGTTTATGCATGGCTTTTTCGCTCTTGTTTATTACAACTTTGTTGTTGCTCCACATGTATTTCCTTCTGATGTTCTTTCTCAGTTTATAGTGCATCTTATAACCATCAAGTGTTTTATGGAAATTTTCCATTAGAAAAATTGACACAGTTGAGTTTTTTAGTTGGGGGTGCGTCTTACTTAGTTACTTACTTATCCTCTCCCCGTCGGGGCTTTTCAGGGATAGTTTACAGTGCTTCTGTAAGGTGAGATCGGACGTCAACCTGTAAAGGTGCCTCTGGCTGCCGCTATCAGTCCATATTTGATCTCACCCACCCACCCAACCCACACATGAAAGTCAAAGACAGATGAAAGGTAGAGATAGACCACTACACCGGGAACTATGTTCCCTACACTTATCGAACAGTGTGTGGGTTCTTTAACGTCCCACAGATTATTAGGTACAAGTGTTGTGAGACGGGACCTACGGTTTATTGTCCTTATCTGAGAAGACTAGGAAGTCTAACCATTTGCAGATGTTATTACAAAGGCAGCACTTTTCTCCTCAATTATTTAAAGACCCTAAGTGTTGGTCCGGTGGGGGTTTGAACCCGCGACCTCCCACACGCTAGTCTGGTGCTCTACCACTATACCCAAGTGTGTCTTAAAGTGTCTATATCGTCTTCTGTTTTTTGTGGTTCTGGTATGTACATAAAGAGTAGTTCACTGTTCAAAAAAAATTGTTGGATTTCCGCTATGTTTTTGCCCTGAATTGTCATTCAAAGTTCCCACTTAAGCAATGCCCATCAAACTTGACCAAGCTTGTAATGGGCATGGGTCTATTCCTGGTTCACATTAAGTCCTTGTAAACATGCATGCGAAGCAGTTTGTGACGTCAATCCAGGACAAGACCCATGCCCCTTACTAGCTCAGTCAAGTTTGATGGGCGTGGCTCAAGCAGGAACTTTGAACGATGATTTCAAGGCAAAAACAAGGCAGAAATCCCACAAATTTTTTGAACAGCTATATACTCTTTTTGTACATAGCAGAACCACAAAGAAACAAGACGATATAGACACTAAGTTGATAAAATAAAGCACCTTTTGCATTCCAAGGACTTCATAACATGGTGAACTTGTGTTTCCATGACAGAGAGCCAAAGAGCTTATAGATTTGTTCAAGGTAAAGACTGGGGATTTAAAAAGTTTATAAGAAGAGACTTCCTCATGGATGAAACTAATGGTTTATTACCCAATGACACATTAACTTTGTTTTGTGAGGTGAGATTTTTATAAGCTTATTTCAAATTTACCTGAGCTTATACAGTATAATCATGTGAAATGAATGTAGGGAAGCTGAGTTACTGAAGGTTCTTGTATTAAACTATGGTAACCAGCATTAAAGTGCACCTCACACCAAAATATTTTTGTTTTGCTAAATTAGATCTTTGCACCTGTTTGAAATGCCTCACACCATTTTTACCAAATCTTGACTAGTTATTTTGAATTTTCATAGGCTGTAAAAGTTACAAAACCTGGCCATCATCTGTCCCATGACAGAGCTAGTGAGGGGCTTGGGTCTATTCTAGATTTGACATCACAAGCTGGTTTACATTTCTTTACATGCTTACCTAGTCTTTGTAAACATGCATGCAAAACAGTTTGTGATGTCAAATCGAGAATAGACCCACACCCCTTCTGACTTGGTTGTGTACCCAGTGATGCTTCATTTTTTGTATGTTTTGAAGCCAATAAAGAAGTCAAAAACTGAAAATAAATGTGGAATGTTATTGGGACTGGTGCAAACGCTTAATTTAACGAAAAAATATTTCAGTGGTGTTGGTCACTTTACAAATGTAAGACATAGTTTTAAGTAAGTGATGACATGGTCACAGTTTTCTGCTCAGAAAATTTTCTTTTATTGTGCTTGTAAGTGTGAATGTGTCTGTTCACTTACAGTGTAAGCAATCAGTGTCAGATTGTTTTGTGTGAAGTTGTATATATTGCTGAGTCTACTTGTTCAAATGATGCCTCCTCTTATAGCCTTTGAGCAAATCAACTCACCGTAATTTGATCATAGTATAAGTACATGTACCTCAAGTCAAGTAACAGTGCAAATTATATCAGAAATGACTTAACACTAACCTTAGACAACCTTCTGATTTTCCAAGACAACAGTTGCATTGTCAGGGCATGCATGCAGTAATTGTATATTTTTCTTGGACACGTTACCTCAAAATACCTCTGACAGTTGTGTGAGAGTTTTCCTGTTTGTTTGTAGGTCAGTGTGGAAGGTGATTCAGTGAACCTATCTGGCTCGTCACATACTGCGGCTCTCAAAGTACCTGAGTGTAGGCTGTCAAAACACATGGGATCGCTTTTAGACTCTGGAACCTTCAGTGATGTCACTTTGTGCACAAGGGGCCGAGAATTTAAGGCACATAAAGCCATACTAGCGGCACGCTCCCCAGTATTTGGGGCCATGTTTGAACATGAAATGGAGGAAAGTAGAAAGGGCCGTGTGGAGATTAGTGACATTGATCCTGATGTATTTCATGAGATGTTAAAGTTCATTTACACTGGTAGCACTCCACAGCTTCAAGGGATGGCTGACGATCTTTTAGCTGCGGCAGACAAGGTTAGATTTTTAGTCTTACCATCTAAGCTGACTAATTATAAAGCATGTAGATTGTTGTTTTCCAGACTTGCGTTGGCACACCAGAGACCCTGTCCAAATTCTGAGAGTTATAGAAATGTTTTTTTTTTTTCAAGAGGAAGACTCAGTAATGTTGTAAATTCGCATATACAAAACTGCAGACCAGAAAAAGTAAAATTAATTCACAGCAGGCCAACCAAACAGCCTCTGTGTGGGGTCAAAGTAGAAATATTATAGTGGTACTATGATCAGAAAATCACTTGTCTTTTTTCTTCAAATTTTGAAAGTATTATGAAAGGTGTTCGTCATCGTGGTTTCAAATGATAGCTGAGTTAATCTTTTGTCTCACGATTGAGTCACACATCTTTGTGACTCAATCGTGAGACAAAAGATTAACTCAGCTATCAATTTCGAAAGTGTGTTTGCTTAACCCATTGGCACCCGTGCCAGCCAAAAGCAGCCGTAAAAAACTCCCATGCTTCAAAACATTGCAACTTTCTCAATTTCACGAATATTGCCTTAACTGTTAGTTGTGAGCACGAAATGGAATGCCCTTTAAATTTGGATATCCAATAAATGCAAGAAACGTAGCGATTTTTACCAAATATGGCCTTTTGAGTTTGGACAAGAACGAAACTGACAGTTTTTAACGTCAAAGAGAAACGACAAAAATGCCCCTTTTTGCCCTCATGTTTTTTAAGGAAATCATCGCCGAAAAACCAAACTTCAATCATCATAACGAAATTCAGTCCTTGTTCTAGCTTAGAAATGACTTTTTTTGTTCATATTCTTCTCCCGAGCTTAGATAGAGCCTTTTGTTCCAGTGCATGTGGGCCTTTCCGCCATTTTCAACATCTAGACCACATTGCATGCTGGGAAATAATGAGAATTTTTGACAGCACCCGTTCCTTCTCCCAATTCTTTCACATATAAACTAAGTCTACAGCCACTCCGACCTACTTCCAAAAATTCCTGCTTGTGGTCATCTTCAGTACTCAGAAATTCCGAAATATGTGGCGGTAGGTCGAGAAATTCATCAATAGTCAAGTCCCAAAGGTACTAAGTGTTCGACCGGCCAAATTCCCAGTTCATCGAGTAACAAGCCAAATTCAACAACAAAGTACATCACCTTGCTCGATTCTTTGAGAAAGTGGACTCTTAGCTACCGTCACGCTTAATGATGCTCATCAGGCAGCCACTAAAGATGAAAAATGGCTGTAAATTTAGCAAAAATCGCAAGCAAACCGAACTTGGGCCATTGTTGTCGCTTCATGGATAAAAAAATAGCTACGTCAAAATGACATTTTCAGAAACCTTGAGCCTCCAGTGGCTTAGGACAACACCACTTTTCCCTGGTAGTTCAAATAAAGAGTCACGAATTGCTATTCGTCGTTTATAGGTGGAAAATCACTCCGAAAATGTAAAAACAGCTGGTAGTCAATGGGTTAACACCCGACTCGTGAAATTTCAAGCTTTAGTTTCAAGCAGAAGACTGTTTACTTTGAGTGCAACTTTTTAATTTAACGGTCCGCCATTACTAACTTCAAAATCTTGAGAGAACTGGATCAAGGATGAAATGATGTAAAAAGCTCACAAGAGTAAGAATGCAGTGTGTGTAAACCCGGCTGATTTAATATGCAGCACAGGAATTTTGAGCTTTCAGACTCTCAAACTCGTGTTTTGCATACTTAATAACCTGCATTCACACACTGCAATTTTAAACCAGTGCGCATATGACGTCATTTTATCTTGGATCCAGCTCTCTGAGGCCTAATCGGTCAGAAACGAACGTGAGTAATGGCGGACCATTAAATTAAAAAGTTGCACTCAAAGTAAACAGTCCTCTGCTTGAAATTAAAGCTTGAAATTTTGCGAGTAGGGTGTTAAGCAAACACACTTTCGAAAATTTGAAGAAAAAAGACAAGTGATTTTCTGATCGTAGTACCACTTTAAGTTAGGTGTGAATCCCTGTAGATGTTCATACTTAATATTATTGTGCATTTGAACATACCGGTACTTTTTATGTCTACATCCCATGATATAGCACCTTGGTTAATTACAGCACCTGGTTTTGATCTCTAACTGAAACTTTCGTTTTGCAGTATGACCTTGACAGATTAAAAGTCATGTGTGAAGAAGCACTGTGTTCAAATTTAACTGTAGACAATGTTTGTGATGTACTTATATTAGCCGACATGCACAGTGCAACGCAACTCAAGGCTCAAGCTCTTGATTTCATAAACAGGTAACCATTGAAGCTTCTATCCCCTTTTAAGTAAAGCTGTGATGAATAAATCTGACTGTGTGAAATCATTGAGAATGATCATGGTTTGGTGTAGTCTAAGCAACAGATATCTTGCTCGATGTGGCGTCTATTTATAAATTCACAGGAAACCTTTGATTTTCAGTATCACGGCGGCTAAAGCAAAAGGATTTAGAAGTGTGCATTTGGTATTTTTCTTAAGTACAAGTATCAAGTTCTGTAATCATTCAAGAGTTTCCTTTTCTCCTTTCCACAGTCGTGCAACAGATGTGATGGAGTCGAATGGCTGGAAGACGCTTGTCAGAGATCATACACATCTTATTGCAGAGGTTTTCAAGGCATTTCTAGCATCCACACAGACACCTTTGATAGGTCCTCCAAGAAAGAGACAAAAGACGTCGTAAGCCGTGCCAATCTTTATACATGAAAATAATAGAAAATCACTTTTTAAAAAAAATGTATATATTGATATAATACTTTATTTCTTCCCTCTGGGAACAATCATTTTTCTCCTATAATGTATTTAGGTACAGTGTAAGATAGTTCCCTCAACTCATTGATTCACTACTGAAATTTATTAACATGCGGTAAAATATTTCCACCTTCTGTAGCCACACATCTTGCACATTTGTACCTCGTTACTCTTTCCTCTTTCTCTCCCCTTGTAGTTTTTCTCTTCTCTTAGTTGTACCAATTTCTTGAATTTTCTATTCTCCATTATGCTTTCACCATTCACTCACTTCATGCAGTCACTTCACTCCCTCGCTTTAGTTTTATATTTGTCATAATTATTATAATAAATTGTTCTTCCTTTTCTGTGGCCTAGTTCTTACAAAAAAAAGAGAGGAGAAAACTGGTTGTTTCCTTTGTCAGTCTGCAGTAAATAGTGCTAGAATATGAAACCATGTACATGTCTGGTGTTTAAAGTGTCAAAGTACTTTAAATTGTAATAAATTTGGGATCTTAACTTTGGACAAGTACTAGTCAAAGTACTAGAATAAATTAATGATGGCAGCACTTCAATATGCACCACTGCTAATTAGTTTTCATGGCATGTCTTCACCACAGGGATGCATCCCTGGCATAAAGACCTTTAGAAACCCAGCACAATATTATTTTAAACTCAGGCTGGCTTGAGTTTTGCTCACAAGAGTACAGAATCCAAAGTTGGGACCACCTGGTACAGCGTAATAAACAGCACCACATGAAAGAACTGCCCCGTGGCTTTCATTTGAGTGGTGACACATTAGGATTTCATTCAAGACTTAAAAGTTAGAATCATTTTTTGTGCCATAATATTAAACAGTATCACAGGAAATTATTAACAGTAGTAGTTTTCTTTTGAATGGTCAAGGATTTCATCCACTTTATACAGCATACGTGACGGACAATAAGTGTACTGTTCAGTAGCTTTCATTTGAATTGCTCCATGTTAGGATTTCATCCACAAACTTGAAAGCTGGAATCTCTTTTAATTATTTGATCCAAAATGCATTGTTGTCATTGTTGCGGTAGAGAAAAATTTGAATTTTTATCTAAGATCAACTTCTGGTTCTCTCTGGGGATGCATCTGTCCATGTTATATTTCATCACACAGTAGCTTGGTTATCATCTTCATTATCCTTTCCTTAATTACTTCAAGCTGGCCTTGATTTAACTGTGCAATGATACAATTAATGTGAAACACCCAAATTTAAACTTATGGTAATTAATTTTTAATAATTAATGAAGTGACTTGAAGATTGGGAGTCCGTATACATTGTAGCTTTATTTCAGTCACAACGCTGCAGTCCCTGTCATTAAGAACATTAATGTTCTTAAAAACGTGTATAGAGGGAGGTTTTGCTCATCAGGCTGGTTTGGTGGGGTTATCTTGTTGTCACTTAAAAAAAAAGACACCTCATTTACTTAACATTTACTCTGTTAAACAAACTTTATGGACAATTTACTGCGCATCAATTTTTAAAGATTTGATTTGGGCGCTTTTCTTGCTGTAAGTGATCCGTTTTCCTTATTGAATTCAATGTTTGCACCTAAAATCTGCATCTTGTTGATCCCAACCCCATCTACAGCATACAGTCCAGACCACTCCCTGGCAACTGTGCCGTTGGAGGAGTGTTTTGGTTTGTGCTGCATATAAAAGCAATGTTTGAATGTCTCCACTGCTTTGTGCTTGGTTTTGTGCTTGGTCCATCTTTAATTGCCATGTTTTAAACTGCTTTGATGAGTAAGGCATTTTGCCAGCTCAGAGATGTATTGCCTTACAGCAGCCAATAATTCGATTTTTCATGGACGCTTTCCTGTCCATCCAGCTTAATTCCCCCAGAGAAGAAAAACTAATAAGGGCTGCACATAGTCTTTTGTGGTTCACCAGAGCGAAGGTTATGCTTCGTTGTGCTTTTGTCACTTTGTAAATAGAGATGTTTTTCAAGACGTGGTGCAGTGACCATTAAAGCAGATTGTGTGACAGTTTCCATAATGGGCTTTTTGAAGTTTTTTTTTTTTGTATAAATTATACTTACCTGTATCTTGTAATTGTTATTCTTCTCAACAAGAGAAAAAAGCTTATTTTTAAGAATTGCAATTGAAGAATGGAAGAAAAAATATGAGGTTATCAATAAGGCTTCTTATGCCAAGGGTAATTTTGGTAATCGGTGATGTAAAAATAACGTTTTATAGGGTGACAACCACCAACATTTCGTTGACTGAATCTTGACCAAGAATCAAATTCTCCTTAAGAAAAGTGTACAACAAGTTTACAGAAAGTCAGAGGATATATTGATTCTAAGCTAAGGAATTACAGTAATGGGAACTCCATTATGGAAACTAGATGCACGCTTTGCTCGTAGTTGAATGTACATTATGTATTTAATGATGAGATGCAGTATGTTATGTAGAATTTCAACTCCTTTGGATATTTATTATTTTAGAACTTGAATAAACAATACTGAATTGTTTTGGCGCTTTGTTTTCTAGAAACCGAGTGATGACCAATGATAGTTCATCGAGGTGCAGGGTTGGCGTAGTGGTGAGAGCGCTCGCCTTCCACCAATGTGTCCCCGGTCCGATTCCCGGACTCGGCGTCATCAGTGGACTGAGTTTGTTGGTTCTCTACTCTGTTCCGAGAGGTTTTCCCTGGGTACTCCGGTTTTCCCATCTCCTCAAAAACCAACATTTCTCCCACACGACCCCACAAGCTTGCAGCTTTAAATCTTAACCGTGTAGAAATAAAGTTTCTTTACCATTTTACCTTTATCACATTCCACTGTTTGCGTTACTCAGCGAAATATCGCCGATCGCGGCGAATTTGATCGCCAGCGAATTTCGCTGGCGATTTATGCGGGCACACAAGGCAATTTTTTTTTATCAGATTTGCTTCTCTTTCCGGCTAGTATCAGCCCTTTTTCCTCTGTCGCAGCGATGAGCGTATAAAATCGCGGGAATGGGTGCACCAGGCGAATGCCGGCAAATTTAATCGCCGATATCTGACACGTCAGATATCATTCGCCTAGTGTGTCCGTTCCCGCGATTTTATACGCTCATCGCTGCGAATCGTCAATAAAGTCAACTAATCAGATTGGGCGATTTTATCACATGACTTTTCAAAATGGTCGACAACAATGACGCTTTGGTTTGGACAGAGGAAAAAGAAGCAAATCTGATCAAAAAATCGCCTAGTGTCCCCGCATCATCGTATCTTAGTATCTCAAGCAACTTTTTGTTTCAATCTCGCACAAATACTTATCTTTTTTTTTCTTTCTTTTTAATCCTGTACTGCAATATAATTGCCTCTGTTTCGATAGACTGGCGTGCCGCGATTAGCTAAGCTACCTGCAGGTCAGTCTAAATTTGAATAAACCGCATGAACCAGCGAAATTCGTTGGTGATTTTCGCTCGCGATCAAATTCGCCCCGATCGGCGTGTAAAATCGCCTAGTGTGTCGTAGGCTTAGGGTAATCGCCTGCTAGCAAACTTTCCAATTGTGATCTACCTAGCATCCTTCGCAATCTTTCCTTCCTTCCTTACGTGCGAGGCAAAAGGAGGGTAGGATCTCCCGCCAGCTCCCGCAAGACCCCAATTAGTATAGGGCCTGTTCACATGGAGGTGGGGGACCCCAGGCAGGTGAGGTCCCCCACCTAGGTGGGGTTACCAGTCTCTCCATACAATCTCTCTTTTTTCTCGATAGCGTTCACATGTGAGATGGGGTACCTCACCGCGGCGGGTTACCCGGTCAGCCAGGGCGGGTAACCCGCTTAGCTGGGGTGAGTTTTCTCCATGTGAATACTGGAGGTGGGGTGGAGTGAGGTTCATCCGGGCAATTATCTCTGAATTCTTTTGTTAATATACGTTCTTAGCGACCACGCATTTTAAACCTCACCCCAGCGCCCCGGGCTTGCATGTGAAAGCTAGCTTTCTTGGACCACGGGTAGGTGGAGGACCTCACCTGCCTGGGGTCCCCCACCTCCATGTGAACAGGCCCTTAGAGAGCTTGCTATTCTCTGTAACTTGCAATTACATTTGATTTTTGTTTCTCTTGCGCTTAGAATTATAGACATAATGCAAATTTTCATTTCTCTGTGCGGATGAATTTATCAACCTACCTCATCAGTACCAGACTTCTAAGAAATTGATTGATTGATTAATAAATCTTAATATTATTGATAAATTAAACCAAACACTTGCAGACACGTGCAAGTTTACAATGTAATAAAAATTCAATTTGCTCTTCAGGATAGCCTGAGAAAAGGTTTGTCCCGATTGTTCTCGTAAAATGCCGAAAAGCTGCTCATTGCAATGCCAAAAAGTTGCTAAAAAATTGCCACAAATCCAAAAAGGTTGCTACGTAAATGTCAAAAGTTGCAGCCAAAATTGCTTGATATTTTAATAAAAACGTTAATTAAAAGCTCTAATTTTCGCCCTTCCCAATTGCTTAACGGAACAAAACATATGGTTCATTTGACGTCTTGCTGAACGATATGAGGGAACTAAGAATGAACAAAGGGGATTAGTTTCTAAAGAAACTGTGGTGCTGCGTCCGGTGGGGGAGTGAAACACGTAAATTTGGTTTATCAACGGAGTTGTTAATATAAATTGACCACCGTACAGGGATTCATTTAGCTGACGTTTCCAGCGTTAGCTCTTCGTTAGCTCCGACGAAGGGCTAACGCTCGAAACGTTAGCTAATCGAATCTATTTATGGTAGTCAATTTACATTATCAACTCCGTTGATGTGCCAAATTTATTGCATAAAACTAACTCTACCATTAGGCAAGGATCCCAATAGGTGGTTTGTACGTTACGTCACCGCCGCCATGCTGATAGACGTCAACAACAGATCTCTCATCAGTAGCTCCTTTTGTTCGTCCACCGGCATTTGTTTGTTTTCTCTATAGATTGGCTGCAAACCAACTATAGCTCTGCGAAACGTTGCCACGTGACAGGTTATTTGTTCGGTGCAAAAGATGACATTCAATAATTTCGTATAAATTGACCATTTCTATCAAATTGTTCACTTTTTCGTGCTTCATGTGTGCTGTAAACCTACAATTTTCTCAGAGTTGCTCAGAAAGGCAAAACTTGGTTGAGGTTGCTATAAGTGCAAAACGTTGCTCCAAACGTTAAAGGTTGCTCAAAAGTTGCCGAGCACAATCGAGACACGCCTACCAGATAGGCCTGTCCCGATTGCGCTGGAAAAATCGCCAAAAAGTGTTTAAAAAAATGGCAAAAAAAAAAGTGCTCAAATAGTGCTCGATTTTTATAAAAAGTGCTTGAAATTTAGAAATAGTGCACGAAAGTTGCTCGCAGTTTTTTATTATTTCCTAGCAGATGTTCATACTTATTTGTCAGTTGGCTCGATTTCCTTTATTCTTTTCAGGGGAATATATTTCATAACCCCTCATCACTATTCACTGTCTGAAAAGTTGGTGGCGGCTTTGATTGTAACAGGGGAGTGCGCGGCTGAAACAATAGCAAAACAATGCAATATATATATTTCCCCTGCTCATATTCCCCTCTACTTAGTCTCCCATCACTTTTAAACTCTAAAGAAAAAACAAACAAACACAGAGGAAATGTCAAACAGCTACCGACCACGCGGTGGTATTTCGTGTGTTAGCTGGTATCTAGTCACTGCTTCGTTTAGCAACCTCTTCGTCGACAACGACTTGTATACCGCGTTTTTCCCCTTTCTCTCCTCCATAACTTGTTCGTGGGGCTTACTCGCTGCAACGACATTGGTAGCGGGTGGACCTTCAATCAATAAATCATTTTCGCCAGGAGTGTTAAAAACCGAAACAGCATTTTCACCCGGGGAGGGCACTCCCTATAATGGCCTATACGGGGAGGCTCCGCCCGAAAGGGGTACCTTTTTCACGCTTCAGGTATATGAAAGGGTAGGGAATTCACGAGTCGAAGTATATGAAAGGGTAGGGAATTCTGCCATTTAGGTATTTAAAAGGGCCTTTCATTAAAATATTTCGAACACACATACCTCATGACTGTACTGTTCTAATGGAAGGTATACGAAAGGGGTATCTTTCTGTCAAAAATGGTATATAAAAGGGTACGGGGTCGGACCTCGGGGCGGAGCCTCCCCGTATGAAATGTTTTTTAGTAGCCCCTCGGGCATTTTCAACGTTTAAGTCTGAGCATCCTGCAGGCTGTGAGTCTGACTTGTACCATTCACAAAGCAAATCCATCTTCACCATCGCTCATCGTTGTTTACAAACAGTGCTAGGCGGGAGCTCACTTTTCTCAAAATTTAACGGCAGTCGTTCAAAATGACGTGACTGTTGTGTAGTGAATACACTGTTTGTGCAAAAGTAACAAACATGTTTACCACGCATACCAGGAGACAAAAGAAAACGTCTATACATATTGTTGTGTAAATAACACAGAACAAAATTCAATCCCACTGTATACCAGTATAACAAAAAACGTTGTCTACGCATTGTTGTAAAAACAAAACCGAAAACCGAAAATCAAGAAAAACATGTTTACAGTCGAAACCTCACCTCCTACAATCTACCATTAAAAGCATTTTAAAGATAAAACACGACCAAGTGAAAACTAAGTTTTTCGTCATTTAATGGCCTTCTATTTCTTTTAGAAAACCTCACCAACTGACAAATAAGCATGTTATTCACCTGGCACCGCTCCTCGGGCTACGCCCTCGGGGCGGTACCAGATGAATATATCACATACCCCCTCGTTCCAGGTAAATAACCCTCACATATTCCTAGTTTTATCTAACTTTTAACTCTCGATTTTCTACTACTGAAGTAAGCAATAGGCCATACGTTTCTTGGTTTATATGACCATAAGGTATAACAACGTTTCTCGCCAAAATCTCTTTATTATCAGTCAAGCATAGTTTCTAAAGCACCCAGCATCACAGAACTGTATGAAATCAACCGTATAGCTACAACTGTTTTATATGCTTTCGTCAGCAGCTGTACTTAACAGAAAAGAGCGCTAAAAGTTTTGAGAAACACGCGAAGTCACGAATCAAAATCAACTGTTCCCAATGTTAATTTGCACATGAATCGAAATTTCAAAGCCAGTTGTTTGCTCCAACATGAAAACTGATGTTTTAAGAAACATTTTTTGGGGAAAATAATTTACTAAAAGTAGCAGGAACTTATTATCAAACTTTAGCTTCTTCTGTAATACGTCTCTTTTTCTCTTGAATTGAGCCTACCATATTTCATTTAGTTTTCTTTTCTCCTGCCCCGCCTCGATTAGCTTTCGCTACGTGCGGTTTCAGGTCTCTTATCAGTGTATTCTTTGGAAACTGAATATAATAAAGTTGTCTTGTCTTGTCTCGCGGCGAAAGCTGGGCCTTTCTTACTAAAATTCTAGACAAAAACCTAGGGTCTGATGAATAGTCGTGACCTGACGTCATTCGTGTGTACTCAGTCGCGTCGAGTGCACCACTCTGTTTTTGTGAGTTCCGTGGAATAAAAACGTCTGAGAACTACGAAGATTCACTACCGAGGCCGCCAGCTGCGCCAAACGTTCCAGGTTTAAGCTTTTTCGCCTTCTCAGCTATGTTTCACGCTTGAACATTACACACGAATGACATCACAGGGACCTTTTGGCCGCAAGTAAAATGGAATTTTGAACCCCCTACAAATATATAGTGCATCCTAAATGTCACGAAACAGAGTGAAACGACTGAAAATGAAATATGAGGATTATATCAGCAATCCAATTGGTAGGTAATTTTCGAATCAGGTGCACTTTAAAAGGACCATAGCTCGTTCATTTCCATGACAACAGTCAGCCAGTTAGGCGACAAGGTGGAATTATTAAATTCATGAGAACAGAATTATTCAGCTTCACTGAAAACATTTCAGAGACAAAATATTGCATTTAAAATGTGGAAAATTGTGAAAAATGTGCTGAAATGTTTCCCATAAAGCGAGAAAATGCTCAAATTCTGCTCAAAAGTCAATGAAGTGCTCAAGAGTGCTGGAAATGTAAAATAGTACTCCAGATTCGAAAAAGTGCCGAAAAAGTGCCCAGCGCAATCGGAGCAGGCCTACTACCTGACACACTAGGCGATTTTATACGCCGATCGCCGGCGATCGGCGAAAATCGCCTAGTGTGCCCGGTGCAGCGATTGCGATTTCCGCCGATCGCAGGGTTCGGCGTAAAAAATCGCCACTATCTGACATGTCAGATATCGGCGATTAAATTCGCCGGTATTCGCCTAGTGTCCCTGTTCCCGCGATTTTAGCTGCTAATCGCCAATAAAGTCAGCCAATCAGATTGGGCGATTTTCTCACATGACTTTTTTAAAAAACAAAACTGGAGTGGCAAAATCGCCCCGATCGGCGAAAAAATTCGCCTAGTGTGCCCGCATCAGTCGTCAGCGAAATTCGCTGACGATCAAATTCGCCGCAATCGGCGTATAAAATCGCCTAGTGCGAGAAGACCCAGCTAGTTAGCTCGCTTTTAACGTTCCAGTCATTATGAACACCTCAAGGATTTGCAATATTAATTCCTATCTACTTCACCCCCGTAATTCCTGACACGTTTGAAAACCGAATCAGTTTTCGGTGCCAATAAACAATAATTATTTCCCCTGCCTCCCCTCCCCCCACCCACCACGACAGGCTACCAACCACCGTGAAGCTCAAACAGCTTAAAGTTGGATTAACCCGGGCCAAAAACATGGCTCAATATATGTCATCCTGTGGTCACCAGAGTAAATATTCTAGGAACTGATTCGTTGATCGGTTTGAAAGAGTTCTAATTGGATACAGATTATTCGCGCTGTTAGCATAGCTTTGATATTATTTAGCCGCATGCTATGATGAAATTTGACGCCAAGCAGAGATAAGGTTAACATGCACAATCTCAGCCTAGCTAGCGAGATTAATAAACGGTATATTGGACGCAAACTTTTGCCGCAAAAAGCCTCTCGCCGCTCTCGCCATGTATGAATCGGAATTACCTTGTCACGCAAGTATATTCTTCACTGTATAATGCGTGACTCACAGAATTTGAGCGCCGGGGGATGAGGTCGCCTCTAATCTTTGCACTTTGCATGGCCTGCGCGTGACAGGTGTGTAAACGGAGAGGGGGATGAGATGAGAGGAATAATGGGGAAACGGGAACGGGGTGGCGGGGGAAGGGGGGGGGGGGGGGGGCTACGCTTGCCACGCAGGAAGAAGAAGATAAGAAGAAGAAGAACTTTATTTTATCACGCCAGCCTATTCAACAATGTAAAAAACACAATAGCTGTTTTCCAGTAGGGGCGTGAGCTAAGTATAGAAATTAAAATATCCTAAATATACTGGCTGGCTTTTGTATCGAATATAAAGTCCCTTTGTATTATTTTAAATGTCAATGATGTTCAGTGATGTTTGTTGGTAATATTATATTTTAGCATTTTTAAGGTCTATGCTCATGATAAATTCTGACTCCCCAAAACAACCAAAATCCTCGTGAATTGTAAACAACAACATGATATCGAATTCCCATAATCCTGCCAATAATTTGCATACGTAGGCGCGTCAGGGCTGTCGTTGTCTTAATTGTAAATGTAGAATCAGGATTGGACCTCTGACCATAGACTCTGAATTCAGAACATTTAAGTAAACACCCACGGACGTGATACTATTAAAAATCTGCTACTGCTCTGTTTCTTTAGCGTCTGTATTTCGCAGTTACCAATTCTATTTCCTTGCGCGCCTCCACCCTAGAG
This sequence comes from Pachyseris speciosa, assembly GCA_016490735.1. Taxonomy (NCBI): domain Eukaryota; kingdom Metazoa; phylum Cnidaria; class Anthozoa; order Scleractinia; family Pachyseridae; genus Pachyseris; species Pachyseris speciosa. Next base: position 1,085,355 of record JAEMWC010000086.1, on the reverse strand, counting down.
GGACCGTGCCTCTTTTTGTCCAGTGTTAGCTATGCAGTAGGCTGGATTACCAGCCGCTGTTCCCGAGTAAGCGGGGGAAATCAAGCCTAGCTAGCGATGCAGGCTGGAGTTCTGGATCGTGGAACCAGTACAACTACTCTTTGGTGCTCTGTATCCTAATTCCAATTCGGTCTGTTGATAGGCTGTCCGCATGAGAGCCACCGATATGATTTTTGTGAATCGTAGCAAGGAATTTAATTTCTGTTTTCATGATAATCGTAGAAAACATAAACCAAAACGGCAACAACAAAACCAAAAAAAATCATTTGTATTTCGCTGACGACCGAGAGAGACCTAGTTGCAAGGTTTTGTGATGGTTGTTTCTCTGCCTTTGTGTCGGTCCCAAGTTCGAAGTGCACAATCCAAAGTATAAAGTCCAGTCCAATTGTCTTGCAAGCTATTCCCCATCGGAAGGTGTGACACGGTATTCGGTTTCTACATTTTACCAGGCATTTTATTCACGTATTTGTGAGCCGCGCACTCCTCACGATGAAGTTTGCGATCCTCGCCCTTGCTGCTGTTTTATTTACTTTAGCTTCCGTTGAAGGGATAAAGGAGTGCAAAAAAATTGATGCATGTCGCTGTTCAACCGATGAAGGAGTGATCAATCTCTGGAGCCTTGCAGGACAAACGCCGAAACGGGCGAGGTATGGAGACCTTAGTAGTATTCTTCAAACGCGGGCTGAAATGGGGTGCGGCAAACTCGTTAAACCAAAACACCGTTTATGGCGGGCAGGCAGATTTGGTTTCGCCGATTTCAGTTTGAAGTGGGACAGGAAATACATAACATTAATTTTGGGTGCAAAATATTTGTATTTTGAAAAATGTTTTTTGTCGTGATTTATAACTTTTAACTCGCCGGATGATTGCCTTTCCTACAGATTTTAATTTTGAATTTTCCTTTCTCACAATCTTGCCTCGACGCTAGCTTTTAAAGCCTCACCGGTCGTTTTAAATGGAACAAAGACCAAAGATAGTCAAGGAGACTGTTTGTTAAATATACACTTGTGAGCACATGTATTTTGTTTGATTTTGTCCTTGAAAACGTGAATTCTTGAATACGGTATAACCTTTAACTTGGGGGTATTAAATTTCGTCCGCGAGAGAGACCTACAAAATTGTAGGTAACATCTTTATTTCTGATAATAAAAGGTTTCGTAAAGCACTTTAGAATAAAAATGAGCAATATTAAGAGTGAACGACGTTTCGGTGACTCCATGTCATCATTATCAAGTTCGACATGGTAAAATTGATTACGTATAATATATGCGAGGATCATTCTTCATTTGATTATATATAGTAACAATGGCGTGAAAATATTTAGGGAATTAAAAAGGGAGTTAAAGTATTCAACTGTTATGTAAAAAGTTTGGCGCGAACTGAATCAGACAGCATGAAAGAAGAACGCAAGTTCCTAAAACATGTGGGAGTAACTGCAGAATACCCTGCCAACATGAGCTAACATGTGATTGTAGATACTTCAAGATCGTTTTCCCCTCAGATGAGCGACATAAAGAATTGTGCGTTTATTTGATCGGATGCGAAAATATAAGAGGGCTAGATTACAGAATACCCGGCCACACCATTTACATACATTGAATAACAATAGCGTCCATTGTAATATGCCTCGTAATAAGAGAATCCGTCTCCAAGAAGCTGAGGGACCTCCAAAAGGAAAGAAGAAATGAGAATAAAAAACAAAAACAAAACTAAAGCACGTATCAAAAACTGCCGATTAGTCGAGAGTCGCTGGTGTATAATAGTAGAAAGACGTTTATTGAAAGTTGTCGCTTTCCAGGGAAGTTATTGTTCTTTTGATGGTATTCAACCGAACACGCCTGTGTTGTGATGTGGTGTGTTTTTGTAATCTCACCTGCTATTTGCATGCAGCTCTTTTGTTCCGTTAGGTTTTGTATTACCATAAATCTGCATAATTAAAAAAAACAAACAAACAAACGGATTGCTAAAATTTTACAACCGCAATCACCCCTCGGTCGCCCACTCTCGTTTCCGGAGCCGACAGATTTTCACACATCCCAATATGTTAATTATACATGAAATTTCTGTCATACCGTTCCTCACGAACAAATACTTAAAACAGCGAGCATGAATGGGGTTCAGCCATTATCCATTTTGTGGACCTTTTAACAATTCACGTCGATTTTCAGGCCAAAAGGGACAAAAAACGATTTACTGCATTTAGCAGTTATTGCGCATCGAACTGGCGCGAGTTTCAAATTGTAACCAACCAATTAATGTTGAATGGGTCATTTAACCAAGTTTGATGCTTTTAGGCTGAACAGATATCAAGTTATGGACCTTGAGAAATGGTTCAAAATCCATACAAATGTCTCTAATTTGTTAGCAGTCACCCCCCCCCCCCCCCCCACCAAACCATATAACATATAAACTCTTAACGTTTTTTTTTTACGATATTCGTCAAAATGGGCAAACATGGTGATTTTCACCTCAGTCATTTCCAAATGGTAGGTGCATGACAGTATTTTACAGTTGTCACAAATCTGACAATAATACCGGCGGTCTCAAAATTAGACACGTTTGTATGGTTTTTGAACTATGTTTTAAAGTCCATTATCCTCGCGGATTCGTCGCTCGCTCGTGCGCCCCCAACAAAACCGAAACCGCCAGCTACGCAGGCTAAAAACTTGGTCAAATGACCCATCTCGAACGTTCTTTTTCATGTGATGGTGTCAATTTATCGATTGGCTAAAGCCTGGTTTCCATATAATCACAGATGATCGCAGACGATCGCAAAGAGAGTTGTTTCCATATAATCGCAGACGATCACAAAGCCG